>CM054060.1:434505779-434814662 GCA_028641055.1 Alopecurus myosuroides | reverse complement strand
AGAAAAATCATGGTGATCTCAAGTGGTAATCCTCTTAGCTTGGCACATTTGGAAGCAAAGAAAAATGAGGCTAGCTATTTTCCAGAATATCATGCCATCTTTCAGATCTTGGAAGCGAGGTTTTGTATCTGAGATCACCGTGCATATGCAGAGGGGGAAGGCGCAGCACTTTCAGAATTTGCCAATATGTGCAGATAGCCTAGTTTGATCCTCTTCCTAACTTGTAACTTTCTGTACACTTCTTTCTAACTTTTAATAAATTAAACCATGGGTTCAACTATACAGTAATTGCTCAACAAAGAGTCCTCTCGAGCAGCGACGTTTGTTCCTGGCACTAACTAGAAGAGAATGAAGAATTTTTGGGACCACCCCAAAAGTGCAATGTCAAAAAGGACCCCTTCTGAAATCATTTGTCAAACGTACCATGGCGGCATGCCAGCCAGACGACTCGTGGCGCGTGCGGAGGCGGCAGGCCATGCCGCCAGGCGCGAAGGCGGCAGGTTGGATGGCTCGCGGCGGAAGCACGTGCTGATTGCAATGCGGGGAGCTGCCTCCTCGGGCCAAGGCGGCACCATGCGCTGATTTTGAGGCCTCGCACTGGAATCCGTCACCTGTTGCGAGGGCCCTGCCGCCTCAGGGTAAGGCAGCATCCCCTGTGGCCGACTGGGGAGCTCGGATTCCATGCGTGTGCTGCGATGGTTTGTTTCCTCCGACAAACGCTGATTTTGAGGATGAGTACAACAACGTAACTACCCTCATTCCCAGGTGCTGATTCCTTCGTTGTCAGTTATTTTATGCGCCGAAAGTTGATTAACCTGGTGGACAGCAGTGCAGGTCGCTCGACTCCTCTACTTGTTCTATTTGAACCCCCAACTCGTCCGTGTACTTCACACTGCTCGCTTGCTATTGCTCTCTCGTTCCCACCGCTGCTCTGCCAAATACTGCCGCTGCTCTCGTTGCCCTCTCATTCCTGTGTCTACAAGTCAGCATGAAAGAGAGACTAGAGCCATTAGAGTGACGGCACATAGTGCTAGTGGTGGTCTCGACCCATATAGCTCATGGTGTATTCTATATCATGCGGCAAAAAGTTCATGCGCCAATAGGTGGGAGGGTAGAGCCACAGTTAGTTTTATGGAACTAATGAATGAGTGGGATCATGCAGTTGCTCTGGAGGAAAATTTAGCCAGATATAAGCTCCCGCCCAGGGCTCTGGCGAGCGATCACCCTTTCCTTGCAACCTTCAGCCAAATGGATGCATACGACCTTCAACACAGTTTGGTCAGACTGCTTCACTCTATGTTGTCGAGAAATGCCTAGTGCATACCTCTTGATTGTCATGTTAGCAGAGGTCTTGTCTGGGAAAGTCGCCCTTCCTGCAGACTGTCCTCTCCCAGGCCCGGAACCGAGTGAAATTCATAATTGATGGTCATTGTCGTTAAAAACTGATGGTCCAGCGGTGCTGCAACCGCCCTCCGAGAAGGAGGATGGGCCTGGCGAAGGAGAATGTCCATCATCGTCATGGTCAGCGCCTCCGGTAGTCCGTCCACATGTTCGATGATGTCAACGAGAGCAGACCAATATCTTGCGTTAGGGACACCCTCAAACACATTATGGCCGTCTGTTGCCTCCAATGGGCCGGTGCTAGTGGCTGTGTTGATGGCCAGCTCGACTTCACCAGCGCTGCTACTACATCCGACACCATCACCGCGAGAAAAAAATTGGACATACACCTTCGGCTCTCCATACATGGCGAAACCAGTTGTGGTTGCGAAGCTCATGTACGTCCTCCAGTTCCCTTCCGACTTCGCCTCCTTCAAACCCCAGTGGGGAACCCCATCATTCGCTTCTTCCACGATGAAGGCCTCAACACTCATCGTGTTTCCATGCTCCTGCTTAAACTATTTGCGGATGCGTTTTTGGACATCCCCAAATTCTTTATTGACCATGTACGTCTTTAAATAATAATTTCAACGAGTCACAGTTTGACACGTCGACACCATATATATCGTCCCGTACGATGTCCCATATTTACAAGAACAAAATTAATAACATCACAACTTAATTATTGTGTACAATTTTACTTATTAAATTTTATATTGCATGCAGTTATTTCATTATCACATTTTAATATAGCTGACCTGACTGAGATTATTTCCGGTTAGTTAATGGGAGTATACTGTAAGGACCCCAGACCGGCAGTCTGAAACCCTACGTATGCATACATTCACGATCCCAGAAAGATCAGTCGTGAACAACATACAAAGTTGGCACACAGAATACATCATCCTTTACACGAATACATAAAGGTATTTCACCAATGATCACATGATCAAGACTAATACATCTGCCACGCAGGGCAGGCAACTTAACAAACACAGCGGAAGACAAATAAAACACAACGTAGTTGAGCCCAAGTCACGCCTTAACCTACAGGCTGCTGACCCGGAGACGATCCTAGTTCGCAAAGCCGTCAACTCCGTACTTCTCTTCATAGATCTCCTTCGGAGACTCCTTCTCCAAATCTGATAAGTAGATACCAGGGGCGAAACCATAATGAGTACATTTGAATGTACTCAGCAAGACATCCATCATGTCACTTACCAAACATGCAAATATGCTTATATGGTGGAATAGGTAGGCTATAAATATGGTTCAATATCAATGGTGTTCATATATGATGACACCACAGTTGCAGTCAGGTTTATCTGTATCTTCGTTGAAGAAGATACTTCAGAAAGAAAATAATATAGTTTTATTTCTCTTGTCGATGTCACAAGTACAAGAGGTTTTGTAAAGCTTGGTTAAAGAATATTTTTTCTTTGCAAAACTTCCTGGAATCAGTTTCCAGAATTCTTGCTTAGAGTAGAAAAGGTTTTGTTTGCAAAACACTTTGTTTTGTATAACATCATCTGGCTTTTCATCATCGACGATACCTCCACGGTATAAGTTTCCATTCCTTTCCGAACTTCACAAGTTCAACACTTCCTTTCCAAAATTCCTTTTCAAAAACTTCCTCTTTTGAAAACCTTGACACAATGCTAGCTACATGGCCATTCAACTGTCCATATCCGAGGACGCGGCTTCTTCGAAAAAGTTATACTCTGCAGAGGTGTACACATCCACCAGATCCAGTACACCTCCCGTGAACAATCACGGACTGTAACAACAGTATGTAAACATCAGGTATCTGATCATAACCATCCACTATGTTCAAGCTAGAATATGCCTATCTCTCAGTTGAGTTTTACCACATCCCCGGCACCGAGCTAATCCCCGCCAAGCCAGGATGCCTCATCTGATGCATCCGGAGGGAAAATTAATCCCACACTTTATATGTCTCCACTGACGACATTCGGTTCGAGGGTACGACGCCCCTTATAGCAAGTGAGATAGCACACACTAATAAGAACAAACTTCAAGTTAAGCCCCTTGCCCATGTTGGGGTAGGGTGGCAGTACGGTAAAGGTTGTCCGGCGAAGACTAGGTTATGTGTCATTTTTGAAAAAACACCACTTTATCAAAAATGACCACTTCCACATTCCTCCGGAGAACAAGGATCCGCCTTTTCTCCGGGTTTTTTCCGTAAAGCCTTTGTTTTGTAGAATCACAATTTTAGGGTGTCCACTTAGGGACTAGTATATTTGATGGTAATAAATACCATAGGGTGGCTTATGGGCTTGGTATTACCAAGTTTAACTACTGGCATGATAGTAACCTATAATATAGTATAGTAGTAAATTCCACATCAAAAATAGTTTTGATAATCAAGTTTTTGTAAAACTTCAGAGGTAAAACATGCATGATATATAATGGTAAGTATTGTATCAGCAAGCAATCAGGATGCTTGCCTGGTATCTCTTTGTGTCCCTGGTTGTTGGAGTGGCTGGAACTTGAAACAGAGCTTCCCGACACTCCCTTCCTCTTCGTTTTTCTAACGCCGTAAAAGGAATAAAGGACACACATTCAGAACCAATCAAGGCAAGCAACCATATGTAACAATACATACAGCAAGGAAACTAATAATAACCTATCACACAATTATTAATTGAGGCAAACAATCAAACAAAACTACTTGGCAGAAATGCCATCTAAATAGACAACTTAAGGTTGGAGGAACATACCTCACAACCTTAATATCATGGATTCAGTGGGTGTGCCACTCTCATACCAAGATATTATTAAACCCAAAATACACTTAGGTTCACAAGGGTGAGCCTACTAAAAGTATATAAAACATGCACAAAAATAAGCATGGCAATGGGTCTATCAACTACACCACAAAAAGAATAAGGTAGCTACTCTGCTAAGCCTAAATTCCCATCAAGAATAAATGAGACACATGATTTGTAAAAGTTACTTTTACAAATCAGTGAGCCTACACAAGTGTAACAAGTCAATATATTCATCACAAAACACACAACTTCTCATAGTGAGAATAATAGAAACAATGACTAAAAGGAGGAATCCTATAGTCATGTTTCTAATAAAAGTTTGCTATGCAAACATGCATAACAAGTAAAATACTAAAATGCAAACAAGGAACCATGTTATCATGATGGGAATGAAAACATGTCCTCATGCAAGGATACACAAATTTCCACCCAACACAAGTTGGCAGGAAAAACAATTCAACACAAAAACTGCTAAGGAAACTAGTACTACTCACACATGAAGAACCAATGGATGCATTTCAATCAAGTAATGGAAATACAACCAGAGGGTCCATGTCATAACAACAGTAGTGAAAAACATCTATACTTGCTATAACAAAAATATCCCATTTGATAAAACAATGCATCAATTTGCAGGGCAACTCCTATATACTAGTAGTAATAAAGAGGGCATTACTTAGAGGAATCATTCAACAATCCAAAGATGGAATTTTCCTAGCAAGCCACACATGATTATAACCTCTTACAAACAGAAGCATACACATTTTCATTTAGTACAAAAAATCCCAAAGCAAAAATACAAGGCACTCAATAGTTAGATAACTATATAAAAGAAATGCATCTAGTTTGGGGAAATAATGTTTCCACCAAAAATGCAATGAAACCAGTGGGTGTTCCACTAGCATATCAAAGCATTAAGAGGTCACAATGCCTCTGGTCCACTTGATAAAAATTAAAAAGGCTAAACTAGTACCTATTGCAATAACCATACTAGTAGAAAATACTAGGATGCAAAAATAAGCAAGGTAATGCTACTCATGCTATTGTTTTCACACAAGTGAAAACTCTAGGGTTCAAGTACTCATAAAAACATAATCAAAATGCTACTGGTCCTATGAAGATAACACAAAAATATGTGGCTATGCAACCACAAATATTAATGCCAAAAATTCCACACATGAGGGAATTTTTCCAAAACATTTTCATAGTAATGATTAACTACTCATGCCTTTCTACCAATTCAAATGCAAGCTAGTAGAGGTGATACTAACACAAATTCAGTACCAATATGGTACTGGATACAATCAACAATCCAAGTGTTTGCACATCATTTTTATCACTCAAAATTATATGCAAGTATTAAACTAGAGAATAAACATATGATATTAATATAAATCCTATTTATTCTCAACTCAAATCCACACAATCTAACATGCTAAAATAGTTAAGTAACACTTATAAAACAAGTTCACACAACTTATACATGCTAGAAAATAATATTGCTACACAAAAACATAATCACACAATTTAAATAGCTAAAATGCCAAAATGGCAGAAACATGCAAAACAAAGATCTGTCCACCAAATTTTATAGGATGCTCTAAAAATTAAACCCTTCTAGGTTTAGATAGTCCTAAACATATAAAAGACCATCCAATTTGTTTTGCATCAAAATTCATCTTTAATTAATTTATAAATATCACCAAAGTGCTCTCTGGTGTTTTACCAAATTGCATGCCATTTCAAAAATACAATGAATTTGGAAACGAGGTTAGATGATCCTGTTAGGAAATTTCAAGGGCTTTCCAATGCAATTGGCCTCACTTCATTCTGAGTTGTAAAATAAAAATGGTGCTCATTTTGGTGTTTCTGGTAGCTGTTACCAAAACATTTTTCATTCCAAATCTATCCATCCAAATGTAGATCTACAACTTGGAGATGGTTTAGAATTAGTTGAGGTACCACTGTAAATTTTAGTTTGGTCAAATTCATATTTTAAGTTGCCTTTTTGAGCCAAAAGTAACCATGCATCTTTTCTGTAAAATTAAAATGGAAAATGGCTAGACATGGGCCAGATCTGCGAATAGGGCCGGCCAGATCTGCTGCACCGCGGGCAGATCCACCCAAAGCCACTGACCAGCGGGCCAGGATGCCACGGGGGCTGCCACGCGCGCAGACCGCGGCCCACCCGCAGTTTGACTTCGTCCGCGCGGGGTCAAGGGGGCGGTGACATCGTGCGCGCGTCACCACGACGTCACGCCGGCCGGAAACTGCTCCGGCGAGCTCCAAAATCCACGTTTTAGTCCACCGTTTCTCGAATTGAAACCACCTACGGATTGCTTACGACGAGGGGATTCACCTAGTGGATGATTCGTTTCCTGGGATGCACCGGAGAGCGGCGGCGACAGCGCGCACGCGGCGGCCGGACGGTACCGCGGCGAGACCATGAACTAGGGGGAGAGGGAGAGGGGAAATGCGACCGCGAGGAGCGCCTGCTCACCTAGAACTCAAAGGACGACTCGGTGAGGTCGGAGAGGGCTCGAGGGAGCGGCAATAGCTCGCCGGAGCTGTCGTCGGGCTCGGGGAAGGGTTGGATGGCGCGGGCTCCACGATGGGCTTCGGCCCGATTCCTTGTGCACCGAGCACCACCACGACAAGGCGGAGCTGCTGGTACCAACGGCTGCCGGCGGCGTGCTCTCTAACAGGGCTGGATCACGTTCAACAGAGAGAGAGACCATCTGACCCATGCCCTCGGGAATCCTGAACACGGAGGACATATACGAGGCAAAGGCAGATTGCCGTGGAAAGTAGGGTTTTCCCAGGAGGGTGACCCGTACTGTTACAGAAGCCGTAAGAGAAATACGGACCGGGCTGCAGATCTTCTGTCGAAGCTTGCAACGGAAGTTAGTGAGTTGAAGCAGACCGTGGCGGGAATAGTTGAGAAAAAACAGCGGCGGCTGCAGGGCCGCATGAAGAACATGCAGCGGATCAGCGGAGAAGCAGCGTGGCTTCCACGGAGGCCCCGCCTGCAGGTGCTAATGCACCAATGACCGAGAGTCGTGCACCGGAGCCTCACTACCCCGTGGATGATGTAAAGGAGATGAAAGAATGTGATCTGCATTATCCCATGGGGAACATTTCCATGAAGGTAGCTACAGGCAGTGCTTTACCCTATACTCCTGGAGCACTCCATCACAACAACCCCATTCCATATGGCTATGCTCGTGTCACGGTGGAAGACATAGTTCAAGGGTTTGAGGACCTGGAGATTGACATAGCTACACCCGAAGGGGGGAGAAGACTTGGAGATGTCAAGCGCCAGTTCATTCTATGGAAAAAAAAGTACATAGTGTTTCCAGGCGAGACGCCAAGGCTAACAAGTCCACCCCCCTCCGATGGTGCAGGTGCTGGTGGTGGTGGTGGTGCTGGTGCTGGTTCACCTACGCCTCCTTCACGACATTCGACGCCGTCCCCCAATCCGCAATCTTCGGCGGGTAAGCAGCCGTCGCCCCCCATTCTGAAGGGAATATGCCCGAGAGGCAATAATAAAATGGTTATTATCTTATTCCTTGTTTATGATGAATGTTTATTTCTCATGCTAAAATTGTATTAACCGGAAACATTGATATATGTGTGTTTAATAAACAAACAATGGTTCCTAGTAAAGCCTCTCTTTTAACTAGCTCGTTGATTAATAGATGATCAAGGTTTCCTGATCATGAACATTGGATGTTGTTAATAACGGGATCATGTCATTAGAAGAATGATGTGATGAACATATACCCAAAGAGAATATAGCAATGCGATCAAGTCATTTAGTTTACATTGTTATATCAAACATACGAAGTAACTTATTCCTTAGACCATGAGATCATGTCAATCACTGATACCGGAAGGGTGCTTTGATGGCATCAAACGTCACACCGTAACAGGGTGACTATAAAGGTGTTGTTAAGTATTCGGAAAGTATTAGTTGAGTATCATGGATCAAGAGTGGAATTTGTCCATCCAAATGACGGAGAGATATACTCTCGGCCCTCTCGGTGATATCACATCGAAACCTCTTGCAAGCACGTGATATGATCACAAGGATGTTATATCACGGGAACGAGAAAAGAGTACTTGTCGGTAACGAGATTGAACAAGGTATGATTGATACCAATGATCGAATCTCGGACAAGTAAAATATCGCGAGACAAAGGGAATAGTTCACGGCGTTGTTGGTTCACACGATCACGAGAGTCATCGTTGAATATATAGGAGTCATCACGGATCTCCAGATCCCGCTGTTGATTATTGATCGGAGAGGAGTCTCGATCATGTCTATCTTATTTGCGAACCGTAGGGTGACACACTTAAGGTTCGATGACGCGTTTGAGAGGATACGGAATATCGAAGAATATTTTGGGCAGCACCGAAATTGTTTCGGGTAAAATTGAAATAGTTCAAGGGGTTTTTCGTCGAATGGTTGTTAATAGAATTAACAAATGATTCGAGGTTCTTTATGCAAATGTTTGTTAATAGAATTAACAAATGCTGAAATAAAGAAATAAAAAGGTTTTATTTATTTATTAAAAGAAAACCTTTGGATTTTCCAAGTGGGAAATAATGGGAAAGTGAGTGGAGATGAGTGGAGTGTCCACTCACATGATGAGGGAAGAGGTGGGGGCACACCATGGGGCTGGTCGCACCCCCCTTGGGCTGCCTCCCCCCTCTCCTATAAAAGGAGGGTGAGAGCTCTCCCTCCTCCACACACACTTGGCCACTTCCCTTTCCCTCCACCCGCTGCTCCATTTCATGGTCTCCGGCTTGGCGAAGCCCTGACCGTGGGATTCTTCACCACCACCACGTCGTCGTGCTGCTGGAGTTCCGAGGGATCCTCTACTTCCGCGCCCCGCTGGAACGAGGGAACGGAGGTCGTCATCAACCGTACGTGTGACCGATCACGGATGCACCGCCGGATTGCGGTGCCCATCTTCTCGCTATCGGGATCGGTGTGAGTACGACTACGCCAACAACGAGATTTGATCTCGTACCACTTTGAGTCTTCGAGGGTATGTGTTCTCCTTAACCCTCTTGTTGCCCGTTGCACTTCGTCTCCTAGATTAGATCTTGGCCTTTCGGGTGTCTCACGTGTAGGAAATTTTTTGTTTTCTATGCAACGACCCCTTCAGTGGTATCAGAGCCGGATCTATGTGTAGATGTTTTGTACGGGTAGAACACATAGGTGTATGTGGGCGTTGATGATCATGTTATTGCCTCCTTGAGTATTTTATGATCTTAGTGGCATAGTAGGATGAATCTGCCCCAGAGTAAGTTTACGTGTACTATGTACGCGAGAGTTGTCTCACTTGTGGCTAAGGGGGTGTCCGTTTCTCCTACTATAGTTAAGATCTAATCTACGAAGGGTTGCTAAAAATATGTTTATCAACGTTGTGGTTGATGTTCGTAGGTATGAACGGTTCTATCCTCGAAAGCCCTAAGCCACGTAAAATATGCAAAAATAAATTAGAAGCGTCTAACTAGTTTTTGCTGGGCATGTGATGTGATATGGTCAATATTACAAATTTGATCATGAGATTATCTATTTTGTAAATTATTGATATACCGGAAGGTATCCATATGGTTGTCTTCTTATTGATGGACAATCAAGATTGGGTGCCATGGTACTTGGTACCACGCCGGTGGAATGATGGAGATCATACCATAATGCACATGATGGAGATCAAGTGCAAGGAGAACCATATCATATCACGTTATCCTTTCATGTGATGTCTGTGATGTTAATCCTTTTTATGCATCTTGTTTTGCTTAGATAACATTGGTAGCATTATAAGGTGATCCCTCTCACTTAATATCAAGATAATAATGTGTTCTTCCTTAAAGTATGCACCGTTAAGAAAGTTCGTCGTTTCGAGACACCACGTGATGATCGGGTGTGATAGACTCAACGTTCGCATACAACGGGTGTTTTCAAGCCTAGCATGTACAGACATGGCCTTGAAACACACGCAATACTACGGTTCTACTTGGCGAGCCTAGCATGTACAGACATGGCCTCGGAACACGTAACCGAAAGGTAAAGCATGAGTCATATGGATGATATGATGAACATGTTGATGTTCGCCTTTGAAGCTACATCATCTCACGTGATGATCGGTTTTGGTGTAGTGAATTTGGTTCGTGTAATCACTAAAGACGACTAAGAGGGATGTTGTTTTTGAGTGGGAGTTCATGGTTAAATTTTGAATTAACTTGAACTTATTTATCATGAACAACTAATCAAAGTGAATTTGCACAAATTGTAGTATTCATTGGCATCTATAATTACCTTACACTTAGATTGTTAATTGAGATATAACTGTTATGATCTGGTAAATACCATTTAAGATTGGTACCGTATTAGTGAAATTTAAAATTGAGTCCTATTGTAGATTTTTTGTATTTCCTACCTAGCTCCATGTGGTTAATGATTGATTAATCTAGAGAGCAAATAATTCCTACTTAGAATCCAGAGTCATGGTTGCTTCCGTATTTCTTTATCTTCAAAAGAATGTTTTGTTGATCAAAGTGATTTAGGAACCGAAAAGAATTGTTTTCAGAAACAATCAAGTGAAAGATATATTGATATATAGAAACTTATTTGTGGCAACATGGCTGAGTATAATTTAGCGTGACAATGTATGCTTATATTATTTGAATATATGCAATGATTGAAGACGCTAGGCGTTTGAATATTTCAAGAAGTTGGGCGCTAAAAATTATCCTCTAAATCCCTTCCTACGAGCTATAGTAGCTTAATCATAAAATTGTTATGAGGGGATGGATTAGAAGTATGGGTAAAGTAGTTTACCTTACTTGGAAATTGCTAATAGTGGAATCTAGAAGAATGCTATTAATATGGTGATATTAGTAGAACAATCAAACTCAAAGTATGACTCAATGAGTGATAGTATATGACTAACACGCCAAAGAAAATGAGCTAGTAAGACTAGCATTGTTTGATGTTGAATTATTCTTCTATAAAGGAAAGGGAATATTGAAAATAGAATTACAAAAGGATATATGGCAGAAAAAGAAGATAACTGGAAAAGTCCAGCTCGGGAGTATATGCTTGATATACAAGTTATAGATGTATTACTAGTTAACAAAGTATTTTTGGGTATTTTGATACCACATTGGTTGGTATGAGTTGTCATACAAAGCAACGCAATGCAAGAAATACAAGGGCCTAAAAGGAACTAGTAATAGATGTGGAATGGATTATGACAAGAACATAAATAAAGTGTTATTGTGTTTATTGTCGTATCGAATCAAACATTCAAGATTTATTTTAAGAACTTAATAAGTTGTTATTTTGTTCTAGTCTTTTGTGAGAACAAATGAGATTGTTCAAACGATGACCATATTCCATAATTGATGGATATGTTAATATAAATCATGTTGGTAAAGTAAACATCTATAAGACTGAATGCTAAATGTTGCAAGACGTAAAAGATTTTCACTTAAATTGTGACACCACCATTTTAGTTTATATCGGAAAGGAAAACATGAAGGAACTCCATATTTATGGACTTCCGGAGTCATTTTGTTTTGAATAAATTGACGCTTGTGAGACCTCTTCCAAAAGATGACTAGAATTCCGTTCATAGGCCAAAGTAGAATGGACGACTAATTTAGTGGAGATTATACATATTGATGTATATAGTCCATTATGTGTGGTCATGTATGGTGGATTAATTTTTCCTTCATAAAATTCTATCGATGACTTGAGTAGATATGTGAGTATATCTATTTAAAGGGAACAAAGTTTGACATTTTGAATTGGTTCAAAAGGTTGTTAATATGAATTTAAAATCAATGTAACAAGATAATCAAATATTTATGATTGGATCATAAAGGATAAAGTTTTAGTTACAAGTTTAGCAAAACATCTGAGAAGTTGCAGAATTGTTCTACAACTTATACTTCTCGAATACCCCACATTAGATTGGAGTATTCAAAAGACAAAATCAAACCTTGTTTGACATGGTAAGATTAATAAAATTGCCATTATAATTTTGTAGTTTATACATTAAGGACAACCGCTTTTACACTGAAAAGAGCACCATCATGATCCGTTGAAATTGACAACATATAAGATATGGTTTGGGTAGTGACCCGAATTGTCATTTTCTTAAGTTTTGGTATGCATAGCAAGTGTAAAATGTTTACAACCAAAATAGAATAAATATATGTTTATAAGGTTATCCAAAATAAAACATTGGGTATTTCTCCTATCACCAAACCAAAAGACAAATGTTGTTTGTCAGAAAGGGTTGATTTCTCGAGAAAGTAGTTCTTGCGAAACAACTGAGTGGGAGCACGATACAAACTCAACGAGATTAGAGAATCTTCGTTATCATGTCAAGAGTAGCGCAACACTGGAAGTTGTTCTGGGGTTTACTATTTTGACAAAGTAGAAGACACTACATGTGTTGTAGATACTTCGGATGAGTTTGCGTACTGAACCACAAAAGTCCTAAAACTTTATACTTAGACCAACTTGTGGTTTAAGATTAAAGTGTTCTTTTGACAACAAATGACCTGGACCTTATAAAGGAAGCAAATGATGTGCCCTGACTTCGTAAAATTGACTATGAGTCATTATATCCGCCATAGTATCCTTGTATGAATATCAAGTATGTGACTTGGTAGTCCTTTCGATAGGCATGATGCCTAACGATAGCAAAAGGGTCAATATAGTGACAAAGACATGGATTTTATATCCTTTGAAAGTTGTACTTATCGAAAAGTTGTATTCGACGAAGTTCAAAGAGTTGACTACTACAAGATTTCGATCTTCCGTAGTGATGCTTTAGTCTTTGCGGATAGTTCTAGCAAAAAGTTACATATTATGATATGGCAGTTGAATAACAAAACCAACTCTCCTCTCGAGGAAGTTTGATCAAGGATGTGTACTTGACACAGTCTGAGAATTTTGTAAAATTCAAAAGGTTGCTATAAAGGCATGCACACTTCAATGGTTGAAGTGAGCATAGCGAAGTTGAAATCTTTAGCTTAATGAAGTTATCAAAAGAGTTTGATTCCATCATGAAAGATAAAGATGCTTGTAGAGTTACAAGAAATTAAGTGGGAGCGTATGACATATTTCCAATACTTTATGTAGATGACATATGGTTGATTGGAAAATATGTATTTTAAATTAACACGGTTAAGATTTTCATATTGATGAAAGGCTTAGAAGATATTGGGCATCGATATCTATAAAAGATGGATTGAAGCGCCTGATATGATTGAAGCCAAATTACATAGATGAAATATTGAAGTAAGTCAATATAAAAATGATAAGAAGGAGTTCTTGTCACATGGAAAATAATTGATCAAGATTCAACTGTTTTGACACATGATGAGCATCATTGAAATTGAGATTTCTAAGTCATGTTTCCATGCTATGTACACAACCAGATGAGTGCTATGCTATAAAATGTTATAGCAGGATAAGTCATATGATGATTAGACAACAGTGGGAGAGATCCTTGTGTTATTTTAGAAATGCTAAGGATATGTTTTCCTATGTAGTAATGACAAAATATTAGTTGTAATATGTTACACTAATAGTCTTGTCATTTATTCAAGTAATTTTATCTCAATTAAAATATGTGATGAAGGGTAGCACAATAGGATGGAAGAAAGTTCTATGCTAGATTTGAAAGAGTTTCAAAATTAAAATATTGTGACAGATACTACAACAAAGGCTAAAGTATATCGTTGTGTTGACAACTGATAATAAGCGTATTTTGTTTCAAGGAGTTCTTTATTGAACTTGGTGAATTTTCGAGAATGCTGAAACTATGAAGCTACATTTTCACAATGTTAGTAACATCAGTTTAAGCTAAGGAATTAAGGTATCACCGGAACTTGGGGAATTTCCAAGAATGCTAACACTATGAAGCTACATTTTCACAATGTTAGTGACAATGGTTTAAGCTGAGGAATTAAGGTTTCACCGATTGACCATATATATACAAAGCCATCTCATTAGAGTGATGCGTGTAGACGCAAAAAACGTGCAAATACAATAGGACCTGAAAAGTTCAGATCTTTTTGATGATGTTTACCGCATGCGAAGCATGGTAATAACACTGGTACGCCATATGTGTTAAAGTGCTCACAGACTAGATTATTGACTCTAGTGCAAGTGGGAGACTGAAGGGAATATGCCCGAGAGGCAATAATAAAATGGTTATTATCTTATTCCTTGTTTATGATGAATGTTTATTTCTCATGCTAAAATTGTATTAACCGGAAACGTTGATACATGTGTGTTTAATAAACAAACAATGGTTCCTAGTAAAGCCTCTCTTTTAACTAGCTCGTTGATTAATAGATGATCAAGGTTTCCTGATCATGAACATTGGATGTTGTTAATAACGGGATCATGTCATTAGAAGAATGATGTGATGAACATATACCCAAAGAGAATATAGAAATGCGATCAAGTCATTTAGTTTACATTGTTATATCAAACATACGAAGTAACTTATTCCTTAGACCATGAGATCATGTCAATCACTGATACCGGAAGGGTGCTTTGATGGCATCAAACGTCACACCGTAACAGGTTGACTATAAAGGTGTTGTTAAGTATTCGGAAAGTATTAGTTGAGGATCATGGATCAAGAGTGCAATTTGTCCGTCCAAATGACGGAGAGATATACTCTGGGCCCTCTCGGTGATATCACATCGAAACCGCTTGCAAGCACGTGATATGATCACAAGGATGTTATATCACGGGAACGAGAAAAGAGTACTTGTCGGTAACGAGATTGAACAAGGTATGGTTGATACCAATGATCGAATCTCGGACAAGTAAAATATCGCGAGAGAAAGGGAATAGTTCACGGCGTTGTTGGTTCACACGATCACGAGAGTCATCGTTGAATATATAGGAGTCATCACGGATCTCCAGATCTCGCTGTTGATTATTGATCGGAGAGGAGTCTCGATCATGTCTATCTTATTCGCGAACCGTAGGGTGACACACTTAAGGTTCGATGACGCGTTTGAGAGGATATGGAATATCGAAGAATATTTTGGGCAGCACCGAAATTGTTTCGGGGAAAATTGAAATAGTTCAAGGGGGTTTTCGTCGAATGGTTGTTAATAGAATTAACAAATGATTCGATGTGCTTTATGCAAATGTTTGTTAATAGAATTAACAAATGCTGAAATAAAGAAATAAAAAGGTTTTATTTATTTATTAAAAGAAAACCTTTGGATTTTCCAAGTGGGAAATAATGGGAAAGTGAGTGGAGATGAGTGGAGTGTCCACTCACATGATGAGGGAAGAGGTGGGGGCACACCATGGGGCTGGCCACACCCCCCTTGGGCTGCCTCCCCCCTCTCCTATAAAAGGAGGGTGAGAGCTCTCCCTCCTCCACACACACTTGGCCACTTCCCTTTCCCTCCACCCACTGCTCCATTTCATGGTCTCCGGCTTGGCGAAGCCCTGACCGTGGGATTCTTCACCACCACCACGTCGTCGTGCTGCTGGAGTTCCGAGGGATCCTCTACTTCCGCGCCCCGCTGGAACGAGGGAACGGAGGTCGTCATCAACCGTACGTGTGACCGATCACGGATGCACCGCCGGATTGCGGTGCCTATCTTCTCGCTATCGGGATCGGTGTGAGTACGACTACGCCAACAACGAGATTTGATCTCGTACCACTTTGGTCTTCGAGGGTATGTGTTCTCCTTAACCCTCTTGTTGCCCGTTGCACTTCGTCTCCTAGATTAGATCTTGGCCTTTCGGGTGTCTCTCGTGTAGGAAATTTTTTGTTTTCTATGCAACGACCCCTTCACATTCCTCCTCCGGCGGTTAAGCAGCCGTCGCCCCCCATTCCTCCTCCGGAGGATAAGCAGCCATCGCCCCCATTCCTCCTCCGGAGGATAAGCAGTCGTCGCCCCCCATTCCTCCTCCGGAGGATAAGCAGACGTCGCCCCCCATTCCTCCTCCAGCGAAGAAACAGAAGCAGACGGACAACAAGGGAACCTGCTCTTGGACTATTAACCCGGAGCCTTATGTACCTAAGACCACACGGGTACCGGAGCCATCACTGAAGCCTATCCCCCCAAGGCCTTGGGAACTTAGTGATGCTGAAACCAAATTGGCCGTGAAGTCTGACGTTGAGAAATGGAAGGCCCGTCAGAAGGCGCTAAAGGAGCCTGAGCCCAAGGAAGTATTCCCTCCGACTGTAGACAAGTGGGCTACGGGTTTTTTGTCGACACCGTCCCAAGCCGAGAAGAATTTGCCTAAAGACTATGATAATGAACTTCGTACGCAAGCAAAAGCATTGGCGGAGGATAAAGAAAAAATGAAAAAAAGCGGGAAACAAGTTGACCAGCTCGGGATGCAGAGTAAACAATCGATCCCCCCGCTCATAGTGAAAGCCGGTCCGGAACAGGACCCTGAGGTCAGAGCAGCTGTGGCAGCAATGGGATTGACTGTAGCTACTGCCATGAAAAATGCGTCCGAGGCCAGTATGTCTCTTCGTGCCTTCTTAGGCCTGGATGATGCGCCAATGACTGAGGTTGCATTCAAATATGTGAACAAAGGGCCTCTCGTCGAGCCTACGCAGGAAAAGGATCTACCACCACTAATGCAAAGTCTGCTACGTTGGTACAAACAATTCATATCATGGTCCGACAGAGACTTTGTGTATGTGGATGTTACAGAGCAGCATCACACCAAAAAGTACATTGTACCAGTTCAGATGAGTGAATTATTCCAGCTGTTCAATCTGCGCGAGCTCAACAAATCTATCCTGAGTTGCTACGTTCTGTAAGTGATTTATTTCTACCTCATCTCGTTCTTCATTGCCTACACTAAATATATATATATATATATATATAGGGAAAATGGTTTCTACTCCCGGGTGTAGCTACACCCACGTCTCATATACTGCCGTAGGGAGGTATGTGTCATACTTTTTCGGTCCGAGTATGCTCATATACTATATCTAAGATACTCCAAAACAAGTTTCGTGAAAATTATAAAACTGAGCATGTAGTTTGCACTATATATTCAAAATACTGGTATATATGTACGTATAAAAAGGAGTATGTAGAAAAATTACATATACTACATAAAAAGTAGTATATATACTGCCGAAATAGTAATATATAATGCATACTATCTTTACATACTCTCCGTTATGATAGATACTACATACATCATACTAAACACATGTGGGTGTAGCTACACCCGGGAGTAGTCTGAATTTGTCCTATATATATATATATATATATATATATATATATATTGTCCTAACTATATTGTTGCGTACGCTATTATGCAGATTGAAGATTTGGGAATGCAAAATAAGACTCATCCATGATGTTGGGTTCATTGACCCACAAATCATTAATGGAACTATGTTACAAAATCACCCCAAATACGTGGAGAATGACTTGTACAATTTTCTTAAAAAACATGAACTCAAAAGTCATATTCTATTTCCTTACCATTTTGGGTGAGTGTTTCTCTCTTGTGTCCATTCTCTTTTGTTTACTCCATGCATGGTATGTCTAATAGATAAGTTATGCCGGACTGTGCATGTAACGTGTCCGCAGGTTCCACTGGTTGCTGATGAAAATTGAATTTCAAACCTCCATAGTTTTTATCATGGACTCTATGGATTCAGATCCAAAGGTTTGGATCGACATGAGAAGAATGATGCAAAGGTAATTATTTTCAATCATTTCCGCTCTATATCGTTCGGTCTCTTTTGTTCATTTCCTAATATGCAGTAGCTAATAACTCACTTGTTCATTTAATTTTATTTGCACTGTAGAGTTTGGAGACGGTTCTCACATGAAAGTATCGGTCAATTCCCACATCAGCTACAATTTAAAAATATGGTTCGTGGTGTGAATAAGCAGCCACCGGGGACCAATCTATGTGGATACTATGTTTGTGAGAACATACGGAAAGAAACCACTGAGAGGAAGAAGCCGGAGACCACGCGGAAGAGTCTCAATAACTTGCGGAGGGCGCTTACTCTAGAAGCTCGCTTCCGACCAATTCAAGAGGAAATAGCAGGATTTTTCCTTAGGCATGTCGTCGATTCCAAATGAGAACACTATGCGTCCACCGACGATGATGCTTATATGCATCTCCGAGATTGAAACATGTTCGAAGTTGTGTATGGTCATCTATCTTAATTGTGTATATAGAAACTTGTTCGAAGTTGTAAATGGTCACCCGAGATTGAATATATATTATATAATCCTATTGAATTCTTCTTGTTTGAAATATATATATATATATATATATATATATATATATATATATATATATATATATATATATATATATATAGGGAAAATGGATTCTACTCCCGGGTGTAGCTACACCCACGTCTCTTATACTGCCGTACGGAGGTATGTGTCATACATTTTTGGTCTGATTATGTTCATATGCTATATCTAAGATACTCTAAAACAATTTACGTAAAAATTATAAAAGTGAGCACGTAGTTTGCACTATATATTCAAAATGCCGGTATATATGTATGTAATAAAGGAGTATGTACAAAAATTACACATACTTCATAAAAAGTAGTATATATACTGCCGAAATAGTAATATATACTGCATACTACACGTACATACTCTCCGGTATGATAGATACTACATACAACATACTAAACACATATGGGTGTAGCTACACCCGGGAGTAGCATAAATTTGTCATATATATATATATATATATATATATATATATATATGTATATATATATATATATATGTGTACTGAAACTTCATCAAAATTAAAATAAAACACAAAATAAAATATAATAGAAATAAAACAAAACAAATTAAAAAGAAACCAGGTTTAGGGGGCCTAAAACCCTAAACCCGCGCAGGAGGTTTTCAGTCCCGGTTAGCCACAAGAACCGGGACTAAAGGTCCTCCGCCGCGACGAACTCCTGGCGCCCACGTGGACGGGCCTTTAGTCCCGGTTCGTAAGAGTCGCGACTAAAGGGGGGGGGGGGGTCTTTAGTCGCGCATAGCTAGTCCCGGTTGCACAGCCGGGAATAATGGCCCTGGCGAACCGGGACTATAGGCCTATTTTCTACCAGTGGCGGCAGTATAAGAGTACATGCGTGAGAGTGTGAGAGAGCAGTTGCTTCATATAAATAGGCAGAGAGTAGACACAGTGAGCTGCTCCTTCGGCAAAGAATGGAATTCTGGGTGCACGAGAAACTTAGTACGGCCTGGAAATCAGCGAAGTTTGTCTGCTCGCGTGAGAATGTGCGCAATCAGCGCACTGTGCGCGTGAAAGTTTGGGCAATTAACGAACTGTGCGCGTGAAAATTATTGCAATCAACGTACTCTGCACGTGGAAAATCGAACAATCATTGCACTGTGTGTCAGCATGGGAACCAGAGCAGCGTGCTGCCGCCTCCAGCAAATATTCTACGGAATCCGTTCAAGATTTTCCGTCGCCAGGCACGGACGAGCGGGGTGCCGCCTGTGGCTGTGGCGGTAGGCCCTGTCGCCTCCGGCTGTGGCGGCATGCTCCACGTGTCGCTTGGCTGGCCTGCCGCTACGGCAGGTTTGGAAAATAATTTTTTGGGATGGTCCTTTTTGGCAATGCACTTTTTGAGGTGGTCCAATGTGTCAAAAATTCTCGAATGAACCGATTCTGAGTTCAGACTTGATGAAAGCACATGGGTATGTCTTTTAGTTTTTTTTGGAACGATTTGAGTTCCAAGCATGGACGACTGCAAGTGCATTCTAATGTTCAGGTTCTACATACAGTGACTTGTACTGCACTTTACTGAAGAAAAGGGGTGTTTCCGTGAATGCATCAGATCAAGTATTGCACAAAATTGTGTTTGCGTTGCAATGGCCGTTGTTCTTAAAAGCACAAAATTTAATCTATAATACAACAGTTGTTTGACGTCTTTTGGGGTGACTATCAAAATCTGAAGATTTGAATTAGATCTAGGCACTTTGTTTTGATGTAAGAGACTACCCTCCAGTAATGCTAACTGCTTTTTTTTTTTTGTCTCGAATAGCTTGCTGATCACATACGTATGGGTTCCATGTACTTGCACTTTTGTTTCCATAAATTGCTGCATGTCAATATATATACTTATCTCTTTCTTTTACATTCGATCCCTGATGAAATTACTTGTAGCGTCCGTTGATCATTTTGAATGCATAATCTGGATGAACACCGAAGAACCGGCGCTATCGTGCCTTACAACATACATGTGTAGGAACTTTTTGTGTGTTGCAAACATTATACTGCATTTAAACATATATGAGTTTTAATTCTCAATATGGAATTGCTTATATTCTTGAATTGTTGAATATAAATATTGTACTTGAGTAATAATGTCAAGGTGCTGAGGATGACTATGCCGGAATACAATATGATTATATATACTGGAAATATATGTCTGGGCACGGTATAGGGTGGAAAATACTAGGAACATGTAGCTTAGTCATGGCGCACGACTCACATGTGCGTGTAGAGGACTTGTATTAGGATCGGACTCTGGAAAAAATTACTTATGATCGTGGTTGTTTAACTTAATCAGGAGTCTATCTGAAATCCTATACGTACTGGTTTAAACACCAAGAATTAGGAGTATAAATAGTCCTTAACCCCTAGCCCTGTTAATTGCAATGTGAGCCGCACCACGGATTAGGAAAGCGAATAGGGGTTAGGCTAATTACTCCTTAAAAAGAACTCCCACATTGGTATTTGTGGGCTAACGAGAGAAACCACCCGATTAGTTCTTTCGTCAATCCCTGTTCGATCTACAAGCTTCCGCCGCCCACGCATGACCTTGCCTTGCCGGAATCGCTGCTCGCACCCTTCCCAAATAGGATAGACACTCACGACTAACAATCGCACGTCGTTCGCCCGGAACTCGCACTGGTAGAAAATAGGCCTATAGTCCCGGTTCGCCAGGGCCATTATTCCCGGCTGTGCAACCGAGACTAGCTATGCGCGACTAAAGACCCCCCTTTCGTCGCGACTCTTACGAACCGGGACTAAAGGCCCGTCCACATGGGCGCCAGGAGTCCGTCGCGGCGGAGGACCTTTAGTCCCGGTTCTTGTGGCTAACCGGGACTGAAAACCTCCTGCGCAGGTTTAGGGTTTTAGGCCCCCTAAACCTGGTTTCTTTTTAATTTGTTTTGTTTTATTTCTTTTATATTTTATTTTGTGTTTAATTTTAATTTTGATGAAGTTTCAGTACATATATATATATATATATATATATATATATATATATATATATATTTTACGCTACTATATACATGCATATATATATGAAATTTCAAACAAGAAGAATTCAATAGGAATATATAATATATATTCAATCTCGGGTGACCATATACAACTTCGAACAAGTTTCTATATACACAATTAAGATAGATGACCATACACAACTTCGAACATGTTTCAATCTCGGAGATGCATATAAGCATCATCGTCGGTGGACGCATAGTGTTCTCCTTTGGAATCGACGACATGCCTAAGGAAAAATCCTGCCATTTCCTCTTGAATTGGTCGGAAGCGAGCTTCTGGAATAAGCGCCCTCCGCAAGTTATTGAGACTCTTCCGCGTGGTCTCCGGCTTCTTCCTCTCAGTTGTTTCTTTCCGTATGTTCTCACAAACATAATATCCACATAGATTGGTCCCCGGTGGCTGCTTATCCACACCACGAACCACATTTTTAAATTCTAGCTGATGTTTGAATTGACCGATAGTTTCATGTGAGAACCGTCTCCAAACTCTACAGTGCAAATAAAATTAAATGAACAAGGGAGTTATTAGCTACTGCATATTAGGAAATGAACAAAAGAGACCGATCGATATAGAGCGGAAATGATTGAAAATAATTACCTTTGCATCATTTTTCTCATGTCGATCCAAACCTTTGGATCTGAATCCATAGAGTCCATGATAAAAACTGTGGAGTTGTGAAATTCAATTTTTAGCAGCAACCAGTGGAACCTGCGGACACGTTACATGCACAATCAGGCATAACTTATCGATTAGACATACCATGCATGGAGTAAACAAAAGAGAATGGGCACAAGAGAGAAACACTCACCCAAAATGGTAAGGAATTAGAATATGACTTTTGAGTTAATGCTTTTTAAGAAAATTGTACAAGTCATTCTCCACGTCTTTGGGGTGATTTTGTAACATAGTTCCATGAATGATTTGTGGGTCAATGAACCCAACATCATGGATGAGTCTTATTTTGCATTCCCAAATCTTCAATCTGCATAATAGCGTACGCAACAATATAGTTAGGACAATATATATATATATATATATATATATATATATATATATATATATATATATATATATATATATATATATATAGTGTAGGCAATGAAGAACGAGATGAGGTAGAAATAAATCACTTACATAACGTAGCAACTTAGGATAGATTTGTCGAGCTCGCGCAGATTGAACAGCTGGAACAATTCACTCATCTAAACTGGTACAATGTACTTTTTGGTGTGATGCTGCTCTGTAACATCCACATACACAAAGTCTATGTCGGACCATGATATGAATTGTTTGTACCAACGTAGAAGACTTTGCATTAGTGGTGGTAGATCCTTTTCCTGCGTAGGCTCGACGAGAGGCGATTTCTTCACATATTTTAATGCTACCTCAGCCATTGGCGCATCATCCAGGCCTAAGAAGGCACGAAGAGACATACTGGCCTCGGACGCATTTTTCATGACAATAGCTACAGTCAATCCCATTGCTGCCATAGCTGCTCTGTCCTCGGGGTCCTGTTCCGGACCGGCTTTCACTATGAGCGGGGGGATCGATTGTTTACTCTGCATCCCGAGCTGGTCAACTTGTTTCCCGTTTTATTTTTATTTTTTCTTTCTCCTCCGCCAATGCTTTTGCTTGCGTACGAAGTTCATTATCATAGTCCTTAGGCAAATTCTTCTCGGCTTGGGACGGTGTCGACAAAAAACCCGTAGCCCACTTGTCTACCTCCGAAGGGTATACTTCCTTGGGCTTAGGCTCCTTTAGCTTCTTATTATGGGCCTTCCATTTCTCATAGTCAGCCTTCGCCGCCAATTTGGTTTCAGCATCATTAAGTTCCCAAGGCCTTGGGGGGACAGGCTTCCGTGATGGCTCCGGTACCCGTGTGGTCTTAGGTACATAAGGCTCCGGGTTAACAGTCCAAGAGCTGGTTTCCTTGCTGTCCGCCTACTTCTGTTTCTTCGCCGGAGGAGCAATGGGGGGCGACGACAGCTTATTCGCCGGAGGAGCAATGGGGGGTGACGGCAGCTTATCCGCCGGAGGAGGAATGGGGGGCGACGGCTGCTGCTTATCTGCTGGAGGAGGAATGGGGGGCGACGGCTGCTGCTTATCCGCCGGAGATTGTGGATCGGGGGACGGCGTCGAATGGCGTGAAGGAGGCGTAGGTGAACCAGCACCAGCACCAGCACCACCACCACCTGCACCATCGGAGGGGGGTGGACTTGTTAGCCTTGGCGTCTCGCCTGGAAACACTATGTACTTCTTTTTCCATAGAATGATCTGGCGCTTGACATCTCCAAGTCTTCTCTCCCCTTCGGGTGTAGCTATGTCAATCTCCAGCTCCTCAAACACTTGGACTATGTCTTCCACCGTGACACGAGCATAGCCATATGGAATGGGGTTGTTGTGATGGAGTGCTCCAGGCGTACAGGGTAAAGCACTGCCGGTAGCTACTTTCATGGAAATGTTCCCCACGGGATAATGCAGATCACATTCTTTCATCTCCTTTACGTCATCCACGGGGTAGTGAGGCTCCGGTGCACGACTCTCGATCATCGGTGCATTAGCACCTACAGGCGGGGCCTCCGTGGAAGCCACGCTGCTTCTCCGCTGATGCTGGCTTCCGAGATCCGCTGCATGTTCTTCATGCGGCCCTGCAGCCGCCGCTGTTTTTTTCTCAATTATTCCCGCCACGGTCTGCTTCAACTCACTAACTTCCGTTGCAAGCTTCGACAGAAGATCTGCAGCCCGGTCCGTATTTCTCTTACGACTTCTGTAACAGTACGGGTCACCCTCCTGGGAAAACCCTACTTTCCACGGCAATCTGCCTTTGCCTCGTATATGTCCTCCGTGTTCAGGATTCCCGAGGGCATGGGTCAGTTGGTCTTTCTCTCTGTTGAACGTGATCCAGCCCTGTTGAGCTTTGGTCATTGCGTCAACAAGGTTTTGTGTGGGAGCAAACGTTTTCTGCCGATGAACACACACCCCTGTCTCCGGGTCTAGCGATCCCCCATGCCCGTACCACCACATTTTGGCTCTTTCGTCCTATCCCTCTGTACCTAGAGGGATTCCTCTTGCCCTCAGGCCGTCCTCCATCGCCTGCCACTTAGGCGCCGAAACGCGGTATCCTCCTGGCCCCATAATATGATGGTACTGTTTCTTATCCGCATTAACCTTATTTTTTTAACGATATTTCCTTGAAATGCTCCGATTTCTTCTGCGTCACAAATTCTGGCCAATCAGCTCTCAGTTTCTCATATTGTCCAGTGAAAATCGGAGTCTTGCCCTTGTTGACAAATTCACGGAACAATTTTTTCTGGAAGTTCCGGAATGCTTCGGCCATCTTCTGAAGAGCGAACTCTTTGACTAGCCTCCTCCTCTGACGTCCACCCGGAACCTCGTCACCGAATTCATCTTTTTTGTTGTATTCCGGAGGTAGAATGAAATGTACCATAAGCTTTCTGAACATTTTCTTTTTCGTTCTCTTCTGGACATAACTGAAACCAAGACGTGCTTTCTTTGGCTCCTTCCATTCCTAGACGGTGATCGGGACGGTGTCTCTAACAATGACTCTGCATTGGTTAATAAACTTTGTGGTGTGCTGTAGGGGCTTGCCGGTTTCACCGACTGATTCGATGGTATATGTTTCTCCTTCTTTCATCGCCTTGGATTTGCCACGCGTTGTCGTACTCGATCCGGCCGAGGGCTAAAATAAGAAAGAGAGTCGCGCGCGTTAGTGCATATGTATTCACATTTTAGTAAGTTTGTACCATGAGAGGCTCAATGTATATATATATATACCTCGCCGGAGTTGGTTGTTCTTTGCAATTGGAGATCGTCGTTTGTCGACGGTTGACCTCCGTCATCAATGTCCATTCCTTGATCATCCACAATGTCCGTTCCTTCACCTCCTTGATCATCGACAATGTCCGTTCCTTCACGTCCTTGATCATCGACAATGTCCGTTTCTTCACGTTCTTGATCATCAAGGTTCAGATAAGAAGAGACTATATCATGTTCTTCGGCTATCATACCGTATATAGCATCTTCAGCCTCCTGTGCCGTAAGCGGCAAGTCTCTATTGTCCGCCATATGTCACTCCTGCAGACATGCATGTAGTAAAAATTAATTAAGTATATAGGAGACTTAGCCAATATTGTAATAGAAAGAGGGAAAACATATTGCTAGGGTTTTGGGTGGAAGAACGATGACCACCGGAGGGGGAAAACCATACTTTAGAGGTGTGTCCAAGATTATTTTCTCAAATGACTTGGAGAACCCCATAGCTAGGTTGCATTTGCTTTCCTGGTCATTTTGGTATATTACACTTAATATTATGAATTTATTGAATTAAAACTTATTTTCATTATTTTAATAAATTTAATAAAAATTCAAATATGGTCTCATTTAGAACTTTGTCAACCATGATTGAAAATGATATAAACAGATAGCTTACATTTTTGTGAACATTTTGCATATTTTTCCATAATTTTTGGAATTATAAATTAAAATTTATTTAATTTAGAAGATTAATTATGTTCTGTAATTCCATAAAAAGTGGGCCCCACGTGTCACGATGACGTCATCAAAAAAAAAAAATTCTCGCCAAGACGTGACCAGGTGACGTCATCATGACGTCACCCCTGCGTCACACGGTGGCCGGCGTTTTTTCGGTTGGCTCTCGGGTCTCCGGCGATGGGGACGGCGCTCGCCACGGGGGAAGGGACGGAGATGGTGCTCACCACGGGGGAGGGGACGGAGATGGGGACGGAGCTGGCGACGGCGACGGCGGCGCGAGGCCGGCGGTGAACCTACCGGAGAGACGGCGATGGGGCGGGGGCGGAGCTGGGTGGAGGCGGTGGAGAGAAGGGCGCGGCGACGACGACGGCGACGGCGCGGTCCTCGGGGGCGCGGGCGACGGCGACGGAATCGGGGCGACGGCGACGGAACCGGCGCGAGGAAGACGAGGGTTTGGGGCAGGATGACATCGCCCATATATAGGTCCAGCCTTTAGTCGCGGTTCGTGACACCAACCGGGACTAAAGGTCCCCCGGGGTACCCTCCGCGGGCCTTTGGTCCCGGTTGGTGTCACGAACCGGGACTAAAGGTGCAAATTTTCGCCGCGTTTTCGTTCCCGCGCAGAACGAGCCTTTCGTCCCGGTTCGTGACACGAACCGCGACTAAAGGTGGTTACTCAAATATTTTTCCTTTTCCCAAACTTAAAAGTACAAATAATATATCTGAAAATTCAGAAAAATAAAACTATTTCTTTTTCCAGTCTTAAAAATACAAATGATATATCAGAAAATTCAGAAAAATAAAACTAATTCTTTTTAAAATCTTAAAAATACGGAAAGCATAGATAAAAAAGGCAGTACATAATGGCTAGAGTGGATCTAAACCTAAACGGAGAGCATAGATGCATGATTTGATATCTGCTAGTCATACTCCTGCCTAGGCCTATAGTACATGTACTCGTAGTCGTCGTAGTCGCCGCCGTCGTCGTCGCTATCGTCTGACGGTGCTCTGCACTCCCTCGGAGGATCACGACTCCAGGACTGGGCCTGAGGGTAGCGCAGGCGGGGGATATCGCCGGCCCTGATGTAGTCCATGACGCTCTGTAGAGTCCGGCCGGACCACCATAGCCGACGAACGGCCTCGTGAAAGTTCCCAGGAGGCAGGCCGTCCTCCTCATACCTGGCAAGCGCCCTCTCACGACGATTGATGAAGAAGGCATCCCAAGTATGCTGGTTATCGGGATGCCAACTGGGATTCCTCCGCTGCTCCGGCGTGAGCTCGTGATAGTAGTGGTTCGTGATGGCCGCCCGACGTGCCACACCTTGAGGAAGAGGAGGGACTGGCACTCCTCCGGCGCTCAGCATCCAACCGGCGGGAACGTTGTAGCCGCACGGGCAGGGGTAGTTCGAGGCGGAAAGTGCCTCCGCCTGGATGAATGTTAGAGTGTGTACGGTAGAAGCCATGAGAGAGTGGTGAGTTTGTATGTGTTTATGTCAATGGTGTGGCAATTCATACATATATATAGCGAGAAGAAAACATCCCTTTAGTCCCGGTTGGGGACACCAACCGGGACTAAATGGGTTAGGGTTTTTCATTGGGAACCGGATCATCCCTTTAGTCCCGGTTGGGGACACCAACCGGGACTAAATGGGTTAGGGTTTCGTTTGGACCAATCAGATAGAATCACACTGATCGTGTGTTTGTTTAAAGCGCTTGTGAGTTGTTGGATCCAGGGTGTGTTTCTTTCGAGCTGTTGTGAGCCGTTCGATCAGGGCTACGGTGTGTTTCTTTCGAGCTGTTGTGAGCCGCTGGATGAGGTGGTTTCTTAACCATTGGATCAAAACCCTAGCACAACACTTTGTGAGCCAGAGGACCCTATATATAGCCCACCTTCATACACCGGTCAGTTTGTCGAGCAAATACAAAACATCCGGATTCGCCATCATACGTCCTGCCGTGCATTTGGTATGCATATTGCACCCAGTAGCCACCGCGCGTTTCAGGGCCTAGTCGACGCCAGGGAAGACCGCGTCGTCCGCGAGTATTACCGGAACAACCCGGGGGAGGAGAGCGCCGACGAGGAGCTCTGGCAGACCCGCGCGGCTGAGCGGGCGGAGCGCCCCCTCGAACGCCACCTCGCGTTAGATGCCGCTCGGGAGGCGAGGACGAAGGCGCTGCAAGAGCTTCGTCGGGCCGACCGCGCCGGCGAAGTCTGGGCCTCCGACTATCCGAGGTGGGGGCCTATCTCGGACATACCATCATGCACCTCCGACGACGACGAGGAGGTCACCAACGAGATCGCCGACGACGATGACCCGGAGGAGGTCACCGACGAGTTCCCCGACGACGACGGCGAGGAGTAGTGTTCGTGTGTTCTCTCTTTTTAATAAAAGAATTTGTATTCCGGCGACACCGCGGCGCGCTAGCGCGTCTGTTTTCTGTTTTTAATCAAAGTTATGAAATCAGATATTTTATCTCACAAGGTTTTGAGACATTTAAGTAACCTTCTGTTTTCCATGTTTTCCACTCGTTTTCTCAAATATTTTGCAAAGGAGTTAGTCTTAAACACATCAGAGATAATATAATTCACATGATCCATTCAAAATAGTTTGGTACAATAAATTATTACACATCAATTCTTCCCTTGTGTCCCCGCTTTCTTACGATTTGGCCGTATCCATGGAGCATCCTCATCATTTAACTTAATGGTTGGGTCAGTGTTGACTTTGAAGGACGGAATTTCACCAAACATATTATAATCTTCTGACATGTCTGTCTTGTCCTCCACTCCCACGATGTTTCTTTTCCCTGAAAGAACAATGTGGTGCTTTGGATCATCGCATGATGTACTGATTGTTTTCTTATCTTTCCGTTTCCTCGGTTTGCTACTCATGTCCTTCAAATAGAAAACCTGAGCGACATCTTTGGCTAGGACGAATGGTTCGTCAAGGTAACCAAGATTGTCGAAATCCACCATTGTCATTCCGTATTGCTTGTCCACGTTTACCCCACCTCATGTTAGCTTGAACCATTTGCACCGGAACAAAGGGACCTTAAAGGAGGGTCCATAGTCAAGTTCCCATATATCCTCTATGTAACCATAATATGTGACCTTTTGCCCAATCTCGGTTGCTGCATCAAAGCGGACACCACAATTTTGGTTGGTGCTCTTTTTATCTTGGGAGATCGTGTAAAATGTATTCCCATTAATCTCGTACCCTTGGAAAGTCGTTATAGTCGAAGATGGTGTCTTGGCCAACATGTACAGTTGATCTCCAACATCATTGTCATTCATTAAATGTTTTCGCAACCAACTGCCGAAAGTCTCCATGTGGGCCTTTCTAATCCATGATTCAGGCTTCCCCTAGTTGTCCGAGCGTAAAATATTCTTGTGTTACTCGAAGTACGGAGCCACAAAGCTCGAATTTTGCAGAACTGTGTGGTGTGCTTCAGTCATAGAATGACCGCCCATACATATCGTTTATTTTCTTCTGATCGTGCCTTTTCCACTTAGTCTCCCCTCGTGCCGCGATTGAGGAATACCAATCGGCTTAAGGTCAGGAAGATAGTCAATGCAGAACTCAATTACCTCCTCATTTTCATAGCCTTTTACGATGCTTCCTTCTGGCCTAGCACGGTTACGAACATATTTCTTTAATACTCCCATAAACCTCTCGAAGGGGAACATATTGTGTAGAAATACAGGACCGAGAATGGAAATCTCTTCGAATAGGTGGACCAGGAGGTGCGTCATGATATTGAAGAAGGATGGTGAAAACACCAACTCGAAACTGACAAGACATTGGACCACATCGTTCTGTAACCGTGGTAGACCTTCTGGACTGATTACCTTCTGAGAGATTGCATTGAGGAATGCACATAGCTTCACAATCGCTACTCGAACATTTTCCGGTAGGAGCCCCCTCAAAGCAATCGGAAGCAATTGCGTCATAATCACGTGGCAGTCGTGAGACTTCAGGTTTTGGAACTTTTTGTCCGCCATGTTTATTATTCCCTTTATATTCGACGAGAAGCCAGACGGGACCTTCATACTGCTCAGGCATTCAAAAACAATGACCTTCTCTTCTTTCGTAAGAGCGTAGCTGGCACGACCTTGAAACCATTCCGGATGCCGGTCATATGGGTCTTTCAAAAGTTGCTGGTCCTGCCGTGCTTCCTTTGTATCATTTGTCTTCCCATACACGCCCAAGAAGCTTAGCAGGTTCACGCAAATATTCTTCGTAACATGCATCACGTCGATTGCAGAGCGGACATCTAGGACTTTCCAATACTGTAGCTCCCAAAATATCAATTTCTTTTTCCACATGGGTACGTGCCCGTCAACTTCCAGCGGAACTGATTGCCCGCCAGGACCCTTTCCAAAGATGACTTTCAAATCCTTGACCATATCAAATATCTCAGCTCCAGTACGTTCCGCAGGCTTCGGCCGGTGATCTGCCTTGCCGTTGAAATACTTGCCTTTCTTTCTTACGTTATGATTTCGGGGAAGAAATCGACGATGACCCAGGTACACGTTCTTCCTACATTTATCCAAAAATACACTTTCAGTCTCCTGTAAGCAGTGCGTGCATGCTTTTTATCCCTTATTTGACTGTCCCGAAAGGTTACTGAGAGCAGGCCAATCGTTGATGGTTACAAAAAGCAACGCTCGTAGGTCAAATTCCTCTTCTTTGTGCTCATCCCACACAGGTACACCAGGTCTGCCCCACAACTGTAAAAGTTCATCAACTAATGGCCTTAGGTACACATCGATGTCGTTGCCGGGTTGCTTCGGACCTTGGATGAGCACTGGCATCATAATGAACTTCCGCTTCATGCACAACCAAGGAGGAAGGTTGTAGATGCATAGAGTCACGGGCCAGGTGCTATGGTTGGAGCTCTGCATGCCAAAAGGATTCATGCCATCAGTACTTAGACCAAATCTTATGTTCCTTGCGTCAGCTGCAAAATCTTTGAACTCTCTGTCGATCTTTCTCCATTGCGTTCCATCAGCGGGGTGTCTCAACTCCCCGTCGGACTTACGGTCCTCTTTGTGCCATCGCAACAACTTGGCATGCTCTTTGTTCCTGAACAGACGTTTCAAACGAGGTATTATAGGAGCATACCACATCACCTTGGCGGGAACCCTCTTCCTGGGTTTCTCGCCCTCAACATCTTCACCAGGGTCATCGCCTCTAATCTTATAACGCAATGCAGTGCATACAGGGCATTTATTCAAATTCTCGTATGCACCGCGGTAGAGGATGCAGTCGTTAATGCATGCATGTATCTTTAGAACCTCTAAACCTAGAGGGCAGACAACCTTCTTTGCTTCGTACGTACTGGCGGGCAACTCGTTATTCTTCGGAAACATATTCTTCAACATTTTCAGCAAATTTTCAAATGATGAGTCAGCTACACCTTCCCGTGCCTTCCATTTCAGCAAATCCAGTGTGCAGCCCAGCTTTTTCAGACTATTGTCGCATCCTGGGTACAGCGACTTCGTGTGATCCTCTAACATGCGATCCAAATTCTCCCTCTCCTTGTCAGTTTCGCATCGTCTCCGTGCATCAGCAATGGTCCGACCAAGATCATCAGCGGGCTCATTATGTGCCTCTTCCTCACCTTCACCAAAACCTTCCCCATCTCCAGCATCATCCTCCATGAAAGTATCACCGAAAGCGTCATGATAGTTGAAATCGATATGATCCTCTTCTTCATCTTCTTCCATTCTAACCCCTTTTTCTCCATGCTTGGTCCAACAATTATAGCTTGGCATGAAACCGTGCTGAAGCAGGTGCATGTGAACGACTTTTGAGGAGGAGTGACCCTTCTCATTCTTACATTCAGCACATGGACAGATAATAAAACCTCGCTGCTTGTTCGCATTTGCCACTACGAGGAAATCTTTCAAACCCGTAGTGAACTCGCCGGAGAGTCGGTTACCGTACATCCATTACCGATTCATCTGCATTATTATTATATAAAGTATATAATTAACCATCATGCATTTGTTAAGTTAACTAGCTGGAAATAATACAAATCATAAAAGGTTCAAGTTGCTAACCGCGATCGCGGAGGTAAAATAAATGAAAACGCTCAAGTGCTGCTCGAACACTTCATATCATGTGTGTTTCATGCTCTCGGGCATTTCATCAAACACCTTGTGTGCATAGGAGGAACAAAAAGCAAACCCACCACCCCTTATGAATATTGTGAGTAGAAGTGACACCAAATGTGGCTAAGTGCAGCCAGCTGAGCCCTATATATAGGGATGAGCCTTTAGTCTTGGTTCACCTGGACAACCGCTACTAAAGGCCTTGGGGCCAGCCTGAGGACCTATTCCCGGTTGGTCTGGCCAACCGGGACTAAAGCCCCTCCAGTCCGCCAGCTGTGGACCGAGCGCGCTGGGCCCAGACTATTGGTCGCGGGTCTCGTACCGAACCGCGACTAAAGACCCCTATGGTCGCGGATCGATAATTTTGGGGACTAATGGGGACGTATGGAAGGCCTATTTTCTACCAGTGTCGTCGTCACCGCGCCGCTGCAGCCGATCTCCTCCGTCCTGCCGTCGGTTGCCGGAACTCTTGGCTATCTCGCCGTCCTGCCGTGGGCCATCGGAACTTTTGTCTATCTCGCCGCCTGAGCTGGTATCTATCGCTCGGCCTTATAGCTGCTGAAGGACTCGTCACCAACACCAGCAGGTACACAAGCTGACTCCTGCTACTTCTCATGTCAAAGCAAAAAGGGGATCAGATTGGAACGTTTAGCTTCATCAACACTTTTTTTTCTGGCATAGTTTTTTCTAATTGGGTCCGCTATGTCTACAAGTTCGCTGAGTTGATGAGACATGCTATGCTAGATGCATACTTTCTTACTGTTGAAAACATTGATTACATAGGATTGAAATCTGAACGGAAATCACCATCTAAAGAAGCCTCTGTACTATACACTATAGTGAGACAGAAGGATGATACGCTGGCTACGGTCATGCAAACATCACCTCCGAATGTCACGTTTAGACGAGATCTCATTGGACCAAGACTTGTATCTTGGAATGCTCTCGTTAGTAGGCTGACTTCGGTTACCTTATCACCAGGCACTGATGAGTTTCGGTGGAAAATCACTAAGCACGGACAGTTCTCGATGGATTCTATGTATAGGGCTATGATCCAATCAGACATGCCAGTCAATATTTTTAAAAATATTTGGCTTATGAAGGTACCGCTGAATATTAAGGTCTTTGCGTGTTATCTTCGTAGAGGGGTCATACTTACGAAAAATAATCTTGTCAAACATAATTGGCATGGAAGTTCAAAGTGTGTTTCGTCCTCTCATGAGGAAACGATCAATCACTTATTCTTCGATTGCTCTTTTGCGCGTTCTATATGGTCCGCTATCCAAATGGATTTGAATCTTTATCAGCCCACATCCGTTGCGAATATATTCGGTAACTGGTTAAATGGGGTAGATAAAAGATTTAAAACTATTATTAGGGTAGGAGCGCTAGCCGTTATATGGTCGCTCTGGCTATATAGAAATGACAAGATTTTCAATGATAAAAACTTTTCTCGTGTGCAGGTTCTATTCCAAAGCACATGTATTCTCCGTTCGTGGTCCATATTACAGCGGGGGGAGTTACGAGGCCTTTTTATGGAGGCGTGTGCACGGCTGAAGCAGGTGGCGAGGGATATTTTTATCCCACATGGATGGCCGCGTGATCTACGGATAGCGGCTCCATAGAGATGACAATCTACGTCTACTAGATTTGTTTAGACTTGTTGTCTTTTCACTTTTTTCTCTTTCGTTGCTGGATTTCGGCTGTGTGCATTCATAATGCAGAGGCCGGGTGTATTTGCTTACATTAAGTAATAAAAGCCCTCTATAAAATAAAACCTCTGTTGAGGAAAAGGAGGACTATGCAGAGGAGATGGAAACTTGGACAAATGACAACAAAAAGGCCAGAATATTCATACTAGGATCAATGACAGATTCATTGGCAAGTGAATATGAATCTGAAAAGGTAGCTTACAGATTTTTGCGTAGGCTGGAACAAGATTTTGGAGAGGTCTCTCTTATTAATGTACTTAGCTACGTCAATAGGTTCATTACTATGAAAATGCCAGAGGATGCTTCTGTCAATGAACACTTGAATAAATTATGTGTGATGGTGGAAGACTTGAAAAATGTTGGTTACTCTTTTTTCGAGGAAGTTCAAGTGATGGTTGCTCTGAATTCTTTGCCTCATTCATGGAAGCAGTTCAAGATATCTTTCTGCCACTCGGAGAGGAATTTAAACATGAGAACCTTGAGGCATCATTTACTCATGGAAGAGGACAGGAAGCACTCTCAAGGAAAGGAAAGAAGTGCAAATAGCGCAGAATTGCATCTTGGTGAACATAGGTACAACAACAAGAGGAGCTCGAATAAAAACATGTTGGGACCAGATCCGAGAGATAAGATTAATAAGAAGAGAGACAGGGATGACAACGGAAGAAATTACTCAAGTCAGAAACTTGACAAGAGGAACTATAATTTCACAATTGTGGGACATACAGTCACTTCAGGTATGAATGTAGAAAGAAGAAGAGGGTCACTGACAGGAGGGGTCAACATGCATATGCAGAGGGTGAAGGCGCATCACTTTCAGAATTTGTCAGTATGTACAGATAGCCTATTTTGATCAACTTGCAACTCTCTGAGCACTTCTTTCCAACTTTTAATAAATTAAACCATGGGGTTCAACTGAACAGTAATTGCTAAAAAAAAGAGTCCTCTCAAGCAGCGACGTTTGTTTCTGGCACTAAGTAGAAGCGAATGAACCAATCCTGAGTTTAGATTTAAGATAAAATATAGAACTGATCATGCATTTTCACCACCAGCAGATTCCATTAACTCGCTTCTAGATAGATCGTAGCAAATTCAGCTCAATTAGTACAATATGGTGGTGCTGAAAGCACATGGGTATGTCTTTTAATTTATTTTGGAACGATTTGAGTTCCAAGCATGGACGACTGCAAGTGCATTCTAATGTTCAGGTTCTACAGACAGTGATTTCTACTGCACTCTGCTGAAGAAAAGAGGCGTCTTCGTGGATGCATCAGATCAAGTCTGCACAAAATTGTGTTTGCGTTGCAATGACAATTGTTCTTAAAAGCACAAAATTTAATCTATAATACAACAGTTATTTGATGTCTTTTGGGGTGATTATCAAAATCTGAAGATTTGAATTAGATCTAGGCACTATGATTTGATGTAAGAGACTACCCTCCAATAATGCTAACTGTTTTTTTTTGTCTGGAATAGCTTGCTGATCACATACGTATGGGTTCCATGTACTTGCACTTTTGTTTCCATAAATTGCTGCATGTCAATATATATACTTATCTCTTTCTTGTACAATGGATCCTTGATGAAATTACTTGTAGCGTCCGTTGATCATTTTGAATACATAATCTGGATGAACACCGAAGAACCGGCGCTTTCGTGCCTTACAACGTACATGAAGAAAACATGTGGTGCATCTTATTTGGGCTTACTTTTCAGATGCCTTTTTGTTTTGCTTTCACATTCTTCTTGGCTTTCCTTTTTGTTCCGAGAGTGCTACTAAATCCTGTCCCTTTGCCTGGTTACTATAAGGTGAGCACGTTCGGAAACAAGTACTTCCATCTGATATAATCTAACATCTGGGGAAATATATCTCAGTTTTAGATCAGTGTACATGCTTAAGATGCACTGTAATGCCTAAGATGTACTCCTACCTGCTAAAATGTAATGCCTAAGATGCACTGTGTCCTGAAATGATACTTTTTAATTAGTTGTACTTCGGATCCCTTGAGTTGGGAGCCACCTGCCAGTTACCTCTGTTTTAACCATGCGTTCTGCTGCAATCATACAAGAATAAGTGTGTTTCTACATAAAAAATTGCAACTAGAAATTTTATACATCTGAATGATGTTTAATATTTGATGATAAATGCAATGCTGCTTCTAATTTGGACCAACATTCAAAGAAAAAACTAACATTGCACTGAATCTGGGTTGCCAAGTTTCAGTGAGCCCCTCCGCTCTTGTTCATCCACTAATCTTCATCTAGGAATTGAACTCACCGCTAACAAAATATCCTTCCAACTTTAGGATCACCCTAAGGATGTCGAGTTCCTGAACAAGCCCATTCTGAACTATGTTCGGATGCAGATCATCTTCTCGTACGGGTTGGCCACCGACAAATTTGTCGTGGGCTCAGGTGATCCCCTCGGCATGGGCCTCTCGGAGGATGCCGAAACACAGGAGTCCGACACCGTCATCCTCGATGGCCCTCTAGAGAAGCACACACATGGTTGAAAGAGGAAGAGGGGAGCCCTGGGCGACGACGAGATCCAGGCCTTTGCCAGCATGACGGAGGCGGTGAAGGAGGTGGTCGCGTCCATCATGGATATCAAGCCTGTGGACATGCATCCTGACCTCTAGTCCTTTGTCATGGACGTCGTTGGCTTCTTGGAGGAGGCCCTCATGGTAGCTCTCGGCCACCTCATTGATAGCAAGGCCCAGGGTGTGAACTTCGTCGGCATGGCGAAGCAGCACATGTCCCTTTGGCTCAGGACCTTCCTGGGCAAGTACTACAAGGAGTGAGCATGCCTTCTAGGGATGGTGGTGGCAGCAACAGCATGACGACGACGACGATGATGATGACATTATACATTTTGGGTAGTTAGGGCTTCAAAACTTCTCTTATGGATTGCATATTTTAATGAGGTGGTATATACTAACCACTCTATGATGGTGAACTTGCTGCTGCTGGTGGTGGTGGTAGGATGATACCCGCTTTTGATATGGTGGTAGGTTAACACCATAGTGATATGATGAACTTGTGATCATGTTCGCTAATGAACATGGATGTTTCTTTATGTTTTATGTTCGACTCAACTTGTGATGCATGATCTGATGTTGTTTCATGCGTGTTGTAGTGATGATCTTGTCATCTTTGCGATTTCTATTTGCAGATGAACTGATATGTGGTGTATAGAGAGAGGGGATATGGGAATAGACATTTCTTGAGAGGCATTGAACCTATTCATGCTTTAGCGATATGCAGTTACTAAATCTTGGTCTTCCCCAATGTATAAATAATGCAGATTTGTTCCGATTCCGGCATCGAAGCCGTCTTCTACTGGGCATAGGGCGGGTGGGATAAATTTACTTCCACCACGGAAACCCATTGATTCCGCCGTTAAACCTATGATAATGTTAGCAGATACAATAGGAAGGACGCAAGCACTTACCTGGTGATTCCGTGCCGCTAGATAGGAACCGTTGTCGATGAAGCGGCCGACATTTCGGTCGAATTCGAGGCTCTGACCGTGATTGCACTGCTGATTCCGCCGAGCATTCTCGCTCGGAACGCTCTCCCCACGGTGGGCCCCAACTGTCGAGTGTTTGTAGTATGGTTCATGGCAGGGGATGTCATAAGCCTTTGAGTAGACCGTGGGTGGAAACGTAGGGAAGTTGCCATATACGGGAGCACAAGTTTACCCAGATTCGGTACGTCACAACAATGTGATGCATGTAAAAAGCATAGATGAATTTTGCATATTTTCACATGGTTTTCTATTACATATTGCATCATATAAGGGTACAATTCAATGTTTTATAGTATTTTGGTGTTAAATTACAAAGTCCCCCAACTTTTATGGAATTAACCCTGCCTGTCAGAAACCCCGTTTTCTATATTTTTGACGTTTCAGGGGGCAAACTTCCGCGAAATACCTGAAAATCTGCGGGGGGTCATTTTCTTGGAAGGAGAAGACTTGCGAGCGAAGGATCCACGAGAATTGGGCAAGGAGGCCCAAAATAGGACCCTCCACGCGGCCAGATTCCTTGGCCGCGTGAGAGGCCCCCTTTTGGCCCCTGTGGCCCCAATTACTTCCATCTTCGACTTACCGACTCCGTCTTGACCTAAAACCGACTATAAAAAGGGTCCCCCGTACCCTTACGGAGGAGAGCGCCGCCGAAACACCAAAACACCAAAACAGAGACCAGAAGTTCCAGATTGGAGGGGGAAAACTCCGGCGGGGTGCCGCCGGTGTGATCTCCTACCCCTCCAACGTCATCTCCATCGACATCTCCATGGAGAGGGAGTAGTCCACCCCAGGGCTATGGGTTTGTGGAAGTAGCACTTGTATCTCTCTCTCTATGTACTTCACTAATTAGATCCGTATGAGCTGCCTCACATGATCACGGGCACCGTTGTAATTCCAATGTGGTGGATCTTTTCTATGAGTTATTGAATCTGAGATTGCAATTGTTTCTCTTGAGTTATTTGAGTAGATGTATCTTATGTACCCCGTTCTTATTTGCTAGCTTTGATCAAACTAGTTCTTGAGAGCGTGTGTGGGGTGATGGGTGCATTAGTTGGAGTAACGGGGGGTGGCTAGTGCTGTGAAAGTGACAGAAGTTCAGCGATCCACTTAGGTTTTGTTAAATCTTTCTTAGTTACCTCACTAGGGATAAAAAGGAGTACCTTGTTACCGGGGATTTGAAGTGACACTAATCAATCTCCATGATTAGATCTAGCAAGTTCTTACTTCAACTTCATGTCACATTGCTTAAAGCTATACTCTGGTTTTTCCTTAATTATCGAGGTGTTATGATTTATTTCGCATCTTGGTGGAGTATAAGAGGGATCAATATGACCGTAGAGATCTCTATGATAGGACGTGATGCCCATATGAAAGTACTCAATGTTAAACATGTTATTGTAATCTCACATGTAATTCTTTATGTCCACCGTCTCCTACTTTATTTGAGAGAATGCAAGTGTGAAACCATGAACTCCGGTCCTATTTTAAATATAAGAAAACACTCTAGTTACTTTGCTGCAATTTAATTTACTTGCACTTTACTTTACTTGCATCTCCAATTCGAATTTACATTATCTCCATCACCACTTGCATCACAAAAATACAAAAACAATCCATTGCATATTTATTTTCTCATTTGCATTTAGTAGTAGATTTAATTATTGCACATTTACTTTCAGTTTTGCATTGCAATTTAGAAGTCTCACACCTTGTGCTTGACAACCAGTTGGTGAGGTTGAGGGCACAAAATTCTCTACTTGTTTGCAGGATCCTGGAGGAAGCTTGGAAGACAACTGCTGAAATATTGGCTCCCCAAGAGTTCGATATAAACCCTCGAGTCACCCTCGTGGGGAAGAAGGCTTGCCACTAGCTACACACTCTGCACTTGGAGTCTCAATGTAGCCATCAAGCGTTTTTCTGGTGCCGTTGCCGGGGAGCCATAGGTGGAGGAGTTGTCCAAGGGAGCTCACAAGAATTCTTCATCACCAACAAGATGTGCAAACACCTAAGCTTGGGGAGGTTGCACCTACGTGAGTACCATCCTTTCTATTTCCACCTTCTTTCAAGTAGATTCTTTTGTTTCTTGTCTTGTTTTTGTTTTGTTTTTGTTCATGTTTTTGTTTTTTCTTGCATATTTTATTTTAGTTTGCATTTTAGATTTGCATTTAGTTATCTAGTTTATTTTAGTATTTCTAATTTTCCTAGTTACTTTACTTTTCAGTTTTGCATAAAAAATTAAAAACTACATAAAAACTGTTAAAATGGGTGATAGAACTAAATTAAGTGACTACACAAATACATCCAATGACCAATTCATTGCTAGGCCAATTACTACACCTGAAATACAAGCTGAAAGCTATGAAGTAAGTCCTAGTTTATTGAATTTAATTACTAGAGAGCAATTTGGTGGTAGTGCTATGGAGGATGCCTCTATGCATCTTCATGATTTCATGGAAATATGTGATATGCAAAAATTTAAAAATGTGGAAAGTAGTGTTTTAAAACTGAAATTACTTTCTTTTTCACTTAGAGGAAAGACTAAAGAATGGTTACTTTCACTACCTACAGCTAGTATAAAGTCTTGGGATGATTTAAAATAAGATTTCATTAAGAAATATTATCCTCCCGTTAAAATTTTGCAAAATAGGAATAATATCCTCTCATTTAGGCAAAATGATAATGAACATGTAGCCATGGCATGGGATAGAATTAAATTAATGCTTAGAACATGCCCATCACATGGAGTAAATGAATGGACCATACTACACTCTTTTTATAATGGTCTAAACTACATGTCTAGAAATATACTTGATTCTGCTGCTGGAGGTGCCTTTATGAGTAAAACTGTAGGTGAGGCTAAGAGCATATTAGAAAGCATATTGCAAAATTATAGTCAATGGAATACTGAAAAAGCACCCAATCCAACTAATAAAATAAACTCAATTGAAGAAACCAATGATTTGTCTTCTAAAATGGACACTATTCTTGCTTTTATTAATAAACAAAATATGGAGAATGTGCCTTTGCAGTAGCTAGTTGGTAGTAATTCTGAAAGTGTGGATGTTAATTTTGTTAGGAATTATGGTAGCAATGGGTTTGGTAATGCTTACAATTCTTATAGTAAACCTCCTTATGTGCTAAATAAACCTTTTGTTCCATATCCTAATGCTAATGAAAATAAGTGGAAGCCTTCTAGTGAAATTTCTGAATCTAATAAATTGCTTAGGGAACAAGTTGCTAGTCACAATGCTATGATACATGAGTTAAATAAGTCTATTGCATCCATTAGTAGTGATATTAAATGATTGCAACTTCAATCTTCGAATTTAGATAAAGCATTATCAAAATTAGCTGATAATCAAGCAACTCTATTAAGCATGTCAGCAGGAAAGCCACAAGCACAACCTAGTGTAGGAATGAATTCTATTACTATTGCTGCTCCTATTATTGAAAATATTGATCATATTGCTGAGAATACAAGTGAGCATGTCCCTACTAGCTTAGAAGAAACTTTGAATGAAATAGTGAAGTACCCTGAATATTTACTTCCATATATGTCTTATCTTGCTAGCAAAGATGAAATTAGTCCTCATGAATCAAGCATGCTAGCTAAATTAGAGAGTAAAGTATAGGAAATTATGATGCTTACTGAAATTAAGGATCCATTGCTTGATTTAGAAAAAAATAGCTTGCAAGAACTTATTGTTACTCTACAAAAATTTGCTAGTGATCCCACTATAAATGTTAGTCAACCTGGCTTTGGATCTTATATTTCTAATCATGTCTTGCATGAAAAAACTGCTAGGTACAAGAATGAGGCCATTATACCTCCTAAGCTTGGGGATGCATGGATCCCCAAGGTGCTAGTTTCAATTGGAAAAAAAATTCACCATGCTATGTTAGATCTAGGTTCTAGTGTATCGGTACTATCTAATATATGAATTGCTAGAACTAGAAAATTTAGAAAAGTGCTCAAGTGAATTTGTCCTTGCTGATAACTCTACTAAACATGCTATAGGACAAGTAAAACATGTTATGATTGAATTGCACATGACTTTTGTACCCGTTGATTTCATTATTATGGATATGGGGGATAAATCTCCTAATCCTATTATTTTTGGTAGACCTTTTCTTCATACTACAGGTGCCATCATAGACTCCAAGGAATGGAATGTCAAGTTTCAGTTCCCACACAAGAAAAGCATGGAGCACTTCCCAAGGAAGAGGGGCACGCTGAAGAACAAGCTCCCTCATGAGCTTTATACCTCTTGATTATCAAGTAAGTAAAGCCTAGCTATATGGCTATAAAGAAAGCGCTTTACGGGAGGCAACCCGGTTGTTTTTGTTTGGATTTTCCTAGTGTCCTCTTGCTGTCTCAAGATATTAGTTTTTTTGTTTTAATTATGGAGTTTTCAATAAAGAGTCAAGTCAAACCCATTTGGACTTATAAGTTCCTATCCTAGTGCATGAAATTTCTGTTTCAGCACGAGTCTGCTCACCGTATGATTTTACGATTTTTATTGGTATGTCGGATTGAGCTAATTTTTTAGTATGTTCTTCAAACTTTCGTCCTCTGTAAACACAAAAATTTGCTTAATTTTTTGACGAGTCTAGCTTAGAGAAAACATTCGTTTTGCTGCTGCTGCTTTTCTGGACCGATTCTGCCTTCTTTTGTTTTATGCACTCTTTGGGCTTGGGAATCGAATTTCCATGATTCTTTCAAGCAAGAGAGTGAAAATACAACATAATGAACCTTATTTTCTATCTACTGGAGCATTTTATTTGGAATTTTGCACAACAAGCATGTGATTTGTTCTTCCTTGCTAATCTCACCCCACAGAAAAAGAATGGGAGAAACATGTTTTGTGAAGTTTTTTCACAGGGAATAGAGGAGCTGCGCCTCAAGACATCCAAGAATGGTGAAATACATAATCTTGGGGATTTTATGAACACCCCACTAGAGCTACACTCTTTTGGTTAGCACACGTCTACTTTCTGTTTTTCTAAGCAAATCATTTATCGTAGAGACTTGAAGCGTCTAGTTTTTGTTTTTATTTTTGTTTTGATAAGACCACCACCATCGTTTTATATGAGATTGAGCTACTGGAGTTTGGGGTTGGAATGTATTTTATGCTAGTATTATGACTTGGAATAGGGATGCCATGGTTGATTTGAAGAGCTACATATGTTTGCATGATTTATAGGCTTTTTATTTGTAGAAGTTTGCAATAATGTTGTCTTGAGCTATCTCTTATTCATGTCCTTTATGTTAATTGCTGGTTTATTTAGTTTGTCATGAAATGAGTAGTTCTATGGACATATGCATGCATAGTAGCTGGTCAACTATCTCCCTTTTGCTAGCCCAAAAATTTAAAAATTTCAACAAGTAAAAACTTGTTTCCAACACTCCTTAGCCAAGTATTTCCAGTGAGTCCACCATATCTTCCCATTAGCTTCATTGCTATTCCGAGTATGTTCACCATGTTATTGTGTTATTTATATTCTAAATTAAGATATTCACTTTATTAATTGTCATGGGTTGAACTTGGGATAGGACTCTCACGAACTTTTGAAGGCACACTTTACTTTTTATGCATCTAATAAACATGACCCAATAATGGGAGTCACAAGTTTTGCGTTTGACAAGTGTGTGGCTGGGAGCTAGCTATAAACGTGTATCACCGGAAAGCTTTCAACATTGCACAAAAAAATTTACATTTGGTTGATATCATGTACTTTTGTTTTTGGACTCCTGCCATGCCGAAATAAAATAGAGGAATAGTAAGTTTTGATGAGTAAGTATCTATATGACTAGAGAAACGCATTGGGCCGCTAACCCAAGCCATGCTTTATCATGGTGGAAATTACTTACAGCTTGAGTGACTCTACAACACATCCTATAATAAAATAAGAATCTATGCATAATAGTGAATGAAAATAAAAAGGATGATGAGTCTACCCCGTTTGTTCATCTTGTCATTGTAACATGGGCTTGTTTCTATGTCATGGGGCAAGAGGTACCTGTTTGTGGTTCTCTATGATGTCATTAATACTTATTATGATTGTACAAAGCTTATTAGGAATCTTAAGTTGAGTAATCATGGAGTAGGTTTTCACACTCACGGGGCATGCGGCTTTCAACCACCTTGTCATTCTCATTACTTCAATACTCACAATTTTAGGATGCTAGTGATAAAGGGGCAATGAGAGTCCTAGATCAATGGATACCACATTTCAATTAGTAATTTTAGTTGAATAATTTAGAGGCTAAATAAGACTTGATCATGTTTTACCTCTACTCAAATTTCTCCAAAGTGTCCACCATATTTTCTATTCTCCATTATGCTATTCTTTGACCAATATAGGATTTTATTTTTCATTTTGTGTATGCATTTGGTCCATAGTGCTTTTATTTCATTATACACTTTGTGAACTTTCATGAAGCATCTTTGCTTGCATATTTGATATTTCTTACAACATGAAGTGTATATTGCTACTCATTTCTAGTATTAATAATTTGATTATATGTAGCATGAATAATCCTGCTTGATATCCCATGATTGTTTCAATATGCAAAACCCATCTTAGTTTTATCACCTTCATACTCGAGGACGAGCATGGGTTAAGCTTGGGGATGTTGATGCATGTAAAATGCATAGATGAATTTTGCATATTTTCACATGGTTTTCTATTACATATTGCATCATATAAGGGTATAATTCAATGTTTTATACTATTTTGGGGTTAAATTACAAAGTCCCCCAACTTTTATGGAATTAACACTGCCTGTCAGAAACCCCGTTTTCTATATTTTTGACGTTTCAGGGGGCAAACTTCCGCGAAATCACCTGAAAATCTGCGGGGGTCATTGTTTTTGGAAGGAGAAGACTTGCGGGCGAAGGATCCACGAGAATTGGGCAAGGAGGACCAAAAGAGGACCCTCCACACGGCCAGATTCCTTGGTCGCGTGAGAGGCCCCCTTTTGGCCCCTGTGGCCCCAATTCCTTCCATCTTCGACTTACCGACTCCGTCTTGACCTAAAAACGACTATAAAAAGGGTCCCCCATACCCTTACGGAGGAGAGCGCCGCCGAAACACCGAAACCCCAAAACAGAGACCAGAAGTTTCAGATTGGAGGGGGAAAACTCCGGCGGGGCGCCGCCGGTGTGATCCCCTACCCCTCCAACGTCATCTCCATCGACATCTCCATGAAGAGGGAGTAGTCCACCCCAGGGCTATGGGTTTGTGGAAGTAGCACTTGTATCTCTCTCTCTCTCTATGTACTTCACTAATTAGATCCGTATGAGCTGCCTCACATGATTACGGGCACCGTTGTAATTCCTATGTGGTGGATCTTTTCTATGAGTTATTGGATCTGAGATTGCAATTGTTTCTCTTGAGTTATTTGAGTAGATGTATCTTATGTACCCCTTTCTTATTTTCTAGCTTTGATTAAAATAGTTCTTGAGAGCGTGTGTGGGGTGATGGGTGCAATAGTTGGAGTAACGGGGGGTGGCTAGTGCTGTGAAAGTAACAGAAGTTTAGCGATCCACTTAGGTTTTGTTAAACCTTTCTTAGTTACCTCACTAGGGATAAAAAGGAGTACCTTGTTACCGGGGATTTGAAGTGACACTAATCAATCTCCATGACTAGATCTAGCAAGTTCTTACTTCAACTTCATGTCACATTGCTTAAAACTATACTCTAGTTTTTTCCTTAATTATCGAGGTGTTATGATTTATTTCGCATCTTGGTGGAGTATAAGAGGGATCAATATGACCGTAGAGATCTCTATGCTAGGACGTGATGCCCATATGAAAGTACTCAATGTTAAACATGTTATTGTAATCTCACATGTAATTCTTTATGTCCACCGTCTACTACTTTATTTGAGAGAATGCAAGTGTGAAACCATGAAGCCCGGTCCTATTTTAAATATAAGAAAACACTCTAGTTACTTTGCTGCAATTTACTTTACTTGCACCTCCAATTCGAATTTACATTATCTCCATCACCACTTGCATCACAAAAATACAAAAACAATCCATTGCATATTTATTTTCTCATTTGCATTTCGTAGTAGATTTAATTATTGCACATTTACTTTCAGTTTTGCATTGAAATTTAGAAGTCTCACACCTTGTTCTTGACAACCACTTGGTGAGGTTGAGGGCACAAAACTCTCTATTTGTTTGCAGGATCCTGGAGGAAGCTTGGAAGACAACTGCTGAAATACTGGCTCCCCAAGAGTTCGATATAAACCCTCGAGTCACCCTCGTGGGGAAGAAGGCTTGCCACTAGCTACACACTCTGCACTTGGAGTCTCAACCTAGCCATCACAATGTAGGCTCTCTACTCCTGCAATCTCACTAATTCAGGGCTAAAGCCTGAAGTATATAAAGTACAATGTGAGTCTAGCTTTTTCTATCTCTCTTCTCTCTAAGGAGGCTCCCATCCGGCTTTATATATGAAGCCATACTAGGTCTTACATGAAGGGAAATGTGGAGTCTAAGGAAAATATTCCTATTCCTGGTAAGCAAGATGTCTGGCTCCTTCTCCAAGCCGGATTACATATTGGGTCATAATCCGGGTTTTTCTAGAATCTGCTTTCTTGTGCGTCAGGTTACTGGGCTGCCCAATGGACTTTTCTCCATTACCTATGGGCCACCCGGGTAATCTGGCCTTGGGCTAATGCCGGATACACCCCTATTTGGTACATATCTGACATAGAGTGTGTAGTTCGTGGAGGAGTTGTCAGGAACAACTCAATGTCTACTCGAACAAGAACTATGAAGGGTCTGAAATTCTGGAGGAGGCACAGTAGAAACTCCTTTCAACGAAGGCTGGAACCGTGCCTTCTCCCTAGGCCAGGTTACGTGTTATATAGTGTGGAAGAGCCCCACACGTGGCAGGTACACGGGTGTATAATACTAGGTAGAGTACTACTATATACTAGTACAATACGATATTACATAAAGGTTTAACACCCCTCCTTAATCTGAACCTCGAGAGAGGTTTAGATTACGCTTGAACTCATCTAAATCCTTAACACCAAGAACCTTGGTATAACCATCAGCCACTTGATCCTTTGTAGAGACAAACCTGATGTCAAGAAGTTTGGCAGCAACATGCTCACGAACAAAGTAATAATCAATCTCAATATGCTTGGTGCAAGCATGAAAAACAGGAATGGCAGAGAGGTAGGTAGCACCCAGATTATCACACCACAAGCACGGACGTTGTTGAAGAGAAACTCCCAATTCTTTGACCAATGCTTCAACCCAAATTAACTCAGCCGTTGCATTTGCTAATGCTTTATATTATGCTTCAGTGCTAGAACGAGAGACAGTGGCATGTTTACGGGCACTCCATGAGATTAAATTTGGACCAAAAAAGATAGCAAAACCACCAGTGGTCCGTCTATTATCCAAACAGCCAGCCCAGTCTGCATCTGAGAATGCACTGAGGAGAGTGGAAGGGGACCGCTGAAAAGTGAGACCAATACCAATTGTACCTTTGATGTATCGAAGAATACGTTTGACTGATGTCCAATGACTGGTGGTTGGAGGATGGAGATATTGGCAAACCTTGTTCACCAAAAAAGACATATCAGGTCTAGTGAGTGTTAAATATTACAATGCTCCGACAATACTTCTGTAATTTGTAATGTCCTCAGAACTAAGAGCCTTGACATATGTCAAGGATAATTTATCTGTAATGGATAATGGAGTAGGACAAGGGGTACAATGATCATACCCACTTTGTGAAGCAAATCTGAAGCATATTTTTCCTGTGTAAGAGTTAATCCACTAGGGCATCTCTTAACCTCAATACCAAGAAAGAAATGCAAGTCTCCAAGGTCTTTAAGAGCAAAGTGAGTGCTTAAGTTATGAAGTAAAACCGAAATTGCCTTGTGAGAGGAACTGGACACAATGATGTCATCAACATATATTAACATAAACATTGTGATACCTGACTTGTTGTATAGAAAAAGTGAGGTGTCGGCCTTGGAGGGAACAAAACCAAGCTGTTGCAACTTGGAATTTAGTCGGGAATCCAGGCACGTGGAGCTTGTTTGAGACCATATAGGGACTTGTCTAGTTTGGAAATGTGATGCGGAAAGCGAGGATCCTCAAACCCAGGAGGTTGTTTCATATAAACCTCTTCCTCCAGAACGGCATGAAGAAACGAGTTCTTGACGTCTAGCTGACGTAGGCTCCACCCTTGAGACACAGAAATAGCAAGAACAAGTCTAACAGTAGCAGATTTAACAACATGAATAAAAGTATCTTCATAGTCAATGCCATAGCGCAATTTAAATCCTTTAGCAATGAGACGAGCTTTATACCTTTCAACTGTGCCATCAGCATGTTTCTTGATCCTGTAAACCCATTTGCAGTCAATTAATTTTTTGTTTGAGCTGGGAGGTACGAGATGCCATGTATGATTATTCATAAGTGTTTGATATTCCTCAGACATTGCTTGCTTCCATTTGTCATCACTAAGTGCTTCAGCAAGCCCACTAGGTTCTCCTGTAGCAGTGTACAGGCCATAACGAACAACAACCCCTGTCCATTTCTTGCTGTAAGGGACAGTACCATCAGTCCATTTTCGCGGGTTGCGAATACCTTGTTGCAGCCGTGTGCGAACCTGGGTGATTTCCTGTACAAGATGAGAAATAGAGTTAGTAGCCATAGAGGATCCGGAAGCAGAGGATTCCGATGAAGGAGAGGAATCATGTGCATGTTCGATGTCTCCACGTGGACTGCCAGGAGAGGGCGAAGCAGTCACGGGATCTGCGCCTGTATGCGTCAGGGAGCGAGGTCCATCGTGATTGGCTGCAGGGCGCACTGCACGTGACGAGGAGAAAGATGCCCCGCGTCCGTCTGCGCCTGCATGCTGGTGGGCCCCGGCGCTGTCGGCTGTGGGACTGGTGGGTGGCGTGGCAGACTGGGAGCAGCCAGGCGAGGAGCCAGAACCTGCGGAGGATCCGTTCTCTGAACCCGAGGCTGGTGTGCTGTCAGCGGAATGTTCCGCCGCAGGTGAGATAGGCATATCTTCCTCGAAGACCATGTCAGGTGAGTTTTGCTCTAATTCTTGACTACCTTCACTGTTTGAACTGGAATTTTCACCAGAATTCGCAGAATTATCAGTAGAATTTGCATGACTGTCATGGACATCCGTGACATCGTTAGTAATAGGGACAATATGAATATGATTATCAACACTTACACCCTCATTAGTGGATGATGAAGATGCAAGAAAAGTTGGTAATAACAAAATTTCTTTGCGAAGTTGAGCACCTGCATTTGGATGGAGGGACTGGAATGGAAAAAATGTTTTCATCAAAGGCAACATCACGAGAAATGCAAACTCGTCCTGTGGCTACATCAAGGCACTTTACACCCTTATGGAGAGGACTATAGCCCATAAAAACGCATTGCTTTGAGCGGAAAGATAGTTTGCGCTTGTTATATGGACGAAGGTTGGGCCAACAAGCACATCGAAACACACGGAGTGCATCATAGTTTGGTTTGACATGAAGGAGTTTTTCAGCTGGGGACTCAAGTTTGAGAACCTTTGTGGGGAGTAAATTAATAAGAATGGCAGTGAGAAAAGTTTCATCCCAAAACTTCAGTGGCATGGAAGCATTAGCAAGAAGTGCAAGCCCAACCTCAATGTACCTATGTTTGCGTTCAGATGAGCCATTTTGTTGGTGAGCATGTGGACAAGATACATGATTTGTAATATCAACTTTTTGGAAAAACCATGGAGTTTTCATATTCACCACCCCAATCAGTTTGCATGGTTATTATTTTGCGGCCAAATTTGCGTTCAACAAGTTGTTGGAAGTTAAGAAAGACTTGATAAACATCACATCTCTTTTTCAGCAAATAGATCCAAGTGAATTTGCTATAATAATCAATAAAACTCACATAATACTGGTGTTTGCCAACAGAGACTGGAGCTGGACCCTGATGGCTCCCAAGTGCAGGAGATCAATTGTAGTACTTTTCGAATTAGAAAGGTTGTCGAACCCACGAGGAGCAGAAGGAACTGGTAAGTAGAATAGCAAAGGAATAATAAAAGCAACAGGTGTTTTTTTGTGTTTTAATGTGTAGTGCAAGTAAAGTAAAATGCGGAAAGTAAATTGCAGCAAGTAGTAGGTCTCAATGAGAGACAAAGGCCAATCCTCTAATGCGCAAGAGGACAAGCTCAAGTGTGTGTTTGTGTCTTATATGTGGAAAACGTTCCCGAGGGCTGCACGGATTTAACTGGCATAGTGATTCATTACATAACATGTTTGTATATCTTGTCTAGTTTTAATCTTCTTCGGACGGAGCCACAAATAGGAATAGCTAAATAAATAAACTATCACCCCTTATGATGGATCACGTGGCCAATTAAATGACAGCACGAGAATTATTAAGACATGATGTCCCACCATAGCCTTATGCTCTAAGGTCCCCGATACAAGTTCCCTCATAATGCAATTCAACGACTCTGTCTCAAGTTCCTGTCACCTAAAGACATCATCACGTCACTACACTACGGTGTTCTCCTATGAGCCCATGTAGGTGAAGTGTTGTACAGTCGACGTTCGTACAAAACCATCATAGAATCACATAAAAGATAAATACTAGACCAAATAACAACTCATCTCATGTAACAAATCAGTGCCAATTCATCCTCTGCCCTCAGGAACATGTGGGAACTACTCACAACATGCAAACATGATCATGTATGGTGACATATGTGGTACAACACAATATGAAACAATGGATCCACCACCAAATAATGACAAGTACTCAATCCCAAACATGCAACTAAGTACAATAACACGTATCTAGGGTGTAGCAATGATCAAACTATGAGGGGAACGGAGTGGATCACGGTGATGGTGATGGTGGAGATGCAGGTGCTGGTGAGGATGGTGATGGAGATGCCTCCTCCCACGCCAAGGAGGAGATGGGGATGATTTCCCCCTTCTCCGGAGCAGCAAGATCTGTCTCCCCCGCGGAGAGTTTCGAGAGTTTCGCCGCCTTGGCGGCTCCGTCTCGTCTCGGGAAAATTAGGGTGTTGGTTTTCGGGGAAGACGGAGTCGTCAGCAAAAAGACCTCGGGGAGGAGGTGTTGTGGGCCCATTTGGGGGCCCCACACGCGGCCAGGGAATCTAGCCGCGTGGGCTACCCCCTTTTGGGCCTCCTGGCCCTCCTCGTTTATGTCTTGTGCCCACGGCCTTTCTCCCGAAGAAAAACTGACAGGGTTTCTTTCCTTTCGCAATTTGGATACCTGTAGCTCCTGAAACATCAAAAACATGAAAACATGTGTTTTCTGACACCCAGAAATTAAATACCAAAAATAGGGACTTTGTAGGAAAGTCCCATAAAATCATCTAAAACATGCAAAACAATGACATAACATTGATAAAACATCCCAATAATGCCTATAAGGAGGGTATAAATGATGATATAAAATGCACGTATCAACTCCCCCAAGCTTAAACCTTTGCTCGTCCTCGAGTAAATAAGGACATAGATCATTACATGCATCAATGGATTTATGGTTGATAAATAAAAACGGGCATTGTATCATCATCATGTTTAGTTATAATGCAATATGAATGAATAGAACTCATACACATAAGGATAACATATTCGAAGCTCTAGCAAGCACGCCATACTTTTGAAAGCAAATAACCATTGTATGTTGGACAATCGAATTATACTCTTTAATTTGGAGAAAGATAAATGAGTAGAGGTAAAACATGATCAAGTCTCATTTAGTTTCCAAACTATTCAGCTTAAATTACTAATTGTAATGTGGCATCCATTGGGCTAAGACTCTCATTGCCCCTTTATCATTAGCATATTAATTTATGAATGTTGAAGTAGTGTGGTTGACAAGGTGTTGGTTGAATGTCTCATGCCCCGTGAGTGTGAAAACCTACTCCATGATTACTCAACTTAAGATTCGTAATAAGCTTTGTACTATCATAATAAGTATTAATGACATCATAGAGAATTGCAAAGAGGTACCTCTTGCCCCATGACATAGAAACCAGCCCATGTCACAATAACAAGATGAACAAACGGAGTAGACTCATCATCCTTTTTTATTTCATTCACTATATGCATAGCTTCTTATTTTATTGTAGGATGTGTTTGTAGAGTCCACTCTAGCTGTAAGTAAATTTCCACCATCATCAAGCATGGCTTGGGTTAGCGGCCCAATGCAATTTCTCTAGTCATATATACTTACTCATCAAAACTTACTATTCCTCTATTTCATTTCAGCATGGCAGGAGTCCAAAACTAAAAGCACATGACATCAACTAAATATAAAATTTCTTTGTACAATGTTGAAAGCTTTTCACGTGATGCACGTGTTAGCCAACTCCCAACCAAAATCCTTGTCAAGCACAAAATTTTTAGCTCCCATTAATGGGTCATGTTTGTTAAGTGCAATAGAAATAAATGTGTGCATTCAAAAGTTCGTGAGAGTCTTATCCCAAATTCAGCCCATGCCAATTAATAACATAATCATCTTAATTTAGAGCATAAATGAAACTATAACATGGTGAACATGCTCGGAATAGCCATTAAGCTAATAGATAGATAGTGGATTTATGTCATATTGAGATAATTCTACAATTTTCCAACACACTCAAGTTAATTAATTTCAAGGCAAGATGTGATTGAAAGCTCTAAATATGCCATGCTCAGTTGCATGAGTGTTACCCATAAATCCCCAAAACAAGGGAATCATGGAAGACACCATACTTTATTATTCATTGATAAACCATAAGACGGGGATGCATGATAATGCTCAATGAGCTCACTCAAGCCTAAACGAAAACGATACTAGATAATAAAAGCAAGACACACCAAAACTAGATAGACATGATAAAGCTGATAAAAGATGGGGGATAGGTGAAACTCCCCCAAGCTTAGATGGTTGCGGTAATTTCTTCATTCTCCCTTCTTCTCGTACTCAGCCCACCACTCTTTCTTCTTCTTCTCTTCATAGTTGTCTTCAAGCTCTCCAATGACGCGCATTTGATGCATGTAAAATGCATAGATGAATTTTGCATATTTTCACATGGTTTTCTATTACATATTGCATCATATAAGGGTATAATTCAATGTTTTATAGTATTTTGGGGTTAAATTACAAAGTCCCCCAACTTTTATGGAATTAACCCTGCCTGTCAGAAACCCCGTTTTCTATATTTTTGACGTTTCAGGGGGCAAACTTCCGCGAAATCACCTGAAAATCTGCGGGGGTCATTGTTTTGGAAGGAGAAGACTTGCGGGCGAAGGATCCACGAGAATTGGGAAAGGAGGCCCAAAAGAGGACCCTCCACGCGGTCAGATTCCTTGGTCGCGTGAGAGGCCCCCTTTTGGCCCCTGTGGCCCTAATTCCTTCCATCTTCGACTTACCGACTCTGTCTTGACCTAAAACCGACTATAAAAAGGACCCCCATACCCTTATGGAGGAGAGTGCCGCCGAAACACCGAAACACCAAAACAGAGACCAGAAGTTCCAGATTGGAGGGGGAAAGCTCCGGCGGGGCGCCGCCGGTGGGATCTCCTACCCCTCCAACGTCATCTCCATCGACATCTCCATGAAGAGGGGGTAGTCCACCCCAGGGCTATGGGTTTGTGGAAGTAGCACTTGTATCTCTCTCTCTCTCTATTGGCTTCACTAATTAGATCTGTATGAGCTGCCTCACATGTTTACGGGCACCGTTTTAATTCCTATGTGGTGGATCTTTTCTATGAGTTATTGAATCTGAGATTGCAATTGTTTCTCTTGAGTTATTTGAGTAGATGTATCTTATGTACCCCGTTCTTATTTGCTAGCTTTGATCAATCTAGTTCTTGAGAGCGTGTGTGGGGTGATGGGTGCATTAGTTGGAGTAACGGGGGGGGGGGGGGTGGCTAGTGCTGTGAAGTGACAGAAGTTCAGCGATCCACTTAGGTTTTGTTAAACCTTTCTTAGTTACCTCACTAGGGATAAAAAGGAGTACCTTGTTACCGGGGATTTGAAGTGCAACTAATCAATCTCCATGACTAGATCTAGCAAGTTCTTACTTCAACTTCATGTCACATTGCTTAAAGCTATATTCTGGTTTTTCCTTAATTATCGAGGTGTTATGATTTATTTCGCATCTTGGTGGAGTATAAGAGAGATCAATAAAGTTGTGCCAATGTTGCATGTTAGTCACTCCGTCACGGCTGCTGTAAAAATGCCGACTTGGACATTTATTTTTGCAAAGAAACCGTTAGCCTTCGTTTTCTTCTAATTTCTAGGTCCTCTTATTTTATAACCCCATAAAGAAAAGCAGAGATCGAAGCTCCTGTTAAAATAAAAAAGATGGAAAACACTAGTATTCGTCCGGGGGACAGCGCGTCACGATCGTCCGCCCCACTCGCGCGCTGCATTCCGCACAGCCAGGCAACGACAACCAGCGTTGGGCTCTATGCTAGGACGTGATGCCCATATGAAAGTACTCAATGTTAAACATGTTATTGTAATCTCACATGTAATTCTTTATGTCCACCGTCTACTACTTTATTTGAGAGAATGCAAGTTTGAAACCATGAACTCTGGTCCTGTTTTAAATATAAGGAAACACTCTAGTTACTTTGCTGCAATTTACTTTACTTGCACTTTACTTTACTTGCATCTCCAATTCGAATTTACATTATCTCCATCACCACTTGCATCACAAAAATACAAAAACAATCCATTGCATATTTATTTTCTCATTTGCATTTAGTAGTACATTTCATTATTGCACATTTACTTTCAGTTTTTCATTGCAATTTAGACGTCTCACAGCTTGTGCTTGACAACCACTTGGTGAGGTTGAGGGCACAAAACTCTCTATTTGTTTGCAAGATCCTGGAGGAAGCTTGGAAGACAACTGCTGAAATACTGGCTCCCCAAGAGTTCGATATAAACCCTCGAGTTACCCTCGTGGGGAAGAAGGCTTGCCACTAGCTACACACTCTGCACTTGGAGTCTCAACCTAGCCATCAAGCGTTTTTCTGGCGCCGTTGCCGGGGAGCCATAGGTGAAGGAGTTGTCCAAGGGAGCTCACAAGAAGTCTTCATCACCAACTAGGTGTGCAAACACCTAAGATTGGGGAGGTTGCACCTACGTGAGTACCGTCCTTTCTACCTCCACCTTCTTTCAAGTAGATTGTTATGATTCTTGTCTTGTTTTTGTTTTTTTTTGTTTTTGTTCTTGTTTTTGTTTTGTCTTGCATATTTTATTTTAGTTTGCATTTTAGTTTTGCATTTAATTATCTAGTTTATTTTAGTATTTCGAATTTTCCTAGTCACTTTACTTTTCAGTTTTGCATAAAAAATTAAAAACTACATAAAAACTGTTAAAATGGGTGATAGAACTAAATTAAGTGACTACACAAATACACCCAATGACCAATTCATTGCTAGGCCAATTACTACACCTGAAATACAAGCTGAAAGTTAGGAAGTAAGTGCTAGTTTATTGAATTTAATTACTAGAGAGCAATTTGGTGGTAGTGCTATGGAGGATGCCTCTATGCATCTATTTTTTTACTTTTGCAAAAGCAAATATTGTATTTTTTTCAGTGACTTTATCCATCTAGAGAGGCTTCCCCAAACCACTAGCTCTAGCAATATAGCTCAGTCCTTCTTTTTTAATGTACTCCTTAGGAACTCCCCACAATTTTCTAAAATTGGGATTTGGATTTTTGCCCTTTTTTTCACTTCAATTTTAGCTGCCATTGTCTCAACAGTAATGGTATGTTAGCAATGTGGCAAGGGTCCACCTTCTAATACCCATTGTCTGGTTTTTTCATCTGGAAACATGGAAATATGTGATATGCAAAAATTTAAAAATGTGGAAAGTAATGTTTTAAAACTGAAATTATTTCCTTTTTCACTTAGAGGAAAGGCTAAAGAATGGTTACTTTCACTACCTACAGCTAGTATAAAGTCTTGGGATGATTTAAAAGAAGCTTTCATTAACAAATATTATCCTCCCGTTAAAATTTTGCAAAATAGGAATAATATCCTCTCATTTAGGAAAAATGATAATGAACATGTAGCCATGGCATGGGATAGAATTAAATTAATGCTTAGAACATGCCCATCACATGGAGTAAATGAATGGACCATACTACACTCTTTTTATAATGGTCTAAACTACATGTCTAGAAATATACTTGATTCTGCTGTTGGAGGTGCCTTTATGAGTAAAACTGTAGGTGAGGCTAAGAGCATATTAGAAAGCATATTGCAAAATTATAGTAAATGTAATACTTAAAGAGCACCCAATCCCACTAAGAAAATAAACTCAATTGAAGAAACCAATGATTTGTCTTCTAAAATGGACACTATTCTTGCTTTTATTAATAAACAAAATATGGAGAATGTGTCTTTGCAAGAGCTAGTTGGTAGTAATTCTGAAAGTGTGGATGTTAATTTTGTTAGGAATTATGGTAGCAATGGGTTTGGTAATGCTTACAATTCTTATAGTAAACCTCCTTATGTGCCAAATAAACCTTTTGTTCCATATCCTAATGCTAATGAAAATAAGTGGAAGCCTTCTAGTGAAATTTCTGAATCTAATAAATTGCTTATGGAACAAGTTGCTAGTCACAATGCTATGATACATGAGTTAAATAAGTATATTGCATCCATTAGTAGTGATATTAAAGGATTGCAACTTCAATCTTCGAATTTAGATAAAGCATTGTCGAAATTAGCTGATAATCAAGCAACTCTATTAAGCATGTTAGCAGGAAAGCCACAAGCACAACCTAGTGTAGGAATGAATTCTATTACTATTGCTGCTCCTATTATTGAAAATATTGATCATATTGCTGAGAATACAAGTGAGCATGTCCCTACTAGTTTAGAAGAAACTTTGAATGTAATAGTGAAGTACCCTGAATATTTACTTCCATATATGTCTTATCTTGCTAGCAAAGATGAAATTAGTCCTCATGAATCAAGCATGCTAGCTAAATTAGAGAGTAAAGTAGAGGTAATTATGATACTTACTGAAATTAAGGATCCATTGCTTGATTTAGAAAAAGTAGCTTGCAAGAACTTATTGCTACTCTACAAAAATTTGCTAGTGATCCCAGTATAAATGTTAATCAACCTGGCTTTGGATCTTATATTGCTAATCATGTCTTGCAAGAAAAAATTTCTAGGTACAAGAATGAGGCCATGATACCTCCTAAGCTTGGGGATGCATGGATCCCCAAGGTGCTAGTTTCAATTGGAAAAGAAATTCACCATGCTATGTTAGATCTAGGTTCTAGTGTATCGGTACTCTCTAAAGAATTATATGAATTGCTAGAACTAGAAAATTTAGAAAAGTGCTCAAGTGAATTTGTACTTTCTGATAACTCTACTAAACATGCTGTAGGACAAGTAAAAGATGTTATGATTGAATTGCAAATGACTTTCGTACCCGTTGATTTCATTATTATGGATATGGGGGATAAATCCCCTACTCCAATTATTTTGGGTAGACCTTTTCTTCGTACTACAGGTGCAATCATAGAGTACAAGGAAGGGAATGTCAAGTTTCATTTCCCTCACAAGAAAAGCATGGAGCACTTCCCAAGGAAGAGGGGCACGCTGAAGAACAAGCTCCCTCATGATCTTTATCCCTCTTGATTATCAAGTAAGTAAAGCCTAGCTATATGGCTATAAAGAAATCGCTTTACGGGAGGCAACCCGGTTGTTTTTGTTTGGATTTTCCTAGTGTCCTCTTGCTTTCTCAAGAGATTAGTTTTTTTGTTTTAATTCTGGAGTTTTCAATAAAGAGTCAAGTCAAACCCATTTGTACTTATAAGTTGCTATCCTAGTGCATGAAATTTCTGTTTCAGCACGAGTCTGCTCACCGTATGATTTTCCTTTTTTATTGGTACGTCGGATTGAGCTAATTTTTTGGTATGTTCTGCAACTTTTAGTCCTATGTAAGCACAAAAATTGGCTTAATTTTTTGACGAGTCTAGCTTAGGAAAAAACGTATGTTTTGCTGATGCTGCTTTTCTGGATAGATTCTGCCTTCTTTTGTTTTATGCACTCTTTGGGCTTGGGAATCGAATTTCCATGATTCTTTCAAGCAGAAGAGTGAACATACAACATAATGAACCTTATTTTATATCTACTGGAGCATTTGATTTGGAATTTTGCACATCAAGCATGTGATTTGTTTGTCCTTACTAATCTCACCCCACAGAAAAAGAATGGGAGAAACATGTTTTGTGAAGTTTTTTCACAGGGAATAGAGGAGCTGCGCCTCAAGGCATCCAAGAATGGTGAAAGCCATAATCTTGGGGATGTGATGAACACCCCACTGGATCTACACTATTTTGTTAGCACACGTCTACTTTCTGTTTTTTCTAAACAAAGCATTTATCGTAGAGACTTGAAGCGTCTAGTTTTTGTTTTTATTTTTGTTTTGATAAGACCACCATCATCATTTTATATGATATTGAGCTAATAGAGTTTGGGGTTGGAATGTATTGGATGCTAGTATTATGACTTGGAATAGGGATGCCATGGTTGATTTGAAAAGCTACATATGTTTGGATGATTTATAGGCTTTTTATGTGTAGAAATTTGCAATAATGTTGTCTTGAGCTATCTCTTATTCATGTCCTTGATGTTAATTGCTGGTTTATTTAGTTTGTCATGAAATGAGTAGTTATATGGACATATGCATGCATAGTAGCTAGTAAACTATCTCCCTCTTGCTAGCCCAAAAATTTAAAAATTCCAACAAGTAAAAACTTGTTTCCAACACTTCTTAGCCAAGTATTTCTAGTGAGTCCACCATATCTTCCCATTAGCTTCATTGCTATTCCGAGTATGTTCACCATGTTATTGTGTTATTTATGTTTGAAATTAAGATATTCACTTTATTAATTGTCATGGGTTGAACTTGGGATAGGACTCTCACGAACTTTTGAAGGCACACTTTACTTTTTATGCATCTAATAAACATGACCCAATAGTGGGAGCCACAAGTTTTGCGTTTGACAAGTGTGTGGTTGGGATCTAGCTATAAACGTGTATCACCGGAAAGCTTTCAACATTGCACAAATTTTTTACATTTGGTTGATATCATATACTTTTGTTTTTGGACTCCTGCCATGCCGAAATGAAATAGAGGAATAGTAAGTTTTGACGAGTAAGTATCTATATGACTAGAGAAACGCATTGGGCCGCTAACCCAAGCCATGCTTTATCATGGTGGAAATTTACTTACAGCTTGAGTGACTCTACAACACATCCTATAATAAAATAAGAAGCTATGCATAATAGTGAATGAAAATAAAAAGGATGACGAGTCTACTCCGTTTGTTCATCTTGTCATTGTAACTTGGGCTTGTTTCCATGTATGGGGCAAGAGGTGCCTCTTTGCGGTTCTCTATGATGTCATTAATACTTATTATGATTGTACAAACCTTATTAGGAATCTTAAGTTGAGTAATCATGGAGTAGGTTTTCACACTCACGGGGCATGAGGCTTTGAACCACCTTGTCATTCTCATTACTTCATTACTCACAATTTTAAGATGCTAGTGATAAAAGGGCAATGAGAGTCCTAGATCAATGGATACCACATTTCAATTAGTAATTTTAGTTGAATAATTTAGAGGCTAAATAAGACTTGATCATGTTTTACCTCTACTCAATTTTCTCCAAAGTATCCACCATGTTTTCAATCTCCATTATGCTATTCTTTGACCAATATAGGATTTTATTTTTCATTTTGTGTATGCTTTTGGTCCATAGTGCTTTTATTTCATTATACACTTTGTGAACTTTCATGAAGCATCTTTGCTTGCATATTTGATATTTCTTTCAACATGAATTGTATATTGCTACTCATTTCTAGTATTAATCATTTGATTATATGTAGCATGAATAATCCTCCTTGATATCCCATGATTGTTTCAATATACAAAACCCATCTTAGTTTTATCACCTTCATACTCGAGGACGAGCATGGGTTAAGCTTGGGGATGTTGATGCATGTAAAATGCATAGATGAATTTTGCATATTTTCACATGGTTTTCTATTACATATTGCATCATATAAGGGTATAATTCAATGTTTTATAGTATTTTGGGGTTAAATTACAAAGCCCCCCAACTTTTATGGAATTAATCCTGCCTGTCAGAAACCCCGTTTTCTATATTTTTGACGTTTCAGGGGGCAAACTTCCGCGAAATCACCTGAAAATCTGAGGGGGTCATTTTTTTTGGAAGGAGAAGACTTGCGAGCGAAGGATCCACGAGAATTGGGCAAGGAGGCCCAAAAGAGGACCCTCCACGCGGCCAGATTCCTTGGCCGCGTGAGAGGCCCCCTTTTGGCCACTGTGGCCCCAATTCCTTCCATCTTCGACTTACCGACTCCGTCTTGACCTAAAACCGACTATAAAAAGGGTCCCCCGTACCCTTACAGAGGAGAGCGCCGCCGAAACACCGAAACAGAGACCAGAAGTTCCAGATTGGAGGGGGAAAACTCCGGCGGGGCGCCGCCGGTGTGATCTCCTACCCCACCTACGTCATGTCCATCGACATCTCCATGAAGAGGGAGTAGTCCACCCCAGGGCTATGGGTTTGTGGAAGTATCACTTGTATCTCTCTCTCTCTATGTGCTTCACTAATTAGATCCGTATGAGCTGCCTCACATGATTACGGGCACCGTTGTAATTCCTATGTGGTGGATCTTTTCTATGAGTTATTGAATCTGAGATTGCAATTGTTTCTCTTGAGTTATTTGAGTAGATTTATCTTATGTACCCCGTTCTTATTAGCTATCTTTGATCAATCTAGTTCTTGAGAGCGTTTGTGGGGTGATGGGTGCATTAGTTGGAGTAACGGGGGGTGGCTAGTGCTGTGAAAGTGACAGAAGTTCAGCGATCCACTTAGGTTTTGTTAAACCTTTCTTAGTTACCTCACTAGGGATAAAAAGGAGTACCCTGTTACCGGGGATTTGAAGTGACACTAATCAATCTCCATGACTAGATCTAGAAAGTTCTTACTTCAACTTCATGTCACATTGCTTAAAGCTATACTCTGGTTTTTCCTTAATTATCGAGGTGTTATGATTTATTTCGCATCTTGGTGGAGTATAAGAGGGATCAATATGACCGTAGAGATCTCTATGCTAGGACGTGATGCCCATATGAAAGTACTCAATGTTAAACATGTTATTGTAATCTCACATGTAATTCTTTATGTCCATCGTCTACTACTTTATTTGAGAGAATGCAAGTGTGAAACCATGAACCCCGGTCCTATTTTAAATATAAGAAAACACTCTAGTTACTTTGCTGTAATTTACTTTACTTGCACTTTACTTTACTTGCATCTCCAATTCGAATTTACATTATCTCCATCACCACTTGCATCACAAAAATACAAAAACAATCCATTGCATATTTATTTTCTCATTTGTTTTAGTAGTAGATTTAATTATTGCACATTTACTTTCAGTTTTGCATTGCAATTTAGAAGTCTGACACCTTGTGCTTGACAACCACTTGGTGAGGTTGAGGGCACAAAACTCTCTATTTGTTTGCAGGATCCTGGAGGAAGCTTGGAAGACAACTGCTGAAATACTGGCTCCCCAAGAGTTTGATATAAACCCTCGAGTCACCGTCGTGGGGAAGAAGGCTTGCCACTAGCTACACACTCTGCACTTGGAGTCTCAACCTAGCCATCAGCATCATGAGGTTATAGGCTTTCTCAAATGCTCCTGCAGCTTTTCCCAACCTTTCCATGAGGTCCTTCTCCACCGTCTCCTTGGGAGTTTTCCACTCCGGGCTTGGTGCTTTATTCTTGGGAATAAGGTGATCCCAATCTCCAGTGCAATTCTTCTCAGTGGGTGTTTCCCTGCCAATAAGAGGAGAAACTGCGTTTTTGCTATTAAGTGAGTGCCTTGGAGCCTTCCCTCCGGTGCTCATACATGCGGACTGTCTCTTGTTTCCAAAAGACATGTTCACCCGTACGCCAGCAACAGGGATTGGTGATGGAGGTGCTGTTGCAAGAGGTGGTATGTCGAAGATGGCCTCGTCATCTTCCTCGTCAGGTTCTTCATCCATGATCTCGCGAAGCTCCACGTCCTCGTCATCCGAATAGTCCTTCCTCTTCCTATTCCTCCTGTGGATGGATGTGGGGCTGTTTCCCTCAAGCTCATCATCATCATCGTCCATGGAGGTGCATTGGTAGGAGTCTCCCGAAGTCATGGCTTGGAAAACCTGACAGACAGAATAGACAAAACAAAGATCGTGCGAGAACTCTCAGTGCGGGATTTGATCGACAAAAGGGGATATATATTGATGGTTTTTGGGGTAAGACGAAGCGTCGGAGTCGAAAACGAGACGGAACGGGACTCCAAGGTGGAAAAGGGGTACCTCCACGCGGCCAAGGAATCTGGCCGCATGTGGGGTCCTCTTTTCCCCCTCGAGGTCCAATTCCTTCCAATTTTCTTGTCCCACAAGTTAATTTCCATAAAAAATGAGGTCCGTAAGTTTTCACGCAATTCCGAGAAACTTCCAAACACAATAATTGTAAATTATTGAATTTGGGTTTCTGAAACTGCAGGATCCCTTACAATTACCTCCTCCGGTGTCATTAACTTTATCTCCTCGATGGTTCCTATGAAGCTCTTTCCTGCAATATAATGTTTTAGGCGTTGTCCATTGACCACATGAAGTTTACCTTTCATATCACCGTGAAGACGGATGGCCCCCGAACGGTATACCTCCTGTACTACCAATGGACCCTGCCATTTTAAAGCTAATTTCCCTGCAGAAAACTTAAAACAAGAGTTGTATAATAGGACTTGATCACCTACTTTAAATTCCTTTCTTTTAATTTTCTTGTCATGCCAAATTTTAACTTTCTCTTTAAACAATTTTGCACTTTCATATGCTTGATTCCTCCATTGATCTAATAGATTTAGGTCAAGCAATCTCTTCTCCCCCGCTGTTTTTAAATCAAAATTTAATTTCTTAATAGCCCATCTAGCTTTATGTTCTAATTCAACGGGTAAATGACATGCTTTTCCATAAACCATTTTATAAGGAGACATACCGATAGGATTTTTATAAGCAGTTCTATAAGCCCACAATGCATCATTAATTTTAAGTGGCCAATCAGATCTAGCTCTATTTACTGTTTCTCTAAAATAAGTTTAATTTCCCTATTACTTAATTCAACTTGTCCACTAGTTTGAGGATGATAGGGTGACGCAATTCTATGATTAACATTATATTTTGCCAATGTTTTTCTAAGAACACCATGCATAAAATGAGATCCACCATCAGTAATTAAAAATCTAGCAACACCAAATCCAGGGAAAATAATTTCTTTAAGAATTTGCATGGTTGTGGCATGGTCTGCACTCTTAGTAGGAAGTGCTTCTTCCCATTTTGTAACATAATCAACAACAACCAAAATGTGAGTATGTTTTGTACTAGATGCAGGAAATGGTCCCATAAAGTCAAAACCCCACACATCAAATGGTTCAAGTGGTAATGTATAGTTCATAGGAATTTCATTCCTTCTACCAATGTTTCCTATTCTTTGACATTTATCACAAGTTTTAACTTATTCAGCACAATCCTTGAATAGAGTAGGCCAATAAAAACCACATTGTAATACCTTTGCTGCAGTACGATCTCCTGCATGATGTCCTCCATAGGGAATGTCATGACAATCTCTTATAATAGCCTGCTGTTCATGCTCAGGTACACAACGTCTAATAATGCCATCAACACTTCTCTTATACAAGAATGGATCATCCCAAAAATAATGTCTAAGGTCATAAATTTTTTTCTTTCTTTGCTGGTAATTAAATTGTGGTGGCATAACTTTCCCAACAATAAAATTTGCATAATTAGCAAACCAAGGAGATGCAACTTTAGCACTAGAAACACTAACAAGGGCAAGTTGTTCATTAGCAAAACTATCATTAATAGGAATAGGATCATCAGGTATATTTTCCATTCTAGAAAGATGATCAGCTACGGGATTATCTTCTCCTTTCCTATCTACTATGTGTAAATCAAATTATTGCAACAAAAGTACCCATCTTATTAGCCTAGGCTTAGCATCTTTCTTATTCATCAAATATTTAATAGCAGAATGATCAGAGTGCACAGTGACTTTTGAATCAATCATGTAAGATCTAAATTTATCACATGCAAATATTACCGCTAAAAATTCTTTTTCAGTTGTAGCATAATTTCTTTGAGCACCATCTAGTGTTTTAATAGCATAGTAAATAACATTCAATTTATTATCAACCCTTTGGCCTAAAACAACTCCAACTGCATAATCACTAGCATCACACATAGTTTCAAAGGGCAAGTTCCAATCAGGAGGTTGAATAATAGGTGCAGTTATTAAGGCTTTCTTTAAAACATTAAAGGATTCTATGCAATCATCATTAAAAGAAAACGGAACATCCTTTTGCAAAAGATTGGTTAGAGGCTTTGATATTTTAGAGAAATCTTTAATGAACCTACGTTTAAAACCTGCATGACCGAGAAAACTTCTTATACCTTTGATGTCTCTTGGATATGGTAATTTCTCAATAGCTTCAATTTTTGCTGGGTCAACTTCTATTCCTTTTCCAGAAATACGATGCTTAAGAACAATTCCCTCGGTTACCATAAAGTGACACTTCTCCCAATTAAGAACAAGGTGTTGGTCTTCACAACGCTGCAAAACTTTGTTAGGGTTGAACAAGCAATTATCGAAAGAAGTACCATACACCGAAAAATCATCCATAAAGACTTCCACTATCTTATCAATATAATCAGGAAATATAGCATTCATGCATCTCTGAAAAGTAGCAGGCGCATTACATAAACCAAAATGCATTCTCCTATAAGCAAATGTACCACATGGGCAAGTAAAAGTGGTATTTTCCTGATCATCACTATGAACTGGAATTTGAGAGAAGCCTGAATACCCATCTAAATAACAAAAGTGAGAATGTTTAGATAATATCTCTAGCATATGATCAATAAAGGGCAATGGATAATGGTCCTTACGAGTTGCTTTATTTAATTTTCTATAATCAATGCACATTCTATAACCAACAACAGTACGTTGAGCAACAAGTTCATCATCTTTATTAGGAACCAAATTAATTCCACCTTTCTTAGGAACACAATGAACATGACTAACCCATTTACTATCAGCTATAGGATAAATAATACCAGCCTCTGTGAGTCGAATTACTTCCTTTCTTACCACTTCCTTCATTTTTGGATGTAGACGGCGTTGGAAATCAACAACAGGTTTAGCATCTTCTTCCAAATTATTTTTATGCATACATAGAGCTGGACTTATGCCCTTAAGATCATCAAGAGAATAACCAAAAGCCTTACGGTGGGCTTTAAGCACATCAAGTAATTTCTCTTCTTCCTCAGCTGAAAGGTTAACACTAATAATAACAGGATATATATTTTTCTTATCCAAGTATGCATATTTCAGATTTTCAGGCAAATGCTTTAATTCAAAACTAGGATCTCCTTTAGGAGGTGGGAGTACTCCTAGATTATCAGGTGGGATATGCAATTGTAATTGTGGAGGTTGCTGCCGTAATATTTGTTCTAAAGCTTCTTTTTCTACATCATTAAATGGCTCTTCCTGATTAAGCATATAACGTTCCACCACGTATGATGAAGCTATAGCTATATGAGCAAGAGTTTCAATTATATCTTTAGATTTTGGTTCTTTCTTAGCAGGTTTATCAGCAAATTTAGAAAAATTAAATTCAAGTTTCTCTCCAGCACATTCAATAAACACCCTTTCTCTAGACAAATCAATTTCAGCACCAACAGTATGTAAGAAAGGTCTACCAAATATAATAGGACAGAAAGAATCTTGTGGACAACCAAGGACAATAAAATAAGTAGGATATTTTATTTTCCCTACCAATACTTCAACATCTCTAAAAATTCCAAAGGGACTAATATAATCTTTATTAGCAAGCTGAATGGTCATACCTGTTTCTTCCATGGTGATAGGATCAATATCAGGCTTAATTTGTTGATAGAGAGAATATGGAATGACACTAATGCTTGCTCTAATATCACATAAACCATGATAACAAGAAGTCCCAATAGAGCATGATATAATTGGCTTACTAACTTTGGATGAATTCCCTTTAATAACTTTGGTAGCATCTTCACATAAATAAACATCAACATGATCTTCTTCATTTAATTGCTTAATAATACAGACTTGGTTCTTGACTTCCACCTATTCTTTAGGTTGAGAACATCACTTTCTACTTTTGTCAGCAATAGCAATAAGCAAATTCTATTTAACTTTTTCAGGATAGGGAGGTGGTTCGATATATTCTTCTATTACTACAGATGACACTGGTGTTTCTTTAATAAATTTAGGGACAACAATAGAAGATTTAAAAGGTTCAACATAATAATCAAAGCCACTTTTAGTAATTCGAATGTGCTCAGCAAATTTCTTAGCTATTTCAATTGCAACATATGGATCAAGACCAAAATCTTTAATAACATTCTTGAACAAAATAGAACTAGAGAAACTTTCTACAACTGAATATCCATAATCAAAATAAGCTTCATTACCTTTGTCTAGGTCCTAATATTCAGAGTTCTTCGAAATAATTTCCAATAAATTCCAAACTTCTTCTGCAGTATTATTTGTAAAGCTTCGACCAGATGAACCATCCAAATATTGCTTTAGCCTATCAGGTAGTCTGACATAAAAGTTTATCAATATAAGTTTATTTGTGAGATCATGACAAGGATTCTTACGAAGGAGGTCCTTAAGCCTCCCCCAAGCTTGAGTAATACTCTCTCCAAGGTGTGGCCAAAAATTAAATATAAAGCAACGGTTCTTATAAGCCTCTTTAGGAGTAAAATATTTAAGAAAGAAAACCTTCATAAAAGTATCCCAATTATGTGTAATTTCTTCATCCAGGGACATATACCATTTTCGAGCATCACCAGTTAAGGACTGGTACAATAACTTGCATCTTACCTCCTCCTCAGAAATAGCCTTGAGCCTAATTAGCCCACATATATCCTCAATAGCCCGAATGTGATCACTTGCAGCCTTTGTTCCATCCCCTACAAAATACTCATTCCTAACAGCTTTAACAAATTCAAGGGGAATAATATAACCATCATCATGAGGTGCTTTTTCACTAACTTTAGGTTTAATAGCATAAGCACTCTCATATAAAGCAAGTTTCAGCGAAGCATCTCTCATAAAAGCCATAATAATAATAGGATGCAACAGCAAGTAAAATTCAGCTTTCAAGTTTCCTTACCAAACTTCTTACCAATAGCGCTACGCTCCCCGGCAACGGCGCCAGAAAAGTGTCTTGATGGCTCCCAAGTGCAGGAGATCAATTGTAGTACTTTTAGAATTAGAAATGTTGTCGAACCCATGAGGAGCAGAAGGAACTGGTAAGTAGAATAGCAAAGGAATAATAAAAGCAACATGTGTTTTTTTTGTGTTTTAATTGTGTAGTGCAAGTAAAGTAAAATGCGGAAAGTAAATTGCAGCAAGTAGTAGGTCTCAATGAGAGACAAATCCCAATCCTCTAATGCGCAAGAGGATGAGCTCAAGTGTGTTTTTGTGTCTTATATGTGGAAAACGTTCCCGAGGGCTGCACGGATTTAGCTGGCATAGTGATTCATTGCATAACATGTTTGTATATCTTGTCTAGTTTTAATCTTCTTCGGACGGAGCCACAAATAGGAATAGCTAAATAAATAAACTATCACCCCTTATGATGGATCACGTGGCCAATTAAATGACAACACGAGAATTATTAAGACATGATGTCCCACCATAGCCTTATGCTCTAAGGTCCCCGATACAAGTACCCTCATAATGCAATTCAACGACTCTGTCTCAAGTTCCTGTCACCTAAAGACATCATCACGTCACTACACTACGGTGTTCTCCTATGAGCCCATGTAGGTGAAGTGTTGTACAGTCGACGTTCATACAACACCATCATAGAATCACATAAAAGATAAATACTAGACCAAATAACAACTCATCTCATGTAACAAATCATTGCCAATTCATCCTATGCCCTCAGGAACATGCGGGAACTACTCACAACGTGCAAACATGATCATGTATGGTGACATATGTGGTACAACACAATCTGAAACAATGGATCCACCACCAAATAATGACAAGTACTCAATCCCAAACATGCAACGGAGTACAATAACACGTATCTAGGGTGTAGCAATGATCAAACATGAGGGGAACGGAGTGGATCACGGTGATGGTGATGGTGGAGATGCAGGTGCTGGTGAGGATGGTGATGGAGATGCCTCCTCCCACGCCAAGGAGGAGATGGGGATGAAGATGGGGATGATTTCCCCCTTCTCCGGAGCTCCGGAGCAGCAGGATCTGTCTCCCCCGCGGAGAGTTTCGAGAGTTTTGCCACCCTGGTGGCTCCGTCTCGTCTCGGGAAAATTAGGGTGTTGGTTTTCGTGGAAGACGGAGTCGTCAGCAAAAAGACCTCGGTTAGGAGGTGATGTGGGCCCATTTGGGGGCCCCACACGCGGCCAGGGAATCTGGCTGCGTGGGCTACCCCCTTTTGGGCCTCCTGGCGCTCCTCCTTTGTGTCTTGTGCCCACGGCCTTTCTCCCGAAGAAAAACTGACATGGTTTCTTTTCTTTCGCAATTTGGATACATGTAGGTCCTGAAACATCAAAAACATGAAAGCAGGTGTTTTCTGACACCCAGAAATTAAATACCAAAAATAGGGACTTTGTAGGAAAGTCCCATAAAATCATCTAAAACATGCAAAACAATGACATAACATTGATAAAACATCCCAATAATGCCTATATGGAGGGTATAAATGATGATATAAAATGCACGTATCAGACCCCATACATCAGAAAATACTTGTTCCAAGGGACAAGTAGATACACTAGTAGAGGTAGGATAAGGCAATTGATGGCTCTTTGCTTGTTGACATGGATCACACACATAGGGGTTTATTTCTGGAGAGTGCGACAGATTGTTCTTCCTAATGACTTGTTGAACAATAAAAGATGATGGATGTCCTAGACGACGATGCCAAATAGAGGATGACGACTTGGCGGTGATGAAGGCATGCTTGTGAGTCCCGGCATCAATGGGAACAAGAGGGTATAAGACGTCATGACAGGGACCTCTAAATAGAATTTGCTTGGTTTCCTGATCCTTGATCAAAAAGAAGAAAGGGTGAAATTCAACATAGGCATTGTTGTCTAGGCAAATTTTATGAGCAGATAAGAGATTTTTTGTGGCACTAGGGACATGCAATATGTTGCGAAAATGTAAGGAACTATGAGGGGTATAAAGTGTTGAATGACCAATATGTTGTATTGCCATACCTGACCCACTGGCATTTTGGACTTGATCATGGGCCCTGTAGTTGTCCCGAGTGTGTAACTTGTTCAGCTCTCTAGTGATATGGTCAGTTGCTCCGGTATCCATGTACCAATTGGTGTCCACACCATATGCTCCTTTTGCATTACGAGTGTTGCGTGTATCATCATTATCATCATCATGACGATCCTCATATCACCACCAGCAGTCACTGGCAGGGTGACCATATTTCTTGCATATCTGGCAAGTGATGTCTACAAACGGGGTGGGCGTGCGTCCACAGCCACGACCCCTTCCTGGTGCGCCACGGCCAGCACCATCACGGCGGTATCCACCACCATCACGATAGTCACGGTGCTGCATGTCACGATCATCGCGCCGATAATCGTCACGGCGATACTGCCCTCCTCCACGATCATCACGGTATTGGGTATTATCACGACGGTAGCCTCCATCACGAGCACCACCATCACGATGACCACCATCACGGTAGCCACCCCCATCACGATAGCCTCCGTCGTCGCGGTATCCTCCTCCATCACGGTAACCACCACCATCACGGTATCCGCCTCCATCCCGGCGCTGCTGTCCTCCTCCCTGATCATCACGAAGGTACGGACCTGCAGTATTGCGTGGAGCAGCGTTTGCGGAGGACTAGAACACGGTGGTGCTCTGGCCTGTTTCAGACAATGCCAACTGCCGATAGTCATACGCCTGAAGTTGTTCACACATGTCAGTCAGCGTGGTTGTGGGAACAACATTGATAGAGGCGACGAAGGGTGTGTAATCTCCATAAGGTCCGGCGAGGATGTAGCCCTTCAACTCGTCATCTTCAACGGTCTTGCTAGCGGCAGCGAGTTCGGACACATAGCCCTTCATCTTGGAGATATATTGAGCGGCCGTGAGGTCTTGTATCTTGGTGTTGCTCAAAGCACCGCGCATCATATTGACGCGGGCACAGGACTGCGAGGAAAAGAGCGCTTCAATGGCAGTCCATACATCATGTGCTTGCTCGAGGCCGATGACGTGAGCGAGAAGATCCGGGCCGAGCGACTTGACCAGATAACCGAGGACAGCTTGATCCCTGGCAAGCCACACTGCATAGGCCTCATTAGGAACATAGGTCGTTTTCTTGGAGGCATCTTCCACCTCGATGGTTGCAGGCGGGGCGAGATCGGAGCCTTGAAGTAACTCCATGACCCGCGCGCCGTGAAGATCCGGAAGCACCTAGGCCTTCCAGAAGAGATGATTGGCGCGATTGAGCTTCTCCGTCAGTGGGGGCGCCGAGAGCAGACGCCAGGGTCGCCGCAACAGTCGAGGAAGAAGCCATTGTTGTCAATGATCTGGGTTGTTGAATCTGGGTTTTCTTTCGGGTGGGAGGGTTTTGGGCAGCAAGATCGGCTGCAGTTTGTAGTTTTTAGGCTTTTGGGTTGTGGATGATTGGGGTTGTCAAGATCTTGGGGTCCTGCACCGGCGGCCGCCGGCGGGCAAATTTTTTTATAGGGGTTTTGGTTGTCAGTAGATCAGTTCTTGGGCTAGACGTCGTAGGAGGTCGGCTCTGATACCATGTCAACGAAGGCTGGAACCGTGCCTTCTCCCTAGGCCGGGTTACGTGTTATATAGTGTGGAAGAGCCCCACCCGTGGCAGGTACACGGGTGTATAATACTAGGTAGAGTACTACTCTATACTAGTACAATACAATATTACATAAAGGTTTAACAACTCCAACTTCCTCAATGCCATTGATGTGATAGCTCATGAGATACCAGCTCATGAAGTCGTACCCGAAGCGGCAAATCTGGTCCAAGGTAGTAAGATCAAAGACTTCATCATTATTATCTTGGTTATGGTGATTGTAAGGCTCCTGTTATTCCAACTTAAGTTTGATTGCATGTATCACGAATAATGGTAACCGCAGCATATTTGAACAAGATAACCATAGCGGGGCTCTTTCCTGCTACAAAGCATGGTGTAGCCGTTTCACCTGAGCCCCAAAGCAAGCAATGCAGGATACCAAACACAACTCACTCAAATAACCAACTCATGCAGCCAACTTGGATGCCATGTACCAAACTAGTGACACGACGTGGCTAAGGTTCGCATGACCGTCGACACAAGCCCGCCAGGGTCTGCCACAACGTGCAAAGAATTGACTACATGCTACCAAACACGCTCATCGCTTCAGCATGTATAGAGGAGCTTCGTGGGACAGTTTAATATTAGTGGTAGTTGTAGAATTAGAAGTTTGGTCCCCGAGGAATGTTGTCTGTTGCTTTTTATTTTCATGCTTATGCAAATATTCTAAATTTTCTTTAGGTAGATCTTGTACGGATCTCCAGATTGAGGTTTGTGAAACAGTTTTGCGTGTTCTTGTTCATTGGTTTTGTCCACTAATTCATAAAAACAGTTGTCACATGTGTGCTGATGTAGAGATATAATTCAATTTGACATGTACACTCATAGGATATATGCGGAGTGTTACGTTTGAAGGGTGAATATGTAGCTTAAATATGCTCTTTATTAAATTATATTTTTCTTTTCAAAATAAGTCTTTATCGTTATATTCATTTCTAATGTATTTCGATCAATATACTTCAAACGAATCTGGTATACTGGGAAGGGATTGGGAACCAAAGCTTGTGAATAACTAACAATGGAAATATAATTATTGCATGGTGTTACTTTCACAGATGTACCACCCAGTACACACACCTAATCTCGTTTGTAGTATTTCTTCCTCAACCAGTTAATAGTTTGTACGGGGTTTGGCCCTTGTCCAAAGATAGGACCTAGAGCTTGTACATGATTTCACAAAGTTAGTCACACAATAATCATGATTACCGGAATCTTGTAGCTTGCCTATCCTTCGCTGTGTCTTTGTAGAAAGATCATGTAGAAGGGCGTATGTGTTCGCAATCCTGAGACCTACCATCCCCTATGTGGTGGATCTTTTCTATGAGTTATTGAATCTGAGATTGCAATTGTTTCTCTTGAGTTATTTGAGTAGATGTATCTTATATACCCCATTCTTATTTGCTAGCTTTGATCAATCTAGTTCTTGAGAGCGTGTGTGGGGTGATGGGTGCATTAGTTGGAGTAAGGGGGGGTGGCTAGTGGTGTGAAAGTGACAGAAGTTCAGCGATCCACTTAGGTTTTGTTAAACCTTTCTTAGTTACCTCACTAGGGATAAAAAGGAGTACCTTGTTACCGGGGATTTGAAGTGACACTAATCAATCTCCATGACTAGATCTAGAAAGTTCTTACTTCAACTTCATGTCACATTGCTTAAAGCTATACTCTGGTTTTTCCTTAATTATCGAGGTGTTATGATTTATTTTGCATCTTGGTGGAGTATAAGAGGGATCAATATGACCGTAGAGATATCTATGCTAGGACGTGATGCCCATATGAAAGTACTCAATGTTAAACATGTTATTGTAATCTCACATGTAATTCTTGATGTCCACCGTCTACTACTTTATTTGAGAGAATGCAAGTGTGAAACCATGAACCCCGGTCCTATTTTAAATATAAGAAAACACTCTAGTTACTTTGCTGCAATTTACTTTACTTGCACTTTACTTTACTTGCATCTCCAATTCGAATTTACATTATCTCCACCACCACTTGCATCACAAAAATACAAAAACAATCCATTGCATATTTATTTTCTCATTTGCATTTAGTAGTAGATTTAATTATTGCACATTTACTTTCAGTTTTGCATTGCAATTTAGAAGTCTCACACCTTGTGCTTGACAACCACTTGGTGAGGTTGAGGGCACAAAACTCTCTATTTGTTTGCAGGATCCTGGAGGAAGCTTGGAAGACAACTGCTGAAATACTGGCTCCCCAAGAGTTCCATATAAACCCTCGAGTCACCCTCGTGGGGAAGAAGGCTTGCCACTAGCTACACACTCTGCACTTGGAGTCTCAACCTAGCCATCAGCATCATGAGGTTATAGGCTTGCTCAAATGCTCCTGCAGCTTTTCCCAACCTTTCCATGAGGCCCTTCTCCACCGTCTCCTTGGGAGTTTTCCACTCCGGGCTTGGTGCTTTATTCTTGGGAATAAGGTGATCCCAATCTCCAGTGCAATTCTTCTCAGTGGGAGTTTCCCTGCCAATAAGAGGAGAAACTGCGTTTTTGCTAGCAAGTGAGTGCCTTGGAGCCTTACCTCTGGTGCTCATACGTGCATACTGTCTCTTGTTTCCAAAAGACATGTTCACCCGTACGCCAGCAACAGGGATTGGTGATGGAGGTGCTGTTGCAAGAGGTGGTATGTCGAAGATGGCCTCGTCATCTTCCTCGTCAGGTTCTTCATCCATGATCTCGCGAAGCTCCACGTCCTCGTCATCCGAATAGTCCTTCCTCTTCCTACTCCTCCTGTGGATGGATGTGGGGCTGTTTCCCTCAAGCTCATCATCATCATCGTCCATGGAGGTGCATTGGTAGGAGTCTCCCGAAGTCATGGCTTGGAAAACCTGACAGACAGAATAGACAAAACAAAGATCGTGCGAGAACTCTCGGTGTGGGATTAGATCGACAAAAGGGGATATATATTGATGGTTTTTGGGGTAAGACGAAGCGTCGGAGTCGAAAACGAGACGGAACGGGACTCCGAGGTGGAAAAGGGGTACCTCCACGCGGCCAAGGAATCTGGCCGCATGTGGGGTCCTCTTTTCCCCCTCGAGGTCCAATTCCTTCCAATTTTCTTGTCCCACACGTTAATTTCCATAAAAAAAGAGTTCCGTAAGTTTTCACGCAATTCCGAGAAACTTCCAAACACAATAATTGTAAATTATTGAATTTGGGTTTCTGAAACTGCAGGATCCCTTACAATTACCTCCTCCGGTGTCATTAACTTTATCTCCTCGATGGTTCCTATGAAGCTCTTTCCTGCAATATAATGTTTTAGGCGTTGTCCATTGACCACATGAGGTTTACCTTTCATATCACCGTGAAGACGGATGGCCCCCGAACGGTATACCTCCTGTACTACCAATGGACCCTGCCATTTTAAAGCTAATTTCCCTGCAGAAAACTTAAAACAAGAGTTGTATAATAGGACTTGATCACCTACTTTAAATTCCTTTCTTTTAATTTTCTTGTCATGCCAAATTTTAACTTTCTCTTTAAACAATTTTGCACTTTCATATGCTTGATTCCTCCATTGATCTAATAGATTTAGGTCAAGCAATCTCTTCTCCCCCGCTGTTTTTAAATCAAAATTTAATTTCTTAATAGCCCATCTAGATTTATGTTCTAATTCAACGGGTAAATGACATGCTTTTCCATAAACCATTTTATAAGGAGACATACCCATAGGATTTTTATAAGCAGTTCTATAAGCCCACAATGCATCATTAATTTTAAGTGGCCAATCAGATCTAGCTCTGTTTACTGTTTTCTCTAAAATAAGTTTAATTTCCCTATTACTTAATTCAACTTGTCCACTAGTTTGAGGATGATAGGGTGATGGAATTCTATGATTAACATTATATTTTGCCAATCTTTTTCTAAGAACACCATGCATAAAATGAGATCCACCATCAGTAATTAAAAATCTAGGAACACCAAATCCAGGGAAAATAATTTCTTTAAGCATTTGCATGGCTGTGGCATGGTCTGCACTCTTAGTAGGAATTGCATCTTCCCATTTTGTAACATAATCAACAACAACCAAAATGTGAGTATGTTTTGTACTAGATGCAGGAAATGGTCCCATAAAGTCAAAACCCCACACATCAAATGGTTCAAGTGGTAATGTATAGTTCATAGGCATTTCATTCCTTCTACCAATGTTTCCTATTCTTTGACATTTATCACAAGTTTTAACATATTCAACACAATCCTTGAATAGAGTAGGCCAATAAAAACCACATTGTAATACCTTTGCTGCAGTACGATCTCCTGCATGATGTCCTCCATAGGGACTGTCATGACAATCTCTTATAATAGCCTGCTGTTCATGCTCAGGTACACAACGTCTAATAATGCCATCAACACTTCTCTTATACAAGAATGGATCATCCCAAAAATAATGTCTAAGGTCATAAAAAAATTTCTTTCTTTGCTGGTAAGTAAATTGCTGGTAAGTAAATTGTGGTGGCATAACTTTCCCAACAAGAAAATTTGCATAATTAGCAAAGCAAGGAGATGCAACTTTAGCACTAGAAACACTAACAAGGGCAAGTTGTTCATTAGCAAAACTATCATTAATAGGAATAGGATCATGAGGTATATTTTCCATTCTAGAAAGATGATCAGCTACGGGATTATCTTCTCCTTTCCTATCTACTATGTGTAAATCAAATTCTTGCAACAAAAGTACCCATCTTATTAGCCTAGGCTTAGCATCTTTCTTATTCATCAAATATTTAATAGCAGAATGATCAGAGTGCACAGTGACTTTTGTATCAATCATGTAAGATCTAAATTTATCACATGCAAATATTACCGCTAAAAATTATTTTTCAGTTGTAGCGTAATTTCTTTGAGCACCATCTAGTGTTTTACTAGCATAGTAAATAACATTCAATTTCTTATCAACCCTTTGGCCTAAAACAACTCCAACTGCATAATCACTAGCATCACACATAATTTCAAAGGGCAAGTTCCAATCAGGAGGTTGAATAATAGGTGCAGTTATTAAGGCTTTCTTTAAAACATTAAAGGATTCTATGCAATCATCATTAAAAGAAAACGGAACATCCTTTTGCAAAAGATTGGTTAGAGGCTTTGATATTTTAGAGAAATCTTTAATGAACCTACGATTAAAACCTGCATGACCGAGAAAACTTCTTATACCTTTGATGTCTCTTGGATATGGTAATTTCTCAATAGCTTCAATTTTTGCTGGGTCAACTTCTATTCCTCTTCCAGAAATACGATGCCCAAGAACAATTCCCTCTGTTACCATAAAGTGACACTTCTCCCAATTAAGAACAAGGTGTTGGTCTTCACAACGCTGCAAAACTTTGTTAAGGTTCAACAAGCAATTATCAAAAGAAGTACCATACACCGAAAAATCATCCATAAAGACTTCCACTATCTTTTCAATTTAATCAGGAAATATAGCATTCATGCATCCCTGAAAAGTAGCAGGCACATTACATAAACCAAAAGGCATTCTCCTATAAGCAAATGTACCATATGGGCAAGTAAAAGTGGTCTTTTCCTGATCATCACTATGAACTGGAATTTGAGAGAAGCCTGAATACCCATCTAAATAACAAAAGTGAGAATGTTTAGATAATCTCTCTAGCATTTGATCAATAAAGAGCAATGGATAATGGTCCTTACGAGTTGCTTTATTTAATTTTCTATAATCAATGCACATTCTATAACCAACAACAGTACGTTGAGCAACAAGTTCATCATCTTTATTAGGAACCACAGTAATTCCAACTTTCTTAGGAACACAATGAACAGGACTAACCCATTTACTATCAGCTATAGGATAAATAATACCAGCCTCTGTGAGTCGAATTACTTCCTTTCTTACCACTTCCTTCATTTTTGGATGTACACGGTGTTGGAAATCAACAACAGGTTTAGCATCTTCTTCCAAATTAATTTTACGCATACATAGATCTGGACTTATGCCCTTAAGATCATCAAGAGAATAACCAAAAGCCTTACGGTGGGCTTTAAGCAGATCAAGTAATTTCTCTTCTTCCTCAGCTGAAAGGTTAACACTAATAATAACAAGATATATATTTTTCTTATCCAAGTATGCATATTTCAGATTTTCAGGCAAAGGCTTTAATTCAAAACTAGGATATCCTTTAGGAGGTGGGAGTACTCCTAGATTATCAGGTGGGATATGCAATTGTAATTGTGGAGGTTACTGCCATAATATTTGTTCTAAAGCTTCTTTTTCTGCATCATTAAATGGCTCTTCCTGATTAAGCATATAACGTTCCACCACGTATGATGAATCTACAACTATATGAGCAAGAGTTTCAATTATATGTTTATATTTTGGTTCTTTCTTAGCTGGTTTATCAGCAAATTTAGAAAAATTAAATTCAAGTTTCTCTCCAGCACATTCAATAAACACCCTTTCTCTAGGCAAATCAATTTCAGCACCAACAGTATGTAAGAAAGGTCTACCAAATATAATAGGACAGAAAGAATCTTGTGGACAACCAAGCACAATAAAATAAGTAGGATATTTTATTTTCCCTACCAATACTTCAACATCTCTAAAAATTCCAAAGGGACTAATATAATCTTTATTAGCAAGCTGAATGGTCATACCTGTTTCTTCCATGGTGATAGGATCAATATCAGGCTTAATTTCTTGATAAAGAGAATATGGAATGACACTAATGCTTGCTCCAATATCACATAAACCATGATAACAAGAAGTCCCAATAGAGCATGATATAATTGGCTTACTAACTTTGGATGAATTCCCTTTGATAACTTTGGTAGCATCTTCACATAAATAAACATCAACATGATCTTCTTCATTTAATTGCTTAATAATACAGACTTGGTTCTTGACTTCCACCTGTTCTTTAGGTTGAGAACATCACTTTCTACTTTTGTCAGCAATAGCAATAAGCAAATTCTATTTAACTTTTTCAGGATAGGGAGGTGGTTCGATATATTCTTCTATTACTACAGATGACACTGGTGTTTCTTTAATAAATTTAGGGACAACAATAGAAGATTTAACAGGTTCAACATAATAATCAAAGCCACTTTTAGGAATTCGAATGTGCTCAGCAAATTTCTTAGCTATTTCAATTGCAACATATGGATCAAGACCAAAATCTTTAATAACATTCTTGAACAAAATAGAACTAGAGAAACTTTCTACACATGAATATCCATAATCAAAATAAGCTTCATTACCTTTGTCTAGGTCCTAATATTCAGAGTTCTTCGAAATAATTTCCAATAAATTCCAAACTTCTTCTGCAGTATTATTTGTAAAGCTTCCACCAGATGAACCATCCAAATATTTCTTTAGCCTATCAGGTAGTCTCACATAAAAGTTTATCAATATAAGTTTATTTGTGAGATCATGACAAGGATTCTTACGAAGGAGGTACTTAAGCCTCCCCCAAGCTTGAGTAATACTCTCTCCAAGGTGTGGCCAAAAATTAAATATAAAGCAACGGTTCTCATAAGCCTCTTTAGGAGTAAAATATTTAAGAAAGAAAACTTTCATAAAAGTATCCCAATTATGTGTAATTTCTTCATCCAGGGTCATATACCATTTTCGAGCATCACCAGTTAAGGACTGGTACAATAACTTGCATTTTACCTCCTCCTCAGAAATAGCCTTGAGCCTAATTAGCCCACATATATTCTCAATAGCCCGTATGTGATCACTTGCAGCCTTTGTTCCATCCCCTGCAAAATACTCATTCCTAACAGCTTTAACAAATTCAAGGGGAATAATATAACCATCATCATGAGGTGCTTTTTCAACAAATTTAGGTTTAATAGCATAAGCACTCTCATATAAAGCAAGTTTCAGCAAAGCATCTCTCATAAAAGCCATAATAATAACAGGATGTAACAGCAAGTAAAATTCAGCTTTCAAGTTTCCTTACCAAACTTCTTCCCAATAGCGCTACGCTCTCCGGCAACGGCGCCAAAAAAGTGTCTTGATGGCTCCCAAGTGCAGGAGATCAATTGTAGTACTTTTAGAATTAGAAAGGTTGTCGAACCAACGAGGAGCAGAAGGAACTGGTAAGTAGAATAGCAAAGGAATAATAAAAGCAACAGGTGTTTTTTTTGTGTTTTAATTGTGTAGTGCAAGTAAAGTAAAATGCGGAAAGTAAATTGCAGCAAGTAGTAGGTCTCAATGAGAGACAAAGCCCAATCCTCTAACGCGCAAGAGGACGAGCTCAAGTGTGTGTTTGTGTCTTATATGTGGAAAACGTTCCCGATGGCTGCACAGATTTAGCTGGCATAGTGATTCATTGCATAACATGTTTGTATAACTTGTCTAGTTTTAATCTTCTTCGGACGGAGACACAAATAGGAATAGATAAATAAATAAACTATCACCCCTTATGATGGATCACGTGGCCAATTAAATGACAACAAGAGAATTATTAAGACATGATGTCCCACCATAGCCTTATGCTCTAAGGTCCCCGATACAAGTACCCTCATAATGCAATTCAACGAATCTGTCTCAAGTTCCTGTCACCTAAAGACATCATCACGTCACTACACTACGGTGTTCTCCTATGAGCCCATGTAGGTGAAGTATTGTACAGTCGATGTTCGTACAACACCATCATAGAATCACATAAAAGATAAATACTAGACCAAATAACAACTCATCTCATGTAACAAATCATTGCCAATTCATCCTATGCCCTCAGGAACATGCGGGAACTACTCACAACGTGCAAACATGATCATGTATGGTGATATATGTGGTACAACACAATCTGAAACAATGGATCCACCACCAAATAATGACAAGTACTCAATCCCAAACATGCAACAGAGTACAATAACACGTATCTAGGGTGTAGCAATGATCAAACATGAGGGGAACAGAGTGGATCACGGTGATGGTGATGGTGGAGATGCAGATGCTGGTGAGGATGGTGATGGAGGTGCCTCCTCCCACGCCAAGGAGGAGATGGGGATGAAGATGGGGATGATTTCCCCCTTCTCCGGAGCTCCGGAGCAGAAGGATCTGTCTCCCCCGCGGAGAGTTTCGAGAGTTTCACCACCCTGGTGGCTCCGTCTCGTGTCGGGAAAATTAGGGTGTTGGTTTTCGGGGAAGACGGAGTCGTCAGCAAAAAGACCTCAGTTAGGAGGTGATGTGGGCCCATTTGGGGGCCCCACACGCGGCCAGGGAATCTGGCCGCGTGGGCTACCCCCTTTTGGGCCTCCTGGCCCTCCTCCTTTGTGTCTTGTGCCCACGGCCTTTCTCCCGAAGAAAAACTGACAGGGTTTCTTTCCTTTCGCAATTTGGATACCTGTAGCTCCTGAAACATCAAAAACATGAAAGCAGGTGTTTTCTGACACCCAGAAATTAAATACCAAAAATAGGGACTTTGTAGGAAAGTCCCATAAAATTATCTAAAACATGCAAAACAATGACATAACATTGATAAAACATCCCAATAATGCCTATATGGAGGGTATAAATGATGATATAAAATGCACGTATCAGACCCCATACATCAGAAAATACTTGTTCTAAGGGACAAGTAGATACACTAGTAGAGGTAGGATAAGGCAATTGATGGCTCTTTGCTTGTTGACATGGATCACACACATAGGGGTTTATTTCTGGAGAGTGCGGGAGATTATTCTTCCTAATGACTTGTTGAACAATAAAAGATGATGGATGTCCTAGACGACGATGCCAAATAGAGGATGACGACTTGGCGGTGATGAAGGCATGCTTGTGAGTCCCGGCATCAATGGGAACAAGAGGGTATAAGACGTCACGACAGGGACCTCTAAATAGAATTTGCTTGGTTTCCTGATCCTTGATAAAAAAGAAGAAAGGGTGAAATTCAACATAGGCATTGTTGTCTAGGCAAATTTTATGAGCAGATAAGAGATTTTTTGTGGCACTAGGGACATGCAATATGTTGCGCAAATGTAAGGAACTATGAGGGGTATAAAGTGTTGAATGACCAATATGTTGTATTGCCATACCTGACCCACTGGCATTTTGGACTTGATCATGAGCCCTGTAGTTGTCCCGAGTGTGTAACTTGTTCAGCTCTCTAGTGATATGGTCAGTTGCTCCGGTATCCATGTACCAATTGGTGTCCACACCATATGCTCCTTTTGCATTACAAGTGTTGCGTGTATCATCATTATCATCATCATGACGATCCTCATATCGCCACCAGCAGTCACTGGCAGGGTGACCATATTTCTTGCATATCTGGCAAGTGATGTCTACAAACGGGGTGGGCGTGCGTCCACAGCCACGACCCCTTCCTGGTGCGCCACGACCAGCACCATCACGGCGGTATCCACCACCATCACGATAGTCACGGCGCTGCATGTCACGATCATCGCGCCGATAATCGTCACGGCGATACTGCCCTCCTCCACGATCATCACGGTATTGGGTATTATCACGACAGTAGCCTCCATCACGAGCACCACCATCACGATGACCACCATCACGATGACCACCATCACGGTAGCCACCCCCATCACGATAGCCTCCGTCGTCGCGGTATCCTCCTCCATCACGGTAACCACCACCATCACGGTATCCGCCTCCATCCCGGCGCTGCTGTCCTCCTCCCCGATCATCACGAAGGTACGGACCTGCAGTATTGCGTGGAGCAGCGTTTGCGGAGGACTGGAACACGGTGGTGCTCTGGCCTGTTTCAGACAATGCCAACTTCCGATAGTCATACGCCTGAAGTTGTTCACACATGTCAGTCAGCGTGGTTGTGGGAACAACATTGATAGAGGCGACGAAGGGTGTGTAATCTCCATAAGGTCCGGCGAGGATGTAGCCCTTCAACTCGTTATCTTCAACGGTCTTGCTAGCGGCAGCGAGTTCGGACACATAGCCCTTCATCTTGGAGATATATATTGAGCGGCCGTGAGGTCTTGTTTCTTGGTGTTGCTCAAAGCACCGCGCGCATATTGACGCGGGCACATGACTGCGAGGAAAAGAGCCCTTCAATGGCAGTCCATACATCATGTGCGTGCTCGAGGCCGATGACCTGAGCGAGAAGATCCGGGCCGAGCGACTTGACCAGATAACCGAGGACAGCTTGATCCCTGGCAAGCCACACTGCATAGGCCTCATTAGGAACATAGGTCGTTTTCTTGGAGGCATCTTCCACCTCGATGGTTGCAGGCGGGGCGAGATCGGAGCCTTGAAGTAACTCCATGACCCGCGCGCCGCGAAGATCCGGAAGCACCTGGGCCTTCCAGAAGAGATGATTGTCGCGATTGAGCTTCTCCGTCGGTGGGGCGCCGAGAGCAGACGCCAGGGTCGCCGCAACAGTCGAGGAAGAAGCCATTGTTGTCGATGATCTGGGTTGTTGAATCTGGGTTTTCTTTCGGGTGGGAGGGTTTTGGGCAGCAAGATCGGCTGCAGTTTGTAGTTTTTAGGCTTTTGGGTTGTGGATGATTGGGGTTGTCAAGATCTTGGGGTCCTGCACCGGCGGCCGCCGGCGGGCAAATTTTTTTCTAGGGTTTTTGGTTGTCGGTAGATCGGTTCTTGGGCTAGACGTCGTAGGAGGTCGGCTCTGATACCATGTCAACGAAGGCTGGAACCGTGCCTTCTCCCTATGCCGGGTTACGTGTTATATAGTGTCGAAGAGCCCCACCCGTGGCAGGTACACGGTTTTATAATACTAGGTAGAGTACTACTCTATACTAGTACAATACAGTATTACATAAAGGTTTAACAACTCCAACTTCCTCAATGCCATTGATGTGATAGCTCATGAGATACCAGCTCATGAAGTCGTACCCGAAGCGGCAAATCTGGTCCAAGGTAGTAAGATCAAAGACTTCATCATCATCATCTTGGTTATGGTGATAGTAAGGCTCCTGTTATTCTAACTTAAGTTTGATTGCATGTATCACGAATAATGGTAACCGCAGCATATTTGAACAATATAACCATAGCGGGAATCTTGCCTGCTACAAAGCATGGTGTAGCCGTTTCAGCTGAGCCCCAAAGCAAGCAATGCAGGATACCAAACACAACGCACTCAAATAACCAACTCATGCAGCCAACTTGGATGCCGTGTACCAAACTAGTGACACGACGTGGCTAAGGTTCGCATGAGCGTGAACACATGCCCGCCAGGGTCTGCCACAACGTGCAAAGAATTGACTGCATGCTACCAAACACGCTCATCACTTCAGCATGTATAGAGGAGCTCCGTGGGACAGTTTAATATTAGTGGTAGTTGTAGAATTAGAAGTTTGGTCCCCGAGGAATGTTGTCTGTTGCTTTTTATTTTCATGCTTATGTAAATATTCTAAATTTTCTTTATGTAGATCTTGTACGGATCTCCAGATTGAGGTTAGTGAAACAGTTTTGCCTGTTCTTGTTTATTGGTTCTGGCCACTAATTCATAAAAACAGTTGTCACATGTGTGCTGATGTAGAGATATAATTCAATTTGACATGTACACTCATAGGATATATGCGGAGTGTTACGTTTGAAGGGTGAACATGTAGCTTAAATACGCTCTTTATTAAATTATTAGTTTTCATTTCAAAATAAGTCTTTATCGTTATATTCATTTCTACTGTATTTCGATCAATATACTTCAAATGAATCTGGTATACTGGGAAGGGATTGGGAACCAAAGCTTGTAAATAACTAACAATGGAGTATCCGATGTTTTCCGTGACCTAGCCGCCAGGAGCGGCGACTAGGGGCACGACCGCCTACCACCGATCTTCACCGGCCGGCGCGCTGGTCCCCTCTCCCTTCGACTGCTGCTCCTGCGGCAGGAGGGAGGGGGGACCCCGTTCCTCCGCTCTGTAGTTAGGTTTTGGTTCTGTAGATCGTGGTGCGTCGTTGGGGTGGTGGGAGCAGAGTCGCGATGAATAAATCTGCCCCAACTCTACTCCCACACCGGCGTCGTCCCTCACGGCGACGTCTCAGAGTTGATGGCATCGTGTGTTTGCCGATCCTTCAGATCGGTGGCTTTAGAGTTCACGGATGGTGTCGGCGAGGCGGTGGCGGCGATCCCATCAGGTTTGTCTCTCCTTCTGCTATGTCCCCGTTGCTGCGGCGTTGTCTCCGACGTCATGGTGGAGCAGGGAGGATTGGTCGTCCGGGAGTACGCGCAGACGGTTGCCTGCGCGGTTGATAGCTGGAAGATGGTGCATCTTGTGCTGGATTTGTGGTTGGAGGCTGTCAGTTCTGGTATCCTTCTCCGACGTTGTAGTCGTGCGGGGATGCCTGGTATGGAGTTCGATGGCGTGTCCGGGGACACGTTGCCCCGGTCTGATTCGTTCAACGATAATAGTTTTGCTTTTGGCAAACTAGTTTGGAGGTCTGTAAAGCTGCAGATCAGAGATGGAGCCGCGTCGAGCTCAAGTAAAGAGGTGATCTGTCTTATCTCTCTTGGTGGTTGCTTCGGTGGTGCCGAAGGTGAGGGACAGGCGATGGTTGTTTGCACAGGATTCTTCTATACTTTCAGTACTCTAATGTCGGTGTTTACGTGTCTTGTAACCGTATTTTTATCTTATGAATGAGATCGTATTACCTTGCAAAAAAAAGAATAACTAACAATGGAAATATAATTATTGCATGGTGTTACTTTCACAGATGTACCACCTAGTACACACACCTAATCCCGTTTGTAGTATTTCTTCCTCAACCAGTTAATAGTTTGTACGGGGTTTGGCCCTTGTCCAAAGATAGGACCTAGAGCTTGTACATGATTTCACAAAGTTAGTCAGGCAATAATCATGATTACCGCCATCTTGTAGCTTGCCTATCCTTCGCTGTCTCTTTGTAGAAAGATCATGTAGAAGGGCGTATGTGTTCGCAATCCTGAGACCTACCATCCACTGGTAGAAAATAGGCCTATAGTCCCGGTTCGTAATGGCCATAAATCCCGGCCGCGCAACCGGGACTAAATAGGCGCGACTAAAGCCCCCCCCCCTCTTTAGTCGCGCCCTCTTACGAACCGCGGCTAAAGGCCCGTCCACGTAGGCGGGTGGCGTGCGCCGGGGGCGGGGAACCTTTGGTCCCGGTTGGCCACACAAACCGGGACTACATGCTTTTTCGTTATTTCTTTAATTCATTTGGGGTTTCCAATTATTATTCACTCCAATTTTTTCACTCCAATTTTTCACTCTTTTTTTTTCAGAATTTTTATTATTTGCTTAGTGTCTAACTACAATTATCTCTAGTCAAATTTCTAACTCGTGGTCAAACTTCCCGCTCGGTCACCCATCCTCCCACTACTCTAGCACTAGCACGCTTAACTTCCGAGTTCCATCCCGTCCCGCATCGAAGTGTTTCGCACACATGTATGTGATACTAATATCATATCAATCCTATTAACATGTTGGTCGATGCCACATTTCTTTATTGTCTGAATTTCAAATAAATCTTTTAATAAACAAAAGTAATGATGTAATTAATAATTTTGAATAAATAAATAAACATTAACTTTTTAATTTGTATTATTTCTAAAAAATATTCAGAAAAATAAAACTAATTCATTTTAAAATCTTAAAAATACTATTAATATATCAAAATACTCAGAAAAATAAAACTAATTCATTTTAAAATCTTAAAAATACTATTAATATATCAAAATATTCAGAAAAATAAAACTAATTCATTTTAAAATCTTAAAATACTATTAATATATCAAAATATTCAGAAAAATAAAACTAATTAATTTTAAAATCTTAAAAATACAAATAATATATCAAAATATTCAGAAAATAAAAATAATACATTTTAAAATCTTAAAAATACAAATAATATATCAAAATATTCAGAAAAATAAAACTAATGCATTTTAAAATCTTAAAAATACAAATAATATATCAAAAAATTCAGGAAAATAAAACTAATTCATTTTCCCGTTTCCTTTTTAATAAAAGACCAGTAGGCTCTTCTATTATTTTTAGAATGAGTTAAAAAATGTATTTGAAGTAAATCCAACTGGATGAGTTTGGTATTGACTAGATCTATGTTTCCTGGCTTAGATTAATTTAGAAACGGTAGTTTTTTGTTTTGTTTTCTTGATGTGTTATTGTTTGTTTTCTTGATGTGTTTTTGTTTGTTTGTTTTGAAATGTGTGTTTGACATAATATAGAAATAATATAGCTACGAATTAATATAGAAATAATATCCATTACATACTAATATATCCATTACATGCATATATCGAACTCTGGTTGTCGGATATATACTGAATAGGGGTATATCAGATGGTAGTCAAAAGTGCCGGATTACCAGGGTGGCCCAACTGGTAGTGGGCTATGGTCCATTGGGCGGCCCAGTAATCTGACGCGCAGAAGCCAGATCCTAGAAGGACCCGGATCACGGCCCACGTGATCCGACTTGGAGGAGAAGACGGATTCCTTACTTCCCAAGTTACTAGCTATCGTAGTCTTTTAGGTTTCCTATTCTGTATGCCCTAAGCCGGCTATTATATAAAGCCGGACGGGAGATGAGATAGAAGAGGAGAAGCCACAGGCCAACTCGCCGAGAAGTTGATACTCCGCGAGTAGCTAAACAGAACCTCACATTGTAATTGTATACACAGGCTTTAGTCCTGATTAGTGAGTTTGCAGGAGTAGGAACGCCGTATTATTACGACGTACCGAACCTGGGTAAATCCTGTGTATTTGTTATCAACGCGATACCGTTTCCCCACGTCTCTACCCGTAGTCTCATGGCACCCCCGTCTATGAAAACTACTACGATGTCTCGACAGTTGGCGCCCACCGTGGGGCTAACGACGTCAGGCGTTAAGTTCCGATCTGGGATACTCGGCGAAATCGACAGTTCCATAACTGCCGGAAGTCTGGAGTTCGACGATGACGTCGGGCGCTTCCTCGGCAATGGATCCTATATACCGGCGCAAAATCATCTGGTAAGTGTCTGCGTGTTACTGATCGGATCTGCTAATATCTTTATCGGAATAACTGCAGAGGCCATGGGGTTTTGCGGTGGAAGCAAATTTATCCCACCCGCCCTATACCCAGTCGAGGATGACTATGATACCGGATTTTGCTCAGATCGCCGACATGAAAGTGATACACACTTTATCGGTATGGTGCAATCCGAGGTCGCCGAAAACACGGACGACGGAAATCACGTGCAGAAGGCAGACAACAACACACCCACTAAAGAGGTGGAAGATCTGACGTTCGCCGAAAACAAGGATGAAAGTAATCCCGTGCAAGAGGCAGAAAACAGCAAACCCACCACAGAGGTGGAAGATCCGACACCCGCCAATCCAGCGATGAACTCGGAAGCTGACTCTGTGCTAGCCGCCATTGAGGCGAGATTAGAGTCAGAAACCGCATCAGATGATTTTGATTCCGAAGACGAAGACGTGGACGCCTTCGAAAGGAAAGTTAAATATTTTCAAGAGGGATTCCATGAAGTGCTAATGGCGAAACCGGCTGAAACCACGGACGGGGGCAGTCAGGAAAGCCCTAAAACCCCTCCGCCAGAGGAAGAGAGAGAAGATGGAGAAACTTCTCCGATATTTCCCAACGTCAAGGAATTGACAGACGATGAACCTGCTAAAAAACCTCCCTCTTCCAAGAAAAAGAACAAGGCCGCTAAAAAACTCCAATGCAAACTCCGGAAGAAGAAATTGGCTGATCTAGCTGATGAAAACCCGGAAGTAGGAGATGCAAGCGGAACAAAATTTGCGGAGAAGAAAGCTAAAGAAATCCTTGTTCCGCCAATGTCAGAGCAAGAAGAACAAGAACTATTACAAACACCAGTGGGAGTGCATGAACCCCCTAAGGTGCTAGAAGCCAGGAGACAAGCTCTCCAACGGCAACATCAACATCTATTCCGAACTCGAGAACACCTCCGAAAAACCCAGGATGACATCAAGCTCATGAAGGAAAAAATCGAGGAATACGAGAGAAAGAATCGATCTGGCATTAAACCTACAAGGTTACCCGGAATCGTAAGACCGGAAGTACTGCCGCCAAAAGAAAGGCTTCACAACCCATCTTGGCAAATGCAGGTAAACGGCAAAGATGCCAGAGGCGAACCAATATACAAAACCGCAGCAGAAAATGCGGAAGCAGCGTTTGCCATCCTCAACAATGACTTGTACTCCAATGGTGAAAAACTCCAAGGGGTGTATGCTTTCCTAGGAAGAGCATTACAACAACAACAGCGAGCCCAAGAGCGATCAGGGAAGTTGCACGATAACTCTGCCCTATGCAAAACAGCTACTTGTGCCGCTGGAGCACCTGGACCGGAAGAACTTGGAAATTCCGGTAATTCAAAGGATAAGAAAGCGGATCCAAGGAAAGATAAGAAAAATCCCGACAATAGGGATGAAGCGTCTAGAACCGGATCTCATCTACCGAAAGGTGAAGGCAAACCCCACGATCGGGAAGAAAAATACCAGAAAGATGGCAAAGCAATGCCACCTCCGAGATACCCTGCTGAAAAAGCCGGAAGACATGATGTACCTCACAGACGTGAGAGATCTCGGACACCCCCTGAGGATAAAGAAAGGCATAGGAGTAGAACTCCGCCTCATCCAAAAGGGCGTGATCTTGAAAGAAATAGAAATGATCCCGGAAAAGCGCGTCCGCGCAACAATGGAAAAGAAAGGTGTAGATCCCCTTCTGTCCATTCAGCCGGCAGGTATTCCGCACACATGGATAGAGCGGAAAAGGACGATCTATACTTTGGACCTAAGTGTTTCACTGATAGGTTCCGAAGGACAACCCTTCATTCGGGCTTCGCCAAGGTCGGTCCAACGTACCAGAAATACACCGGCAGTACAAACCCGGATACCTGGCTCTCAGACTATCATACAGCCGTCGAGATTAACAATGGGATAGACCTGGAAGCTGTAAAGTTTCTTCCCCTAATGTTACTGGATGGAGCCAGAGATTGGATCAATGGATTGCCATCAAGAACTGTCGACAGCTGGGATGATATGGCTCGAGTATTTACTCAGCACTTCCGGGGAACGTACAAACGCCCGAACAACATCAACCAGCTGAGCCGTTGCACCCAATTCGAGGATGAACCATACATGGATTTCATCTCCAGATGGACTGCAATGAAGAATAGTTTCTCTGGAGTAACTGACGTACAAGCAATGCATGCTTTCGTCAATGGCCTAAAACCCGGTCTTGTACCGTTCATGGTTGGTTCCAAACATCACAAAGATCTCGGATCTATGCTTACAACCGCCAATGAGCATGCTGCAGCCGAAGACAATATCAGAGCAAGAGGTGGCAATATCGACACACTGATACTATCCAAGAAAAATCCTCGCTCTGAGAAAAAAGGAACTTCTGATGCAACACCAAAACCCAAAGAAGTTAACACAGCCTTTGGAAGTGAAAAAGGGAGCAGATGGAAAGGACATAGTTCAGAACCAATCAACTACACTAAAGAAGAGTGGGAGAAGATTAAGTCAGAACCCTGCGTCCACCATTCGAAATTTGGGAAACCCACCCATACAAACGCACAGTGTCGGCTGAATAAGCACATGAAAGACAGTGCAGGATCCGGAAACAAGGGAAAGAGTTCCAAAAGGAAATTCTCTAAACAAAAGCTAGAAGCTGAGAAAGAAGACAGTGCATCAGACACTGATGAAAAAATCCAGGAACAACAGCGGAAAGGCGAACCCAAGTTTCCGAGAGTTTATGGAGAATGCGCCCTAACTTTCCTAGCAACTCCATCAGCAAAGGTGGCGAAAAGAACACTTCGAGAAATAAATGCGGTTGTTCCGGCAACCCCAAAATTCTTGAAGTATTCGAACACACCAATAACCTGGGATCTGTCTGATCATCCCGGGAACATCCCTGAACCCGGCACACAAGCTCTTATTGTAAGCCCTATTGTCCAGAACACTAGGCTAAGAAGAGTGCTGATGGACGGAGGATCTAGCATCAACATAATGTACCTAGATACGTTGAGACATCTGAAAATCTCCGAGACCCAGCTCAATCACAGCAACATACGCTTCCATGGAATTGTTCCCGGCAGGCAAGCACGATCCCTAGGAGAAATTTCCCTATATGTCACCTTCGGAGAAAAAGATCACTTTCGTCAGGAAAAAATATCCTTCGAGGTGGTGCCGTTCGAAAGCGTGTATCACGCAATTCTCGGACTTCCAGCTTTCGCCAAATTTATGGCAAGATCATGTTATATTTATAACAAGCTGAAGATGCCAGGGCCGAAAGGAGGGGTAATCACCATAACTGGAGACTTCAAGCTGGCGAACAAGCTAGAAAAAGAAAACGCCCTTTGCGCTGAGAAGATCATAGCAAAGGAAGAACTGAAAGAGCTGGCTAACGAGGTATCGCCGACAGAAATGCCGGCAGGAAAAGAAACTCGGAAGCCAGCATATAGCTTTAAGGCATCCGAGAATACAAGGCAGGTAATCCTAGATCCCAAAGATCCGACAAAATTTGTCGTAGTGGGAACTGGGATGACCGACAAATAGGAAGGCGAGCTCATCAAGTTCCTCCGTGAGAACTGGGATATTTTAGCCTGGTGTCCAGCTGACATGCCAGGCGTACCCAGGGAACTTGCTGAGCATCAACTCAAGGTGATTCCAGGCTCCAAACCCGTCAAACAAGGTCTCCGCCGATTTGACGGAAGAAGACGGAAGGCTATTGGCAAGGAAATTATCCGGCTTTTAGCAGCAGATTTCATCCGGGAAGTAATCCACACTGAATGGTCTGCAAATCCGGTATTAGTACCGAAGAAAGACACTACTGCTCTTAGAATGTGTATAGATTACACCGGCTTGAACAAATTATGTCCAAAAGATAGGTTCGCGTTACCGCGAATCGATCAAATAATAGATGCCACCGCAGGCTCTGAGCTTTTATGCTTTTTGGATGCTTATTCCGGATATCACCAAATACGCATGAAAAAGGAAGATCAAATTAAGACTTCTTTTATAACCCCATACGGGACATATTATTACATAACCATGCCATTTGGCCTGAAGAACGCAGGTGCAACTTACCAGCGTTGCATGCAACGATGTTTGCATAGTCAGATTGGAAAAACGTCCACGTTTACGTGGACGATATTGCTGTCGTAACCAAGGAAAAAGACACACTCCTTGAGGATTTGCGAGAAACCTTCGAAAACTTGCGCACTTATAAGATGAAGTTAAATCCATCAAAGTGCGTATTCGGGGTTCCCTCAGGAAAACTTCTGGGTTTCATCATTTCTCACAGAGGAATAGAAGTTAACCCGGAAAAGATCAAAGCCATCTTGAACATCTCCAAACCTACGTGTGTGAAAGATGTCCAAAGATTGACGGGTTCCGCCGCTGCCGTCAGCAGATTTATTAGTCGGCTGGGGGATAAAGCCTTACCACTCTACAATCCATTCGAGTGGACAGAAGAGGCCGATGCAGCGTTAACCCAGTTAAAGGAAACTTTGATGAAAGCTCCGATTTTGGCATCCCCAAAAGACGAAGAAACTATGTTATTGTACCTTACAGCTACAAACAGGGTTATTAGTGCAGTAATTGTTGCGGAACGGAAGAAAGACGAACAAAGCATACCAGATCAACATCCGGTATATTACATAAGTGAAGTTTTCTCCGAGTCCAAGCAAAGATACCCACACTACCAAAAACTGGCATATGGCGTATTTTTCGCATCTAGAAAGTTACGCCATTACTTCCAAGGACATTCCATAACAGTGGTATGTAAAGCACCACTAGGAGAAATAATAAACAATGTGGAGGCAACTGGCCGAGTAGCCAAATGTGGTATCGAGCTAGCAGCCTTCGACATTAAGTATCAGCCAAGGACGGCAATAAAATCCCAAGTTCTGGCAGATTTTGTCGCCGACTGTACGGAAGCAATGGAGAAAACACCAATGCCGGAGTCCGAGTACTGGATCATGCATTTTGACGGATCCAAGATGAAGGAAGGCGCTGGAGCTGGTGTAGTCTTAGAATCCCCTAAAGGAGATACAATGGAGAATGTATTACAAATACACTTCAACGCCAGCAACAACGTGGCAGAATACGAAGCATTGCTTCATGGATTGCATATTGCAAAAGAAATAGGCGTCAAGCGCATACTGTGCTACGGCGACTCGGATTTGGTACAGCATCAGCTTAACCAAACCTGGGACGCAAAAAGCCCTATAATGGCCGAATACCGGAGAATGGTGGATGAGTTCGCCATCTGCTTTTTCGGATTCGAAGTACTCCATGTTAAAAGGGAGGAAAATTGGAACGCGGATGCGTTAGCCCACATGGGGTCAGAAAGGGTAAAAATCCTACCACCAGGTGTATTCGTCCAGCATTTGTACGAGCCATCCATAAAAGGTGGAGATATCGATTACCCCTGGCTTCCGAATCAATTGAAGTTATGTTCGTTAATCCGGACTGGACACTTCCATATTTAAACTTCTTAATCAATCAGAAGTACCCGGAAGGAGCAGACGAAGTCTTGCAGAGACAAATCCAGCATCGATGCAAAGGATACACGGTAATTGACAATTGCCTATATAAGCGCAGTACTTCCGGAATTTTTCTGCGGTGTATTTCACCGGAAGAAGGACGAGAAATCCTGCAAGAAATCCATGCCGGAGATTGCGGACATCATGCTCAATCAAAAAGCATTCCGTGCCGGGTTTTTCTGGCTAACAACCAAGACAGATGCTGAACACATAGCCAACACGTGGGAAGGGTGTCAATATTATGCCAAGCAGACTAATATGCCGGCCCAAGCACTCAAAACTATCCCAATTACATGGCCATTTGCGGTCTGGGGGCTAGATATGATGGGACCGTTCAAAACTGCGCGAGGCGGACTTACACATCTACTAGTAGCTGTGGACAAATATACCAAGTGGGTGGAGGCTAAACCCATCAAAAAGCTTGACGGTGTAACTGCCAGAAATTTCATCATTGACATAGTCATGAGATATGGCGTTCCACACAGCATAATAACCGACAACGGGACAAATTTCTCCATTGGAGAGTTTTCAAAATACTACCGACAAACGGGAATTCGCCTAGATCTTGCATCTGTGGCACACCCGCAATCCAATGGCCAGGTGGAGAGAATGAATAGCTCAATCCTACAAGGAATACGCCCAAGACTCGAATATCCTCTTCATAGAGTAGCTGGAGCATGGGTAGAAGAGCTACCTTCTATGCTTTGGAGCATTCGAATGACGCCAAACAGGTCAACTGGGCAAACCCCGTTTTTCCTAGTTTATGGTGCGGAAGCTATTCTTCCAACGGACATGATCCATGATAGCCCAAGAGTGCGAGACTTCGATGACTCAGATGCCGAAGAAGCACGTCAGGATGCCGTTGATCTCTTAGAAGAGGAACGAGAACTTGTGCTTCAAAGATCCGCCATTTACCAGCAAGGTTTACGACGTTATCATAGTCGGAAAATCAGGCATCGTTCTTTTAAAGAAGGTGACTTAGTGCTGAGATTGGTGCAGCAAAGAAAGCACAAATTGGCCCCAGTATGGGAAGGACCATTTGTAATCAGCAAAGCTATGAAAAATGGGTCATATTATCTTGTAGATATTCGGGACACGGAAGATGATCCCGAAAAGCCGAATCGCAAAAGAAAGAGAAAGATAGATGATGAACTAGGAGAGACAAAGAGGCCTTGGAGCATCCAGCAGTTACGTCCCTTCTATACTTAGTTCAATTTCTATGTAAACATATTTGAGATCATGAAATAAAGTTGTCAGAATTTTGATATCCATGTTTTTACAAGTTTATTATAGTATAAAGCATGATTCCACCTTATCTATTTCCCAATGATCTTACAAAATACTCAATGTTAACCCGAATTGTGCCTGCGTGCTCGGTGTTTAAAAACTGAATGATTTTCAGCCTGCTAACGGCTAAAGGAAACTCGGATTGTGCCTGCGTGCCCAAGTTTCCAAAAAATCCTTACTTTTCTCTAAGTATTATCTGATTGTTTATGTGTTGGGTCACTGGAGCTAGTTAGTAAAAATGCCTTTAGTATGATCCATGTTTCCGATTTTAAACTGATTGGTTATACCCAGTTACTTGGCATGATGATTCATAATACTATTGAGCCATTTCAAACACTAAGGACAGTTAAAACATATAAGCCAGAGAACTTAGAAGACAAAGGAATACTAAAACCCGGAAACCTTGCAAAGAATTTCATAATTAAAACTGCAAAAGGCGGAGTTCTTGTTATACAAAAGGAATAGAAGCATTACAATATAAATTACATTGTAAAAGTGCAGTAATGCTCCTATTGTCTAGTTCCACCATTCAGGATCAGGGCAGCCCTTCAAGCATCCGAGTCTTCGTCGCTGCTGTCATTCTCGGGGGCTTCAGGGATCTCCTCTTCCGGATAGGTGATGGAGATGTTTACCATAGAGACAATCTTGGTGGCATGGCCTTTGATTTCATCAAAGATGCTGGTTCGCTGGTTCTCCGTGTATCCTTGAGGGATACCGGATGCCACGTGCCAAGATTTGGCACCAGGGTAATGCATACACATAAGGCCAAGAGCCATGCGTGCACCACCCCGTGCAGCGGAGCGTAAAGAGGACTCCCTGGATTCCGCCACCTCCAAGATAACACCCGGAAGTTTATAAATTTCCGAGAATTCTGTGGTACTTGCAGGGAAGAACTTGCTGATCAGTTGCATTCCAGCATTTCTGATTGCATTCCATACCTTCCCAAAGGCTCGGATTTTGTCAATACGAGAAAGACCTGGATAATTTCCTGTTTTTCGGAACAAGCCTCCAAAAAGGTTAGGCGACAAAACAGAGAAAGAAAGAAAGACGTGGATGAATCGGTAAATGAAATAAAACTTACCGAGAACCTTGTCAATTTCGGAACATTCCTTTAGGTGAAGGATTAAGATAATGTCCAAGTCTTGGATAGTGGATTTATCTTTTTCCGCCTGATCGGAAGCCTTGGATTGAGCAATTCCAAGGGCCAGATTACTGGCTTCTAGATCTTCTCGATCCTTTATAAGCTCCTTATGAAGGTCCAAATTTTCCTTGCGAAGACGTTCGACATTGCCGGCATCTTTAGCTACTTCCTTGGCCTTAGCCAAAGCAGCTGAAAAGCAAGGAAAAAATTCCGAGTTTAGAAATATCTCGAGAAAATGCTCATTGATAATCCGGATAAAACAGAGTAAAGCATACATGTTGTTTCCGATAGCTGTAGCTCAGATGATGCCAGCTCATTATCCTTAGACTTAATAATAGATTGAAGGGTTTTCACCTCTTCATTCTTGATGTTAAGTTTATTAAAAAGTTCCAAGTTTATTACATCAGCAGTGTGCTGAAACGCGGAAATAAAAGCCAAACGCTTAAGTTAGATCAAGCGTAATAAAAAAGCATTAAGAGGAAAGTATGTTTCCAATTTATTGCTTGGGGGCTAGAGATATTACCTGGCTCATTTCCCGCAAGTTTGACAAAGTCTTGTTGAATTCTTTGGCATATTCAGAAAAAAGAATCCAAACGTGATGAAGGCCATCTTGTATGACCCGACGAGGTTAAAATACGAAGTCGTTTCGGATAATCACCCCGCCCTGTGGCCAAGGACGAATTAGAGGCGCAGGAGCGAAGAATTTCTTAGCTTCTGGACGGATATATCCGAATTCATCAAATGGTTCTTCCTTTATCCGGATATTCCTGTCCAAAGTGGGGATAGGTTCGTCCCCCCCAGACGCAGCAGAATGAGGTTCTTTTTTCGTAACAACAGCTTTATGTTTCTTCAAATTTTTTGTTTTCAAAGGAGTGAGAGCAAGGCTGAAAAGAGAACGTCCGAGAAATAAATATCTCGAAGAACTGGAGGGGAATAATGATAAAAAAGTTCCAGCAGAATACCTGGATGTGGCGATGGGAATTCCGTCAATAGTTATCGTTTCCTCAAAGGTAACCTGCTTTTTACGTTTCCGGTCTTCATAGAAGCTGGCATGTATTTTGTGAAGCTTGGCGTCGGAAGCAAGATCAGCTCCCTCAAGTTCATTGAACTAGGGAAGTAGCAACGATGCGTTAAAAGTCTGACAAAGAGGTTAATCCGAAACAAACCCAAAGGTGGTGAAAATATAAATACCTTGGGGGCTGGATTCTCCACATGATATATTGCCAGACTTTCCGCGTATTGATTGCACGTGGCAACCAGTTGGTGGAGTCGCTTTATGAAATCCTTTTTGGTATAGGACTTGTTCGTCCCCCTCATACTATCTTCTGGCCCTTCATATTCACAAAGGAGCCGGGAACGAAGGGAAAGAGGTTGAACACGGCGTCCAAACCAACATAAAACAATATCCTTTCCAGTTAAGGAAGGCTGGGAGGAAGTAAGCTTGGCGATACGCCGTTTTAACTTCATCAAGTTCTCCGGCAATGTATACATTGCCTCGACTGCCCAACTCTCTTGAGGAGAGGCGGCGGAGTTAACGAATGGAGGAAATCCACTTCCCTTACCAGGGAATCGGACGTCTTGAGGATAAAAGAAGGAACCCATCCAAGATTTGATGGGTGCCGATGTTTTTATCTTCGGATACCAATCTTCCCTAAACCTCCAAAGAGTGAAAGAAATAGTTCCGCAGATGGGAGGAACAACGTCTGTGAGGTTATGCTTCACTTCAAAGCAAATATCGCCAGAAATCTAGACTTGGTGATATTCCTAAATACCCTTCAAAAAGGGCTTGGAAACTAGCTAGGTAAAGGACAGAATTGGGGGAAAGATTGTGTGGTTGAACGCCGTAATAATTAAGGACATCCAAGAAAAAGGCGGACGGTGGAAAACCCATACCTCTCGCGATGTGAGAGGTGAGGAGGACGCGTTCCCCGTTTTTTGGTTTGGGCTCGAGCTCTCCTTCCGAGTTCCACCATTTGCCTTTGATTATTAGCCCTTCCTTTTCCATTTGCGGAAGGAGGAAAGGAGGAATATTACTCGGATTCCAGTTTCCGACAAATTCCGTTTCTTCGTCCGCTCCGGCGGCGGCGGACGCGGCGGCCTCCGCCGCGGCGAGCTCGTCGCCGAGGAGCCTAATCTTCTCCTCCACCGTTTCGGGAGCAAACGGCGGAGAGGGCGCGGCGCTTGAGCCCGCAAGATCCGCGGTGGCGGAAGGATTCCCTCCGTCCATCGCGGAATCCGCAGTCTTCACTGGCTCGTCGCCGGCACGCGTCGGGGAATCCAACCGTGGATCCATTTGGTTGATTATGTCCTCGATGTCCTGCGCGACGGTGTGTGCGGGCGAAGGCGGCGAGGCTGCCATTGGGAGGCGGCGCGGCTAGCCTCCGGTGACGTTCTGGGCGTAGTGGGCGTTCGGTGCTCTCGCTCTGCTGAAAGCTTGGGCGCTGTAATGGCGATTCGAGTGGTTGCGGAAGGTTTACCGGGAGGACGAAGAAGGCTATTTATAGCCGGAAATCCGTCACGATACGTGCTAACGGCTCTTTTGACCGTTGGATGATCAACGCGTGTCACTCGCCGGAAAATCCAGGAAATGAATCGACAAGGTGATTATGGTTATCTCCTCGTTTCCCGCGAGAATCTGTCAGAGATATGTTTCTGGGTTTCCCACTCAAAACCCAAACGTCCCTTACGTCAGCAGGATTAAACTGCTGACGTAGGAGGTTTCTTCTCCGCGAAGAATCGTGTGAGAAAAGCCGGATTTCCAGGATTCCGAGTTTTATGTTACCATCTCTTTTCAAAAGAAGAATAAGAAGAATCAAGACTGCTAGCCAATATTTCTCGGACAATATATATTTGGCGAAAGACGGTAAATCAGAGTTTTAATCCTTCTTCGGGGCTACTGTCGGATATATACTGAATAGGGGTATATCAGATGGTAGTCAAAAGTGTCGGATTACCAGGGTGGCCCAACTGGTAGTGGGCTATGGTCCATTGGGCGGCCCAGTAAGCTGAAGCGCAGAAGCCGGATCCTAGAAGGACCCGGATCACGGCCCACGTGATCCGGCTTGGAGGAGAAGACGGATTCCTTACTTTCCAAGTTACTAGCTATCGTAGTCTTCTAGGTTTCCTATTCTGTATGCCCTAATCCGGCTATTATATAAAGCCGGACGGGAGATGAGATAGAAGAGGAGAAGCCACAGGCCAACTCGCCGAGAAGTTGATCCTCCGCGAGTAGCTAAACAGAACCTCACATTGTAATTGTATACACAGGATTTAGTCCTGATTAGTGAGTTTGCAGGAGTAGGAACGCCGTATTATTACGACGCACCGAACCTGGGTAAATCCTGTGTCTTTGTTATCAACGCGATCCCGTTTCCCCACGTCTTTACCCGTAGTCTCATGGCACCCCAGTCTATGAAAACTACTACGATGTCTCGACACTGGTCCATGACATACTAATAAGATGTGGTACAAACACCATCTACTCGAGCTCCGTCGAGTAGATGCGGAACAACTCGTAGGAAACGTATGCATCTATGGCTGCATAGTTGAGGTTGATCTGGTCCAGTGGGTTCTTCTCCCAATGCAGGTGATTCTTGGAGGGGAAACCAGACTTCATGGTTTTGTAGTCGGCGTGGATGAAGGCGGTTGCCATCGAAGCCATCCCGGTCTTGTGAACGTACAACTCGTCAAAATGGATTAGATCCTGAAGATCAATGTAGTGATCTTCAGTTATCACAATACCCAAACGCATCAACTTCTGCCAGTCTTGAGTGATGTCAACACTGTAGAAGTCGTACCCCTTGTTGACAAAAAAAAATCAACAAGGGCCGAAGAATCCTTTGAACTACTTCAACAACAAAAATAGAACGTGTTAGATATGTTGCAACACATGTATTCCTCCAATGTAACAAACAAATCGAAAATGCAACACTATCCTATAAGAGAGATCGATTGTACGTGTGCGTTACCTTGCCCATTGGAAGACCAACACGATCTCCTTGAAGGCAATTTGGATGACGGCAACATCCCGTTGATTCGCCGTATACTCTAAATCAAGCCCGAAGAACCTACGGTGTTCATCGGCTTCTTCATAGAGAGTGCTCAAATGCTCAAGAAGATCGGGGAGCCCCTCGCACATATTGGTGTACGCTATGTCGAGACTCTTGCGGCATGGTGTGGCCACACGTAGAGTGTTCCAAACTTGAGCCATGGATGCTTGGTGGAGGAAGATCGAAGAGAGGAGAAGAAACAGAGAAGAGAGAAGAAGAAGCAGAGACTCTCGGGTCGCACTGTAGCAATGGCCTCTGCTTCTCGCTCGCGAAATAAAACCGCTGCGCGGGAGGCGAGTAGACTGCATCTTTAGTCCCGGGTGGCCAGGCCAACCGGGACTAAAGGCAGGGAGGCCAGCAGACTGGATCATTAGTCGCGGGTGGCCAGGCCAACCGGAATTAAAGCCCTCCACGCGCCTCCACGCGCCTCCATGCGCTTCCCAACCCACGGCGCATGACCTTCTGTCACGGGTCTCCTCCCGACCCGGGACTAAAACCCCTTTAGTCACGGTGCCCAAAGTTTGGGGACTGATGGGGGCGTATGGAAGGCCTTTTTTCTACTAGTGATCCCCAAGTGAAGCAAAAAAAATTGTATTGCTCCGTCGATCATCTAAAATTTCGAGAAGCAGGAACACAGTACCAGTATGATCAACTTGCACGAAGTACTATCTAGTAGCTACTAGCAGTCTGCTATACGTGTAGACATATTGCCAAACTTATTTTCCTTTTATTACCACCTTGTGTTTTCTTTGGCTTCTATGTAATGGCAATTGATGTATAGGCCATTTTATAGTCACTAGATGCAGCCTTTTCTGTGTATGGATAACCGATGGAAGGACCCTTCTTAATGTTTTTTTTTGTACAATGAGCACCCCCAAAGGGGTAGAACCTTCATTACATACAAACAGTGGATTAAAATGAAAATACAAAGGACCTCATGAAATAAGAAACTAACAAATAGGTCCTCAGCAATTTTAAAAAGGCCCCTGCCGACAGATTTTGGAACGCAATCGGGTCCTTCTTCTTCTCCACTGCGGAGCGACGAACAGGCTTGCTGCAGCCAAGGATTTCAGCGGGGAACATGCCACTTGCGTCCATCCCAGCGATTCCATCAGCGAACCTATTCCAGTAGGGCCTCACAAAGGAGGTTTGGATGCCGATCTTCGGCTTGCTTCTTAATTGTGAAGTACAAAGCCGCAAAGGACGTGTTTGCTTTGCGTCTATCTGTTATTCGATTACGCTGCAACCGGGCACCGTTAATCGTGTTTGGTTCTCTCCTCACGTTATCAAGTCCCATGTACTCAAGTACAAGTGTTAGTCAAAACTGATTCCGCCCACCATCCAGCGGAAACAAACAGTTACCATAAGGAGACAAGTTGTGTGTTGAGCAAAGACTCCTATCCCCGATCCCTGGGCGGCCCAGATCTCCCCCGCCTGAGTTGCGCCATCAGAGAGGCCACCCATCCTCCACCCGAACCCCCCTAGTTCACCTGCAATGCTGCCACATGAGGAGCAGCGGCAGTGCATCCCCATACAGGAAAGCAGTGGAGGTCGCCCATCCCTACCTCGTGTGAGTTGCTGCTACTTTCCCGAATTCCCCACCCTCACTTGTGGAAACAACCCCTCTCGTCCAGGGGGCCGGGGGGCAGCTGTCCCGGTTGCAACCAAATCCGGGACAAATGCCCTGCATTGGTCCCGGTTCGTGCGCCCGGGGCAACAGGAATCGCATGGGCGCATTGGTCCCGGTTCGTGGGGGGCATATCGGTCCCGGCTCTTGCCACGGACCGGGACCAATGCCTAGCCACAGGCCACGTGGCACGCGCATGACCTGTTGTCCCGGTTCAGTCCACGAACCGGGACCAATGCCCCCTTCCCCTATATATACTGCCCCAGCCCCCCCTCCTTCCATCTTTTTTTTTGCTTGGAGGTGTGAGAGAGTGTGGTGTTGGTGTTTTTTTTACTATGCACACGAGGTGTTCGACGAAATTCCCGAGACACACACAAGCTCACTGAAAATGGTATCTTCGACCGAGGTTAACAAATTATCTTTTTCATCTGTAACTGATACATAAAAAAGTATTATTTGTCGATGTACTGTGGTTATCTCTGTATTAATATGTATTTTGATAAACTTAATTATATGATGCAGATGGATGCACGGCAGCGATGGATGTACGGTGACCGACGCACTTCCGAGTATATGGCAGGCCTGAATGCATTTCTTGCTGTAGCTCAGGCGAACAAAGATAATGGCTTCATGTGTTGCCCATGTGTTGATTGTCGGAACGTCAGAGAACATTCTTCCGAAAGAATCCTTCACGGCCATCTACTTCGGAGAGGTTTCATGCCCAGCTATAATTGCTGGACCAAGCATGGAGAAAGAGGGGTTGTGATGGAAGACGATGATGAAGAAGAAGAAGATCCTTTGTTCCCTGAATACGACGATACTGCAATGGAAGAGAATGCAGAAGAAGAAGGTGATCAAGAACAGGCATCAGAAGAGCCCGATGATGATATTGGCCGAGTTATTGCTGATGCAAGGGAAGACTGTGAAAATAAATTGGAGAGGTTGAAGCTGGACAACATGTTACAGGATCACAAAAAATTGTTGTACCCAAATTGCGAAGATGGTAGCACAAAGCTCGGTACCACACTGGAGTTGCTGAAATGGAAGGCACAAAACGGTGTGACTGACAAGGCATTTGAGAGTTTACTTCAACTAATGAAGCCAAAACTTCCAAAGGATAACGAATTGCCTGAGAGTACGTACGAAGCAAAGAAAGCTCTCTGCCCTCTAGGATTAGATGTGCAGAAGATACATGCATGCATTAATGACTGCATTCTCTTCCGCGGTGAGAAGTACGAGAATTTGGATGAATGTCCGATATGCACTGCACTACGGTATAAGATCAGAGCAGATGATCCTGGTGATGTTGACGGCGAGCCCCCCCGTAAGAGGGTTCCTGCTAAGGTGATGTGGTATGCTCCTATAATACCACGGCTGAAACGTCTGTTTAGAAACAAAGAGCATGCTAGGTTGTTGCGATGGCACAAAGAAGACCGTAAGAAAGATGGAAAGTTGAGGCACCCCGCCGATGGATCGGAGTGGAGAAAGATCGAGAGAGACTTTCCAGACTTTGCAGGAGAGGCGAGAAACTTATGGTTTGGTATAAGTACATATGGCTTTAATCCTTTTGGGGAGCAGAGCTCCAGTCATAGCACTTGGCCTGTAACTCTATGTATGTACAACCTTCCTCCTTGGTTGTGCATGAAGCGCAAGTTCATTATGATGCCAGTTCTCATCCAAGGTCCCAGGCAACCTGGCAACGACATTGATGTGTATCTAAGGCCATTAGTGGAAGAACTCTTAGAACTGTGGGGCAAACCAGGTGTACGTGTGTGGGATGAGAACGAACAAAAGCCATTTGACCTACGGGCGTTGCTTTTCGTGACCATCAATGATTGGCCAGCTCTTAGTAACATTTCCGGTCATACAAACAAGGGATACAATGCATGCACACACTGTTTAGATAAGACTGACAGTGTTTTTTTGGATAAATGTAAAAAGGTTGTATACCTGGGGCATCGTAGATTTCTTCCGATCAAGCATCCCTTAAGGAAAAAAGGAGGGAAGCATTTCAGAGGTGAGGCAGATAATCGAAAGAAGCCTGAGCTCCGTAGTGGTAATGATATATTCGATATGGTCAAGGACCTAGAAGTAATCTTTGGTAAGGCTGCTGGCAGCCAACCAGTTCCGTACGGCCCTGATAAGCGGGCACCCATGTGGAAGAAGAAATCTATATTTTGGGAGCTACCCTATTGGAAAGTTTTAGATGTCCGGTCTTCGATCGACGTGATGCACGTGACAAAGAATCTCTGTGTCAATCTGCTATGCTTCCTGGGCGTGTATGGGAAGTCAAAAGATACGCCTGAAGCACGGGAGGACCAGCAACGTATGAAAGACCCAAGCAACAAGCACACAGATACAGGGCGCCATTCCTTAAGCAGCTACGCTCTTACTAAAGCAGAGAAGGAAATATTCTTTTAAGTCCTTTACAGTATCAAGGTTCCGTCTGGCTTCTCGTCGAATATAAAGGGGATAATAAACATGGCAGAGAAAAAATTCCAAAACCTGAAGTCTCATGACTGCCACGTGATTATGACGCAGTTGCTTCCGATTGCATTGAGGGGGCTTCTACCGGAAAATGTTCGAGTACCCATTGTGAAGCTATGTGCATTCATGAACGCAATATCTCAGAAGGTAATCGATCCAGAAATTCTGACAAGATTACAGAGGGATGTGGTCCAGTGTCTTGTTAGTTTTGAGTTGGTGTTCCCACCATCCTTCTTCAACATTATGACTCATCTCCTTGTTCACCTATGTGAAGAGATTCATATTCTCGGTCTGGTATTTCTACACAATATGTTCCCCTTTGAGAGGTTCATGGGAGTCTTGAAGAAATATGTTCATAACCGTGCTAGGCCAGAAGGAAGCATCTCGAAGGGCTATGGAACAGAGGAGGTCATTGGGTTCTGTGTTGACTTTATTCCTGACCTTAAGACAATTGGTGTTCCTGAATCGCGGCATGAGGGGAGACTGAGGGGAAAAGGAACGCTGGGAAAGAAAACAATGATACCTAGGGACGGGCATTCTTTGACCAAAACACACTACACAGTTCTACAAAATTCTATGTTCATGGCTACGTATGTCGAGGAACACAAGAATATTGTACGGTCTGCAAACCCGGGGAAGGATGACTCATGGATTAAATGCGAACACATGGAGACTTTCGGAAGTTGGTTGCAAACACATCTTATAAATGACACCACTGTTGAAGGTCAGCTGTACATGTTGGCAGGGTCACCATCTTCGACTATTGGGAGTTTTCAAGGGTACGAGATAAATGGGAATACATTTTACATGAGCTCCCAAGATAAGAAGAGCACCAACCAAAACAGTGGTGTCCGCTTTGATACAACAAACGAGAATGGAAAAACTGACACATACTATGGTTACATAGAGGAGATATGGGAACTTGACTATGGACCTTCTTTTAAGGTCCCTTTGTTCAAGTGCAAATGGGTCAACCTGAATGGAGAAGGGGTAAAGGTAGACCCGCTTTATGGAATGACAACAGTGGATCTCAACTGTATTGGTTACAATGACGAACCATTCGTTCTAGCCAATGATGTGGCTCAGGTCTTCTATGTGAAGGACATGTCTTCCAGACCGAAGAAAAGAAAAAATAAGGGAACAATTTCATCATACGATGAGCCGAAGCGTCACATAGTTCTCTCAGGGAAAAGAAACATCGTGGGAATCGAGGACACGACAGACATGTCAGAAGATTATAATAAGTTTGTTGAAATTCCACCCTTCACAGTGAAAGCTGACCCCACCATCCCGTTAAATAATGAAGATGCTCCATGGTTACGGCCGAAGCGATCATAAGCAAGGGACACGAAGAAAAGCTGGCAAGCATTATTGTTCCACCATCCCACTTTTCTGTTTCTCTCTCCTCCGTATGTTGGTGATGTGTAATAATAAGCGTGGAATACATGATCATATAGTTCTGTTTGATCAGTATTTTGTATTGACCGGTAAAAAGCTGACAACTATGACCCATATCCGAATACATTTCGAAGTGATAGTACGGATACCATCCTGACAGATATTGCAGGATTATAACTACTTTCGAGATGTAATATGTGTTGACACACGGTATAGAACAAGTGATTATGGCAGGCCTCTATTGTTATTCATTGGAGTTAACCACCATAAACAACCCATAAAGACACGGTATAGAACAAGCTATTGGGCCACCCTACTTCTACTATGAAAATGAGGCCATAGCTTCAAAAAGTGTATGGGTGGAAATTTCCAGAAATTTGTATGACATGGAACCTTGTTTGGGTTGGAAAGAACAAGGTTGCCCCTCTAGAGCCAGATGAGATGGAATTTTTACTCGGTCTCCCAAGAAACCACACAAGGGGAGTCGCGAAGAGAGAGAGGTACAAATCTCTTGGCAATTCATTCCAAATTGATACTGTGGGTTGCCACTTGTCGGTGTTGAAGAACATGTTTCCCAATGGTGTTAATGTGGTGTCCTTATTCTCCGGTATTGGAGGAGGAGAGATAGCTTTGCACAGGTTTGGCATCCACATGAAGACAGTGATTTCAGTTGAGATAGGTGAAGTTAATAGGAGGATTCTGAGGGGTTGGTGGGATCAGACACAAACTGGCACTTTAATTGAGATTGCCGACGTGAAGTCTCTCACTAATGATAGCGTACACGGAAGTTACTATGTTTTCAAGCGGGGGTCGGGATAAATGGAAAATACGTGTGGATGCGCAGAGTAAACCTTCGAAGGAAAACTATGGTTTTTCTGTTGTAGACGAAAATCTCAAATTCACCGTGTCAATAAGGTACAACTCGCTTTGAATTAGGAAGATCACGAGAGAAATCAAAAATTGTAACATTTTTATATTAAAATTATATACAAATGAAAAAATATTTAATAGTTTCAATAGTTAGAACAATTATTTAGTTAAACGAAAAATGGATTTAAATTAGTTTTGCAAATTCTAGCATTTTTCATGTTGGAATTTTTGTCAAATTTGAAAGTATATAGAATTTGTTAATGTGCAAACTTAACCCTTTTCAAATTTTGGCGCTAAAAAATTTTGGGCGCGCAGGGGTGCCACCGAAATTCGAAATTTGTTTTTGGTCCCGGGCCGGGGTACCAACCGGGACCAAAGGGGCTCTAGTCCCGGTTGGCGGCACGGGCCGGGACTAGAGGCCCAGGTGTATAAAAATCGCGGCCCTCTCTCTAGGCCGAACGAACACCCCAGGGGCGGGTACGAGTGGACATGGCTGGGCGAAACCCTGCCGGCGGCGGGAACGAGTAGACAGATCCCGCCGGCGGACCGCCGGCGGGGATGGGCTAGGGACACGGTAGACTAGGGGGGCACACAACTTATATTAAAAAAAGGCCAGGGGCCTTGCTTACATAGATAGGAGGCGGCGCGGCCACAGGCGGCCGGCCGTACTTGCATAAAGGGGCGGCGGCGCGGCCACAGGCGGCCGGCCGTTTTCTTGGGGGGTAGCTAGGGGCCTTGCTTACATAGAATAGGGGGCGGCGGCGCGGCCACAGGCGATCGACCGGCGCCGATCTAGTCGTCCTCCTCGTCGTCGGAGATGCAATGGTAGGCGGGTGGCTGCCACAGGTGGGCAGGCGGCTGGGTCGGGGGCGGAGGCATCGGGGGCGCGTACGGCGGCGGCGGCGGCGGAGGGGGCAGCTCCTGCTCCGGCGACTCCGGCGCCCAAACGCCGCCGGTCTAGGCCCAGGACATGCCGTACTCCAGCCCGGGGGAGAGCGGCTGCGGCGGCGGCTGGTCCTCGGACGCCTCATATTCGGCGTAGAGCGCGTGCCACCAGGGGGTAGGCTCGGGGGGCGTCGGCGGCGGCATCGGCGGCGGCGGCGTCGGCGGCGTCGGCGGCGGCGGCCACGACCCGCTCCCACCGCTTGATTTCGTCCTCGACGAGTGAGCGGCGGGAGGCCTCGCATGCCTCCTCCATGGCGGCCCGGAGCGCGGGGTCCTCCTCCCCGGAGAAGTCCTCCGGGATGTCCTCGAGGAGCCACAGCTCCCTCTCCCAGCCGGGCGGCGGCGACGGGTAGTCCGCGACGTCCACCTCGTGGGGGGCGGGGATGAAGGAGCGCCGGCGCTGCTCGTGCTCCTGCTCGAGCCAGGCGCCCCAGTAGGGGGAGCTGCGCGCGTACGCGCGCTCCCTGCGGCCGGGAGCCGGCAGGAGCTCGCGTCGGCGGTCGATCTCCTCGAGCAGCGCCTGGCCGGTCGGGACCGGCGGCACAGGGATCCGCTGGGGGTTCAGGTGCCAGCAGTCCGGGAGGTGGACGTCAGCATAGAACACCGGCGTGGCGTTGTTCCAGTGCCACTCGGCCTCGTCCACCCGGACGTACCGGCGGAACCTCTTGCCCTTCGCCGCGGCGCTGGGCGGCGGGCGTGCAGCCGGAGGTGACGCGGGGACGCGCGGCGCCCCGCCGAGGCGGACACCTCCAGGGCCGTAGCCGAAGGCCTCCGCCGGCGGTGGTGGGACGCGGCCGGCGCCGCTCGAGGAGCCTTCGTGGTCGTTCCTGGGGCGCTTGCCGGAGCCGCTGCCGAACCAGCGGGACATGGTGGCTATGGTTGCTCTGCCTTGGGCGCGGCCGGGGTGGATGGGTTGTACGGGCGGCTGGGGGCCTTTAAAAAGGACCCGGGGTGGGCGGGCATGCCAACCGGCGGCCTGAACGTGGCGGCGGTTGCAGCCGGCCATGAATGCGGGCAGGAGCCGAGGCGTGGGCGGCGGTTGCAGCTGTGGCGCGTGGGGGAGTGGGGGCGCGGGAAGCCGAGGCGGGGCGGGAAGACGAGGTGACAGTGGCCCTTTGACCGTCCTGTGGTCTTAATTTAAGGGACCAGGCGAGCCAGCCAACGGCCGCTGGCCAGTGGCCCATTTGAACCGTTGACTGACCATAATAAAAGACGCTGGCCAGTGGGCCCTTTTGACAAAAAAATGTGGCCAGTGGGCTTAATAAAAGACGTGGGCCTGGACGCGGTTGGGGAAGGGGAGGCCGGCTCGGGATTGGGAGACAGGAGCCCAAAAGACGTGGGCCTGGACGCGGAAACTGAACGATTATATATATTTTTTGGTCAAAAAAGTATCCATCCCGGTCCCTTGAACGAACCGGGACGAACTCCCTGGCCCAGGTTCGCCACGTGGCCTATCCTTACCATCCCGGGTCCTGGCACAACCGGGACCAATTGGACGGGCCATTTGTCCCGGCCAGCCCATCCCGGTTGCAGAACCGGGACAACTGGCCCTTACGACCCGGGACAAAAGGCCCTGTTTCCACTAGTGCCTACGATGGTTCTCCATATTTCTATCTCAGATCTGTTTCACCTATCTGTCATTCTTCTTGGGATTTCATGGTGTTCATGATCCAAATATTCTGTAGAGAAAACGGTTGTGTTGTATCCCTTTCGGCCTTTCTGTTACCTATATCAACCAAACAGATTTGGAAATTTCCCATTCCATTACCATTACCACCGGTTCGTTGATTACGATGCCATTTACGTTTAGAGAAGTGAACCAAACACGTCCAAATTTCACTCTAAGCTTTAGACCCGCCACTTCACTTTGATTGAATGAGCCATGTTTTCCCTTTGCAAACACATTCCTTCCACATCGGAACACTCATAAGTTGGTGAGGCTTCTGCATCAGGATGACAGGTGAATCATTGAGTTATACTCTCTAGATAAGAAATGCATAGAAAGAGATGTCGATCTGTTGGCGGTCTAAGACCCATTATCAGGCTAAATTACACCATATGCACTCCAGGCTCTAGTGAAGAACCATGTTAGTGTTCTAATAATTGAGTCATTTTGTCAAAAATTTCATCGCGGACGGTTGGACGGTGCTATTCGTTCACATCACTAAAGAAAGTGCAACATCGTAGTATGATCCGTTTAATATGTGAACATGGATAAAACAAACAATTCAAATATGACTCCAGAATTAGATTGTACTTCAGGTATACGCGGTACGTGAAGATGGATTTTAGAATTAAGAGAAGTCTCATCCGAATAAGAAATAAAGTTACTGATAAAGTTTAATTGATCTATTCGGCAGATATTCATTTCACCATCATGTTTTAGTAGGTGAAAAGGATATAAATTCTTCGAAAATACATATGTGCTTATCATTATGACATACTATCGTTATGATGTACTTATGTTCATATATTCGAAACTAACCATTTCTTTTCTGCTAATGGAAATACCACTCTAGTCTTCCCATTCAATTCCAGTGGATCCATCTTATCTCTTTTCATTGAATGAACCCAATTCACATATTCTAGAGTGAGGAAATCCTATAATCAATTTCCCACTTCAGATGCCCCATTTCATTATTATTTTTGCGGCTCTAACTTTCCGTCGTTTGTCATATATTAATTACTTGACTTACGGAGGACTCTATATATGTATAAAATAAGTGTGATAGTATTAGAGATGTTACCTAGAGCCGGTTTCTACAACAACAACAACAACAACAACAACAACAACAACAACAACAACAACAACAACACAACAACAACAACAACAACAACAACAACAACAACAACAACAACAACAACAACAACAACAACAACAACAACAACAACAACAACAACAACAACAACAATAACAATTAAATACGACTACGATGAAAACTTCAGACGGCTAAAGTTTCAGATCTGACTCTAATGATAATGACGTTGGTTGTTAATCTCGAACGTCTCACAAAATATTTACATTGGAACCGTCCAATTAAAATGACCAGCTCTGATTATCTCTGAGACGGCTGTTTTTCTTTACCGTCTCTAAAAATATGCACTATTAGAGACAACTCCTATTTTCGCCTACCTTAACATCCCTAGAGTCGGGCGTTATTAGCACTCGGCTCTCACTATAAACAGTTGGAGTTGGTTAGTATTAAAAACCAATCGAGATTCCTCTCCATGTTGCTTATATTCACAATATTGTCTTTTGGGTCTGTAGTCATTAATTGGGCAAACTGTGCCGACACTTGCTAAAAACTGGATGGTTTGACAAAATGTCCTGACAGTTTGAAGGTGCTTTCCATATTTCACCAAATCTGGTTAATTTTTACCCCCTCACTTTTTTGTAGAAGCAGCTTATATGGTACATAGAACATTATAAATTGGGAACATGATTGTCTAGACATAATAACTATAACATACAAATTTTTTACGCACACATAATATCCACAATTTGCTCCCTAACTCCTTAAAGTTTTTGTGGTACCTACAATCATAACATCTACTTCACGCATCTAACAAATCGTAACATAAGTATTATAACCGCGACTAGAATAACAATATCACCAAAGGCATATCGTAGATTTATTTAGTTTTGGAGAGAAATATTTTATCTTCTTCATCTTCAACCTAGTTGTTTGCGCACTGATGTTGTCTCCATCGACGATATCGTCCAACAGTAACTCTATTTCCATTTTCTGGTCTACAAATATGTTCATATTTTCTTCGATACTTTTAGTTGATTCCTCCATCTTATAAATTGTCTCTTTAGTTAGCTCAAAATTCTTTTCTTCTTTGTTCCTCTTTTCATCGGATTTTCTCTTCTTTTCCGTTGCAAGGTTTAATTCTTATAAAATAAGTAGTTTTTCTTTGTAGTCAATGTTGAAACTGAGAACATCCATCCCTAATACCACATTCCCATATTGATTCATAAAAATAATATTACATCAAATTGAATCTAGAAAACTCATCCAAATTCACACTCGACGAAACTCTAGAATTTTCATACCTCATCAAACAAGGAGGTGTAGGCCTAGACGATATCAAGGATCTCTCCATCGTTGTTCCTAAGCATGGTGACATGCCGACAACGGCGATTTGAGGAACTACGGACATCGCGTAGGCGGGATCGAGAGGAATTTTCTCCTCCATCTAAAACGTGGCCCTGCCTTAGCTTCGCATCAATGCATTGATGACTTCGAAAGGATTATCGAGGATTACCTCATCCATCCTCGGCCTTCGGCCTTTTATGAAAAGGTAAGCTAATATTGCATCTTACATTTACTAATTTTGATCATGTTCACTCCCCTAATTGGTTTAATTTTTACCTATCACTAGATACTGCTCAATATCTCAGCACCGGACGGCAATGTATACTATTTTGATTCTTATCTTAATAAGAAGAAACAACTGAGGATATAAGCAAGCTTATTGATATCTCATTGTGCATAATAAATGTGATTTTTTAGGGATGTGACAAATGCATGTCTTGTAATAAATCTATGCTTTCTTGCTATGACTAAATAATTTAATTAATTTACACAGAGTTTAAGATTCATTCTTATTTTGATGCACTTCGTTTATTTAAATAGTTCTAGGCATTGCAAACCCTTAAATAATTTTGATTCTTGTTGACGGTACATCCTAATTCATGTTATGACAAAAACTTATAAAACTCTGATCTTTTTATCCCGCTTTGCTAACTTCCCACTGTTGCACCTTAGGGTTCACCTTGTTGGGAACCCATTTTGGTGAATTTTCCCATGTTGTCACTCCATTACACTCTCACAGCCACCTCTTGAATTGTTTCGCCATCTCGAGACATACAACTCCCAATCGATCATTTAACAATCTAGATAGTTAAGGAAGCTAGAGAGGAGAGAACTCATATTGTTTATAATAAGCGAATAACACAAGGTACTGTAAGGTTTTGTAGAAGAATAACAAAAAAATTCCTACCAACAATAATCGAAAGATAGCCAAGATCTATTATTATGCAGGTATGAATTAACGGAGGAGATCGCTATTCATACCTTTGAAAGCCGATAGCAGGGATTACGCTCCCACACAAGCGTTGATAATGAAGTCGTACGTAGCCGACCTCAAGGTCGTGTAATCAAATACGATGCGATGATATCACCAAAACTATGGCACTTCGTAGCATTTACACACGTACGGTATAACCGATGACTCTCGGGATCCGGTCCAGCAAAGCAGCAGAAGTAGGAGAGATGGACCAAAGAGAGCACCACATAGCGGTGTGCATATGGTGGAGAGAACCTCGACTCTAGCTAAGCTCCAAAATGTGAACCACAAGATAAGGGGAGGAAGATAGAAAATTGATGCCAAAATGGAGAGGGATGTCTGTCTTTATATGGTAGGAGGGGGACAATCCCCTTGGGTTAGCCATGTGGGACATGGTTGGCCGGCCAAGAGGGGGAATCCGCACCCCCATGGGCAAAGGCACATGCGAGTTGGTGCTCACTACTCCCTCCATTTCTCCTTTTCCCCTACTTGGCCCCTTTTGCCACTACGGCACATCGAGCAAAAATGTCTTTCGAAATTAAATAAAAATATATTTAATTATTAATTACACTAATTAATAATAAATACATATTATTTAACTCGTTTCCACACCAAAAAATATTTCATATGCATCTACACACTAAAACATGTCTATATACATGATGTCTAGTAAAGGTTAAAATATCTTACATTTCGATACCGTGGGAATATTATCTAGCATCACGCTATATAATTCAAGAAGAGAATACCCATAGCTGAAATGATGGAATAGCACAATTTACGTACTAATAATATTTCATATTTGAATCCAATGCCAACGTCCTCTCTTCTTAGCACCTTTTTTGGTTCAGCTAAGGATGCATATGCCATTTTATAGCCAAAATTTTGTAGCACCTTGTTTAGAATATGGGCATATTATAACAAACAATAGCATGAATGTGGCCATAACATTAGTAATTGGCCTGAAACTCATGAATCTTTGTAGATGATAGCTCATTTCTGTGAACAATTTTTAGCGATAATTGCCGTATTTCAAGTTTATACTTTTTATGACAACTAGTTCACAAATAATGACATAGCGTGAAGGTTTTCCATTATTTTGAATTACTTATATCGATTTTAAAATGGGTCAAAACGGAGATCATGCCCGTTCTTATCTAGAGGTAGAATATTGTTAAACTCTTGGTTTATCCCTGACGAAATAGGTATTTGTGTATTTAAAAATTATTTTTTCAAAAAATTATTAGCAAACTACGAGGCTCCTTTAGTTCAAATTTGACCCACTTCCGGCTGAATCGCCTGAAATTTGTCTTTTGAAAGGAGATGCATGGAAAGCATTTGGGAAGCATGCATTTGTTCATTTGTACATAAAATATGGTCTAATAGCTTTTAAAAATAAAACACTCCAATTTTACAACATATTTTGGGTTTGTGCTTCACAAAAAAACTCGTTTCCGAGACTCGAAAAATGGAAAATGATATTTTTATTCAAAGAAAAAGAAAACTTTCTTTGTAAACATTGTTAGTTGTTCCAATATACTTTTTTGGGTAGAATATTGACACATTATAACAAACTATGCCATGAATGTGGCCATAATATTCTTAATTTGGCCTGAAACACATGAATATTTCTATATGATAGCTCACTTATATGAACACTTTTTTTGTGATAATTACCTTATTCCAAGTTTATATTTTTTTAATGACAACTAGTCCATAAATAATGACACATCGCGAAGGTTTTTCATTATTTTGAATTTTTGGAATTACTTATACCGATTTCAAAATGGGGTCAAAACGTCGGGCCCGACTATTCTTATCTAGAGGTGAAATCTAGGAAACTCTTGGTGTTTCTTTGATGAAATAGCTATTTTTGTACCTAAACTTGATTTTTTTTTAAATGATGAGAAAACTACAAGGCATGTGTATTTCAAATTTGACCTGCTTCGAGCTGAATTGATAGAAATTTGTCTTCTTCAAATGAGCTGGATGGAAAGCATTTGAGAGGTAGTCATTTTTTCGTTTGTACATATAATATGGTCTAATAACTTTTAAAAATCAATTGATCCAATTTTTAAACATATTTTTTGTATGTGCTTCACAAAAAAACGTGTTTCCGGGACACATAAAATGGAAAATGATATTTTTATTCAAACAAAACTAAAACTTTCTTCGTAATCATTGTTGTTTGTTCCAATACACATGTTTGTGTAGAATATGGGCACATTAGAACAAACTATGCCATGAATGTGCCCATAACATTCGTAATTTAGCCTAAAACCTATGAATTTTAGCAGATGATAACTCATTTCTCTGAACGCTTTTCCGTGATAATTGATGTATTCCAAGTTTTTATTTTTATGGAAAATAGTTCACAAATAATGACACATCGCAATGGTTTTCCATTATTTTGATTTTTTTGAATTACTTACACCGCTTTCAAAATGGGGTCAAAATAGCAAGCATGACCTATCTTATTTAGTGGTGAATTATTGGGAAACTTTTGGTGTATCTCTAACAAAATAGGTATTTGTGTACCTAAAAATGATTTTTATAAAAAATCATGAGGAAACTACGAGGCATCTATAGTTCAAATTTGACCCGCTTCGAGCTGAATCGGCAGAAATTTGACTTTTCCAAAGGAGGTGGATGGAAAATATTTGAGAGGGATGCATTTTTTCATTCGTACATATAATATGGTCTAATAACTTTTAAAAATTAATTTCTCCAATTTTTAAACATATTTTTCGTATGTGCTTCACAAAAAGAAAGCCATTTTAGGGACTCACAAAATTGAACATGATATTTTTGTTCCAACAAAACTAAAATTCTTCGTTAACTTTGTTTGTTGCTACAATATACATCTTTGTGTCGAACATGGGCACATTAGAATAAACAATGACATAAATGTGGCCATAACATTCGTAATTTTGCCTAAAACATATGAATATTTGTAGATGATAGCTCATTTCTGTGAACACTCTTTCGTGATAATTTCAATATTCCAAGTTTATATTTTTATTATGGCAACTAGTTCACAAATAATGACAAAAGCGCGAAAGTTTTCCATTGTTTTGATTTTTTTTACACTACTGCAGAATAGCCTACAAGTGACGGGCCCAAAAGGCGCACTAGTGACGGGCAAGGTGCCTACAAGTGACGGGCCGTCACTAGTAACGAGTCACTGGTAATAGGTTACCAGCGACAGGAGAGTGTCTGTCACTAGTACACAAGTACTAGCGACAATAATTTATTCGTTCCTTTCATTAATTAATTTTCACCTTATAGTTCTTTTGCTCTTAGCAGCGACGGATATTTTGCTAGTTTTTTAGTTTGCCGGTCACTAGTATATGTTTTAGAAATAAAAGAAATTACGAATAAAAATTATATATTTCCATTTCAACATAGATAATGCAATATTTTCACAAACACTCACAGGTAACAAAATAAAATCATTAAATACTACAATATGGAATTAACATTGATAGCATAATATCCAAAATATTTGTTGTCATTTCACAACATCCAACACCTAAAAAATAAATATCCATCACTTTTGAAACGTCAAAGCTTCCTCTATGGTAAAGACGTAGTGCATTACCCAAACATCCGATCATACTTCTACAAGTCTAAACAAGACGTGCTGATTTTCTATTCCACGCCGTTCAGGCTTTGTTGAATCTCTGACTGGCTTAGTGATATATCGACGCTGAAAAGAAAAAAAAATGACACATAGTTAGGCTATGCTATTGTGGAACAGGATAGCTGTTAAGTGTCGCCATAGTAAAAAGAGTTATTTATCAGAGGGGAAATTTTTACCAGCAGAGGACATCTCCACTTAGCGTAGTCTTCTCGGATGTCCACTCTGGAACAAACTCTTGCAACAGTCTCAGTTGTTCGTCAATTTCAGCTATAGATTTAGTTGTTCCACATCAGGATTACGATTGTAGACAAACAATTCGGGCAAGAAAAAAAAGATCGAAAGCATTGCTGACACGTACCCTTGTCCACAATCTTCGGGTTACGGTCAATTATGTTGTCAACGAGCTCCTGCTTATTCAGAACAGATCGCTGCCTCGAATGGTAGATCAAGAAGACGATGTCAAAGGTGCTTGGCAGGGACCATATAAGCTTCTGCCTTTGCACCTGATCAGCAAAGCCTGTTTCCTTCTCCTCCAATGCCCTCTTTTCCTTCTGCTTTACCTGCAAGTAACACGTGGGTCATCCTCTGTTCACAGAGCAAAACTGAGAATACCACGGTCACAATCAACAAGAACTTACCGATTGCAAGAGGGACTTTGGAAGGAAACTGAGGAGCTCGTCATCGTCTTCGAAGGCCTTAGCCCTCTTCTTCCACACTGCTTGCATCCTTTGTAGGTGTCATGAAATTTTTGGCCCTGGCGGATCGCTTGGCCATCGTCAGAGGTGGTGACTGGCACATCGTAGCAGACATTGGCCTCTTTGGGGTGTGAAGGCCTGGTGTGACTTCCATTAATCTCACTGGCGTCGAGGCAAACTTTGCAGTCATCCCTTCTAAAGCACCAAACCTCAGTGCAACATCCATGCCACCATTCTCTTGCACTTGGAATTCATGATCTGTGCCACCAGAAACAGAACCGACCACCGACTTTCTGCTCAATGGAGATGGAGCGGTGAAAGACTCGGCGTTTGCCAGTAGGTTGTTTGTGCTAGCAGTTGCAGTGCAGGTTGAAGATCTTTGCGAGAACCTTCTCTTGAAGGAATGCGGCAAGTGGGACATCCCAACGTGCTACTGTTCGGCCAGAGATGGTGATGGCACGGCTCTTGGTGTGATCTAAGCGACGCTTGGTTTCGTTTGAGTAAACGGATGCGGCAGCTCATGCTTCGGAATGTCGTATCCCTGGTGGACAGCATGAATACTTCATATCAACTACACATACACCAACCAGTATGTTGCCTTGAGAATAGATGCCATACAGTAACTGAACTTCCTGAAAGTGCAAAAGAAGACGTGGTCATCATACCTTCGGATGTATCCTAAAGAAATCCACAACCCTCTGCCTAAACAATCTTCTCAGGGCCGAGTAGCGGGTTTCCCGCTTCTGCATCACACTGCCCTCGACTGCATCAGGTCTTCTCGTCGCGCAAGAGGATCTTGTTGATGGCAATCGCCTGGAGCATTATGTTGTGCTGCATGAGATTTCTGTATGTAAACTGCCTGCGGACAGAATTACTCCCTCCGATCCTAAAAAAGTGTCGGGAGCTATACCTACAAATTGTATAGGATTAGTTCATTTGTGGCGACACTTTTTTAGGATCGGAGGGAGTATTATAATTAGAGACATAATCTTGTCATGGGAAGTACTAATGGGAATATGTGTACACTCATTTTTAACGATCAGATAGTCATACTTTATGGATCGATAGGAGTCTTATGATTTTAAATACCACTGAATAGAGCAGTCAATAATCCTGTGTTGTGAGCCAAGGATTGACTGGCAACTAGCGATGGGAAGTCAATGCAACGCCATCTTGATTGAAGATGCAGCATAACTGTGTACGAGGATACATACCAAGAAGAAACAGCTTTGATGACAGTGAATTCCCATGTTTAAATCCAAATCGATGGCACTGTATATGATCGGAAAGCTGTACGCAAAAACTATTTACGTCAGACAAAAATGTATGGAGCGTTGATGCAAAATTAAATCATTCGATGATCCGAGGGCAAGCAAGATCGAGAGGGTCGTGGCATGCAACCCCGCTATCAATGGCGGACACCACATCTAATTGAAACTGCATTCAATGTTTTCTAAGCACGGCTTCTAATTTCTGTGTGGTGAGATGCAACAACTGGATATTAGGTTCTGACAACCATCTTAGATTATGAAGTTGCCAAAACGAAGCAAGGGTAAATGGATTGAGCAAAGAGGAGGAATTATACCTGAAACTTGCACAGATAGGATACTGTACACTGCATCATACCCAATCGATTATGTGTTTGCACCGAGAGGATCCTTGATCAAACCAATGCATCCATGAACGAACAGAACTACTTCTATTCCATTTTATAGATCAAATCATTGGACGGATATAACTGGGAAATTTAATGTGCTTCTGAAACCTTGCCTGAGATACTACTACTGAAGGTGGCTCATGTTGGAGTCCGGCCGTCCGATCTTTTCCTGTGTGGACTTATAGCTACAAGCAACATGAATCGATCAGCTCGTTGCCATGGCTGGTAGGAAAAGAAAATATAGAATTTCATTGAGCAGCTATACCATACCATTGGTGAAAAATAAGATTAGGCAATGCTTATAATAGCTAGTGTTCCACAATTAAACACTAAGAGAACTGAAATTTCCATGGTGTGTATAAAAAATGCAATCAGATCAGGAAAGAATGCAATCGGATCAGACGATGCTTCACAGCTCTAGATTGTTCATTTAAGAGTTTGAAATTGATATACATGTACCATCCGAGCTCTACTACGGTGATTGGCAAGGTACCCGGAGTACCTTTCAGTACCTCTGCCGTGGATTATTCTGAACCGTTGATATTGAGTGGTACTTAAAAATATTAAGTTTAATTTTGTAAGGGGCAGTGTGGTCATTCTCTCTATTGTGTCAATTCCCGAATAGCTCACCAAGTCATCGGTACGAACCAGGCCAGGATCCCATCTCGCCCACGTACATGGCGATGGCGGCGCAAGTACGGCGACCTCTACCCGCCCCAGCCGAACACCGACACCTCCACTCTATGGATTCTGGCTGCCTCCTCACCCGCGTGTCGAACACGGCCCTCTCCTCACCTATGTGATCCCGGCCCGGCCGCCGCCAACCAAGACCTTCTCCTCCACGGTCCAGAGCACTCGATCCCTGCCGGCCTCCTCACCGGCGAGATCAGAATCGCCAGCATCACCCGCAGGATCAGTTCCGCCGTCCACCACTCTCCCCGATGTGGTATCAGATGCCGCTGCTTCTTCTTCGTTGGCTTTACTGTAAGTACCGGTCTCCCATCTCCATTGATTTTCTGCTAGTATGAGAACCAGTCTTGTTGAGTGCTTGCCGGAACTCCAAACGAATGGATCGATAAGAAAATAAGTATTCTTAATTTTGTATTAGCTCCTTAGCCAACACATCGGTACAAGCACTCCAATTTTAAGTACCTGAACCAAACCTCTGGTCTGGATGATCTGTATGAGAGTAGCAAGTACGACCAAAAGTTTTTGTGGCCTCAACATATGGAGATCAGATTTCCAAACCTATGTTTTTAGCTAAAGTTGATAACACAAACTTACAGCCAAGTTTCCCTTAAATATATTGTGTTGCTTCCTCATGTTCCATATTCAATATCATCACTTAGTAACTATATAGTGATAAGTACTTGTGAGTTGCTAAACCTCTAGTAGCATTCAACGATATCCTGCCAACATAATGTATTTTTTGCTAGGAAGAAATTTAGGAGCACGATACCCTTAACATGTGAGCGTCACCTTGCCTCCTGTTCGAAGCGTGTACGGTGTCTCTTACTGTGTTTATGCCCAGTAACGATTGAGTAACCCCAACCCAGATGTATTATTGTGTACTGTGTTTATGCCCTGTTATTTACCTAATCTTTGTGGTGGTGCCTCAGATGAAGTCGAGGGAACATCAGATGAGGATCCAGTTACTACAGCAGCAGAACGCCCACCTGAAGAGAAGAGACCCCAATCATCCGTCCCTTAACGGTGGCATGAACAACTCTGATATACCGGTGTTTCTGGCTTCTAAACTGATGGAGGAACGAGGAAGGAATCACAGTCCCATGGACATGAGGCATCACAGCAGCTCATGGAGGCAAATAGGTTGGCTCTCCTCAAGTCAGTACCTAACCAAACTGGGTAGGTTTTAGCAATTCGTCTGAACAGTGGCATGTAGCAGTAAGCCTGCTCCCAGAGTTAGGAAGACATAAACTGACTCAGTTTGTTTGCTTGCAATACATATGTTTCTATAGCTTTTGGTACTGTCATCTGTATGTTCTCTTGCGCATCTGACTCTCCTACCACTTGACATGTAGAAATAGTGTCCTCTCTCTTTGTTTTTATGACAATTAGCACGTGATAATACTTTGATGTCCCTCGATAATACACAATATGCAGGGTAGAACCAGAAATGCTCAAGTAGCGACGTTGTGCAAGTACCGAGTATTACTGTGAATTTTTTTCAGGGAAGGCACAACAAAAAGAAGAATCGGCGCCACGTACACAAGCGGATACTCACCTATGCCATAGAAAGAAAATTATATAGCACTAAATTAAAATCATATCGCCTTTTGAAAATTAGACAAGCTGTATAGACCCATTGACATGTGCAGTAAAAACGGTATATTTTTCACGGATCAAACGGAGGATTTTTATTGAACTGCAACCACTCATCCCATTTATATTGGCTCAGATAACTCACTGGAGACCACATCGTTCACATATTCTGAAACTGATTCCAAACAGAGGACTTCGATAGTCTATGAACAGCCCAACCACAACAAAGCAGGAGCTACAACAACGCGAGCAATACCAACTGGCCAAACGGAGGACTTCCATAGTGCTTTTTTTGCTTCAACTATGACCAATATGGCAGGTAGCCGGGCACTAGTTTCTTCACTTTGTTAACGAATGATTCTTAAATGCATTAACACAAGGAAAAAAAAAGGTGTACTACTATTCAGATTGACAAGTGACAAAATGGTGAACAACATTGCTGTTTCTTATCAGTCAAATGCAACAATGATGACTGATGAACAGACTTACTTACCAACTCTACATGCCATGCCATCTTGGAAGCAAAGAGAGCTTTCACAGCTAGCTCCTTAGTTATTGGAACCGGTCCTGATTGATGTACTGTAATACCTTGTCATGCTCATGGTGATCATCTGTCAGGATATAGCCGTCCACGCCCTTCTTGTAGCCGTGCGTCTCCCCGCCCAGGGTGCTCCATTCCCCGGAGATGAAGAGCCCGGCCACCAAAGCCACGGTGGAGGCAGGGCCTTAACTAATCAAACTTATCCTCGATCAACTTATCCAGGATATAGCCGTCCACGCCTTTCTCTTACAACACTTGGACGATGAAGAACAGGTTCAGATCGGAGACACTGTATGTAATTCACACGTGAACATCTTATAGAGTATCATGAACTAAAGAAGATCAAATGTACATCATCAAGTGTGACTTCATTTATAGTACAACCTCGACAAAAAAGATCAAACATTCCTTTATCCGAAAGTTCAAGCAAGCAGGCATCGGATCAACAAAAAAGATGAAACATTACAAACTGACCAGTCCAAGGTGGTGATTACGACGTTAGCCCAGGGTGGCAGGTACCCCCTGCTGAGGATGTTGATGGACATCGCGCCGTCGATGACCGCGGCGCGCGACCAGTCAGGGTACTCGTCGCGGCAGAGCTCGTCGAGGTGCGGGCCGGCGGCGACCCTGAGCCGCACGGCAAGGAGCTCCATGAGGAGGCCCATGGCCGTGGCCAACATGAGCAGCCACAGCAGCATGAGCCAGAGAGCGCACCGCGCCCAATCGAGGTCCTTGTCGCGGCACAGCTCGGCGAAGTGCCGGCCGGTGGCGACCCCGAGACGCGCGGCAAGGAGCTCCACGATGAGGCCCATGGCTATGGCCCAGCCACAGCAGGGTGAGCCAGAGCGCGCGGCGCGCCCATTCGTGGTACTCGTCGCGGCAGAGCTCGGCAAGGTGCCGGCCGGTGGCGACCCCTAGGCGCGCGGCAAGGAGCTTCACGAGGAGGCCCATGGCGTGTCCCCCGCGGAGGCGCCGGCCCTTCTCCCGTTCTCCGACGCCTCGGACGCAGCGTGTCCTCCGCGGCGACGCCGGCACTTCTCCGATGCCTCGAACGCGCGCTCCTTGAGGTCCTCCTCCTCCTTCTCGCGGCCCTTCCTCCGTCGACGTGGCCGGCCACAGGCGCTGATGCAAGGAGGAGGGCTGCTTGGGAAGGATTGGAGGCGTCGGTGTCAATGGAGAGCCACGGAGAGAGTGAGGTGAGATTGAGAAAGAGGATAGGCCCAGTGAGAAAAATTTACATCACTGCCCTTTCTTATTTGATAAAAAAAATAAAAGAAAATTAGTACTTTTAAGTACCTCTCGATACCTCTAATCCGGTACCTCTAGGTACCTCTTATTTTTTGACCATAGGATTAAGTTGGATAAAGGGTTGTAAAAAATGCCAACCACTCTAAAACTTGTAGTACCATAATTACAAGAGGATCGGACAAAAAAAAAATGTAACTGAACCAGCTGAACAAATTACCAGATTAGATATGGAGAGTAGGCAGCCTGAACCAAGAATTCAGAAATAACAATTAAGTTATCGGCTCAAAGATATACACTAAAAGTCTGGAAAATTAAGATCAGCCATAAACAGAGCATCCAAGTAAACTGAAACTTAAAAGTCTAAAAAATGAACTAACACCAAGGTGGTATATGCTTTAAAACTACAACTGTGAGCATAATCAATCTGAAATTATAGCCGTTTAAGCTATGCATCCAAGCAAACTACAAGTGTGAGCATAATCAACGTTTCACGCTCATTAGCCTTGGCCTCCATGAAGCAGGGATGAAGTGTACAGATGGACAGATTGGCAAGACAGATAAGCCACTTTTTTTCCTTCAGCTATCGATCATGTTATGTTCACCTAGATATATTTGATGAACTAGTAAATTCAGGAACTAGATGGCCGGACACAGAGCATAGAGGAGAGGGGGACAAACCGTCGATGGTGGCAGAGGGGAAACAAACGGCGGTCCTAGCGACGGCGGCGGCAACCAGCAGCAGCCCCGGTGACGGCGGCGGCAACCAGCAGTAGCCCCGGTAAAGGCGGCATAGCGGGCGTTGGGGCACGGCATAGGCGGCAGGAAACCTTGCGGCGCGGTGTCGGTGGAGAGGCCTTGTGGCGTGGCTTCAGCGGAGAGACCTTGCGGCGCGGTGTCGGCGGGGAAACCCTGTGGCGCGGCCGGCAGGAAGGAATGACGGCGCCGGTACATGAGGGCTAGGGAGAGAACATGGGAGCTGGGACGGCTTCGGGAGAAAACTGCGCGATGCAGAATTTTCGGATCGTGGACTCGTGGCAATGTAGAAAATAATACCGTGCCCAACTCAACTAGCTTAACCTGGCGAACAACCTGTGGTTGGAATTGGATGCTTAGCCCACCAGAGTTCAAACCCTAGGTTTGACATTTGTGTGTCGCATTTAGACATAATATTCTTTCAGTGGGGACGTTCCCGTCGATAGCGAGGCGTCTGTGGTGATTTCGTCAATCTCAAGACCCGCCGGCTTAGTCTTACAGAGGTGCTCATAGGGGTAGAGTGTGCGTGTGTGCGTTCATAAGGGGTGGGTGTATGCGCGTGTATATGAGCGCTTGTGTTTGTTCTGTGTTTCTCAAAAAAAACTAGCTTAACCTCCAGCGAATTTTGTTTTGGACATGTCTCGTCAGTATTCTTTTAGCTTTCGATGGATATTTGTTTTGGTTCACGTACATGCAACTAAGAATTTACACAAAAAACCAACAAAAATAATGCAAAAATTATAACAACCATAAAACTAGGAACTTTTTTGGTCCCACTGGTCAGCCTCTCGGGCTATATCCATCCGCGGTCGCCAGTTTGGTATAAACTTAACGTAACCAGCGACGGGCAAACCTACGGACCCATCACTAGTATTACATGAAACTATGAGTGACGGACGAAGGATACTCTACTGTCACTAGTACATTCTACAACCACCGGTTGAGGTTTACCAGTGACAGTGACAGGCATATTACTGCTTGTCGCTGATACATGTTTTCGGTGACGTGCATATTTTTGCTTGTCATTAATGCGCTGGTAGCTATAAGTTATTCTGCAGTAGTGTGAATTACTTATACCGATTTAAAATAGGGTTAAAACGGTGGGCACGCCCGTTCTTATCTAGGGGTGGAATATTGTGAAACTCTTGGTGTATCTCTGATGAAACTGGTATATGTGTATCTAAAATTGTTTTTTTCAAAACATCATGAGCAAACTACGAGGCACATATAGTTCAAATTTGACCCGCTTCTAGCTGAATCGCATAAATTTATCTTTTCCAAATAGTTGCATGGAAAGCATTTGAGAGGCAGGCATTTGTTCATTTGTACATTAACTATGGTCCAATAACTTTTAAAAATCAACTGCTCCAATTTTACGACATATTTTGGGTATGTGCTTCACAAAAACCCGTTTCCGGGACTCGAAAAATGGAAAATGAATTTTTTATTGAAAGAAAAATAAAATTTTCTTCGTCAATATTGTTCGTTGTTCCAATATACATGTTTGTGTACAATATGGGCATATTATAACAAACTATGTCATGAATATGGTCATGACATTTGTAATTTGACTTGAAACTCATGAATCTTCGAAGAGGATAGCTCATTTCTGTGAACACTTATTTTGTGATAATTGTCGTATTATTCCAAGTTTATATTTTTATGGAAACTAGTTCAGAAATAATGACATAGCATGAATTTTTTCCATTATTTTCAAAAAATAATTGAATTGCTTATACTTATTTTAAAAATGGGGTCAAAACGGCGAGCATGATCGTGTTTATCTAGGGTTGAAATCTTATGAAACTCTTGTTGTATCTCTGATGAAATAGGTATTTGTTTACCTAAAAATGTTTTTTTTAAATCATGAGCGAACTATGAGACACATGTAGTTCAAATTTTACCCGCTTCAGCTGAATCGGTAGAAATTTCTATTTTTGAAAAGAGCTAGATGGAAAGCATTTGAGAGACATGCATTTTTTCATTTGTAGATAAAATATGGTATAATAACTTTAAAAAAAATTAATTTCTCCAAATTTTAAACATATTTTGTGTATGTGGTTCAAAAAAACCCGTTTCCGGGACTCGAAAAAATGGTTAATGATGTTTTTAGTCAAAGAAAACTAAAACTTTCTTCGTAAACATTGTTCGTTGTTCCAATATACATGTTTGTGTAGAATATGGGCACATTAGAACAAACTATGCCATGAATGTGGCCATAACATTCGTAATTTGTCTTGAAACCCATGAATCTTCGTAGATGATAGCTCATTTGCGTGAACACTTTTTCATCATAGTTGCCGTGTTCCAAGTTTATATTTTTAGGGCAGCTAATTCACAAATAATGATAGATCGCGAAGATTTTCCATTATTTTGAATTTTATTGAATTACTTATATCGATTTAAAAATGGGGTCAAAACGGCGGGCATGATCGTTCTTATCTAGGCGTGAAATCTAGGGAAACTCTTGGTGTATCTCTGATGAAATAGGTATTTGTGTACCTAAAAATGATTTTTTTAAAAGAATGAGCAAACTACTAGGCAACTATAGTTCAAATTTGACTCCGCTTCCAACCGAATCGGCAGAAATTTGTCTTTTTCAAAGGAAGTGGACGGAAAGCATTTGAGAGGCAGGCATTTTTTTTCATTTGTATGGAAAATATAGTCTAATAACATAAAAAATGAATTGCTCCAATCTTTAACATATTTTGGGCATGCGCTTCATAGAAAAATCCGTTTCCGATACTCGAAAAATGGTATTTTTATTCAAAGAAAACTAGAATTTCTTCGTAAACATTGTTCTTGAAGGGAATATGCCCGAGAGGCAATAATAAAATGGTTATTATCTTATTCCTTGTTTATGATGAATGTTTATTTCTCATGCTAGAATTGTATTAACCGGAAACGTTGATACATGTGTGCTTAATAAACAAACAATGGTTCCTAGTAAAGCCTCTCTTTTAACTAGCCCGTTGATTAATAGATGATCAAGGTTTCCTGATCATGAACATTGGATGTTGTTAATAACGGGATCATGTCATTAGAAGAATGATGTGATGAACATATACCCAAAGAGAATATAGCAATGCGATCAAGTCATTTAGTTTAGATTGTTATATCAAACATACGAAGTAACTTATTCCTTAGACCATGAGATCATGTCAATCGCTGATACCGGAAGGGTGCTTTGATGGCATCAAACGTCACACCGTAACAGGGTGACTATTAAGGTGACGTTAAGTATTCGGAAAGTATTAGTTGAGGATCATGGATCAAGAGTGGAATTCGTCCATCCAAATGACGGAGAGATATACTCTGGGCCCTCTCGGTGATATCACATCGAAACCGCTTGCAAGCACGTGATATGATCACAAGGATGTTATATCACGGGAACGAGAAAAGAGTACTTGTCGGTAACGAGATTGAACAAGGTATGGTTGATACCAATGATCGAATCTCGGACAAGTAAAATATCGCGAGACAAAGGGAATAGTTTACGGCGTTGTTGGTTCACACGATCACGAGAGTCATCGTTGAATATATAGGAGTCATCACGGATCTCCAGATCCCGCTGTTGATTATTGATCGGAGAGGAGTCTCGATCATGTCTATCTTATTCGCGAACCGTAGGGTGACACACTTAAGGTTCGATGACGCGTTTGAGAGGATACGGAATATCGAAGAATATTTTGGGCAGCACCGAAATTGTTTCGGGGAAAATTGAAATAGTTCAAGGGGTTTTTCGTCAAATGATTGTTAATAGAATTAACAAATGATTCGAGGTGCTATATGCAAAAGTTTGTTAATAGAATTAACAAATGCTGAAATAAAGAAATAAAAAGGTTTTATTTATTTATTAAAAGAAAACCTTTGAATTTTCCAAGTGGGAAATAATGGGGAAATGAGTGGGTGTGAGTGGAGTGTCCACTCACATGATGAGGGAAGAGGTGGGGGCAACCCCATGGGCTGTCCGCACCCCCCTTGGGCTGCCTCCCCCCTCTCCTATAAAAGGAGGGTGAGAGCTCTCCCTCCTCCACACACTTGGCCACTTCCCTTTCCCTCCACCCGCTGCTCCATTTCATGGTCTCCGGCTTGGTGAAGCCCTGACCGTGGGATTCTTCACCACCACCACGTCGTCGTGCTGCTGGAGTTCCGAGGGATCCTCTACTTCCGCGCCCCGCTGGAACGAGGGAACGGAGGTCGTCATCAACCGTACGTGTGACCGATCACGGATGCACCGCCGGATTGCGGTGCCCATCTTCTCGCTATCGGGATCGGTGTGAGTACGACTACGCCAACAACGAGATTTGATCTCGTACCACTTTGAGTCTACGAGGGTATGTGTTCTCCTTAACCCTCTCATTGCCCGTTGCACTTCGTCTCCTAGATTAGATCTTGGCCTTTCGGGTGTCTCTCGTGTAGGAAAATTTTTGTTTTCTATGCTACGTTCCCCTTCAGTGGTATCAGAGCCGGATCTATGCGTAGATGTTTTGTACGGGTAGAACACATAGGTGTATGTGGGCATTGATGATCATGTTATTGCCTCCTTGAGTATTTTATGATCTTAGTGGCATAGTAGGATGAAGCTGCCCCAGACTAAGTTTACGTGTACTATGTACGCGAGAGTTGTCTCACTTGTGGCTAAGGGGGTGTCCGTTTCTCCTACTATAGTTAAGATCTAATCTACGAAGGGTTGCTAAAAATATGTTTATCAACGTTGTGGTTGATGTTCGTAGGTATGAACGGTTCTATCCTCGAAAGCCCTAAGCCACGTAAAATATGCAAAAATAAATTAGAAGCGTCTAACTAGTTTTTGCTGGGCATGTGATGTGATATGGTCAATATTACAAATTTGATTATGAGATGATCTATTTTGTAAATTATTGATATACCGGACGGTATCCATATGGTTGTCTTCTTATTGATGGACAATCAAGTTTAGGGTACCGTGGTACTTGGTACCACGCTGGTGGAATGATTGAGATCATAACATAATGCACATGATGGAGATCAAGTGCAAGGAGGACCATATCATATCACGTTATCCTTACATGTGATGTTTGTGATGTTAATCCTTTTATGCATCTTGTTTTGCTTAGATAGCGACGGTAGCATTATAAGATGATCCCTCTCACTTAATATCAAGATAATAATGTGTTCTTCCTTAAGTATGCACCGTTAAGAAAGTTCGTCGTTTCGAGACACCACGTGATGATCGGGTGTGACAGACTTAACGTTCGCATACAACGGGTGTTTTCAAGCCTAGCATGTACAGACATGGCCTTGAAACACACGCAATACTACGGTTCTACTTGGCGAGCCTAGCATGTACAGACATGGCCTCGGAACACGTAACCGAAAGGTAAAGCATGAGTCATATGGATGATATGATGAACATGTCGATGTTCGCCTTTGAAGCTACATCATCTCACGTGATGATCGGTTTTGGTGTAGTGAATTTGGTTCGTGTAATCACTAAAGACGACTAAGAGGGATGTTATTTTTGAGTGGGAGTTCATGGTTTAATTTTTAAATTAACTTGAACTTATTTATCATGAACAACAAATCAAAGTGAATTTGCACAAATTGTAGTATTCATTGGCATCTATAATTACCTTACACTTAGATTGTTAATTGAGATATAACTGTTATAATCTGGTAAATACCATTTAAGATTGGTACCGTATTAGTGAAATTTAAAATTGAATCATATTGTAGATTTTCGGTATTTCCTACCTATCTCCATGTGATTAATGATTGATTGATCTAGAGAGCAACCAATTCCTACTTAGAGTCCAAAGTCATGGTTGCTTCCGTATTACTTTATCTTCAAAATAATGTTTTGTTGATCAAAGTGATTTAGGAACCGAAAAGAATTGTTTTCAGAAACAATCAAGTGAAAGATATATTGATATCTAGAAACTTATTTGTAACAACATGACTGAGTATAATTTAGCGTGACAATGTTTGCTTATATTATCTGAATATATGCAATGATTGAAGACGCTAGGCGTTTGAATATTCCAAGAAGTTGGGCGCTAAAAATTATCCTCTAAATTCCTTCCTTCGAGCTATAGTAGCTTAATCATAAAATTGTTATGATGGGATGGCTTAAAAGTATGTGTAAAGTAGTTTACCTTACTTGGAAATTGCTAAGAGTGGAATCTAGAAGAATGCTATTAATATGGTGGTATTAGTAGAACAATCAAACTCAAAGTATGACTCAAGGGGTGATAGTATATGACTAACACGCCAAAGAAAATAAGCTAGTAAGACTAGCATTGTTTGATGTTGAATGATTCTTCTATAAAGGAAAGGGAATATTGAAAATAGAATTACAAAAAGATATATGGCAGAAAAAGAAGATAACTGGAAAGTCCAGCTCAGGAGTATATGCTTGATATACAAGTTATAGATGTATTACTAGTTAACAAAGTATTTTTGGGTATTTTGATACCACATTGGTTGGTATGAGTTGTCATACAGAGCAACGCAATGCAAGAAATACAAGGGTCTAAAAGGAACTAGTAATAGATGTGGAATCGATTATGACAAGAACATAAATAAAGTGTTATTGTGTTCATTGTCGTATCGAACCAAACATTCAAGATTTATTTCAGAACTTAATAAGTTGTTAGTTTGTTCTAGTCTTTTGTGAGAACAAATGAGATTGTTCAAACGATGACCATATTCCATAATTGATGGATATGTTAATATAAATCATGTTCGTAAAGTAAACATCTATAAGACTAAATGCTAAATGTTGCAAGACGTAGAAGAGTTTCACTTAAATTGTGACACCACCATTTTAGTTCATATCGGAAAGGAAAACATGAAGGAACTCCATATTGATGGACTTCCGGAGTCATTTTGTTTTGAATAAATTGACGGTTGTGAGACCTCTTCCAAAAGATGACTAGAATTCCGTTCTTAGGCCAAAGTAGAATGGACGACTAATTTAGTGGAGATTATACATATTGATGTATATAGTCCATTATGTGTAGTCATGTATGGTGGATTAATTTTTCCTTCATAAAATTTTGTCGATGATTTAAGTAGTATATCTATTTAAAGGGAACAGAGTTTGACATTTTGAATTGGTTCAAAAGGTTCTTAATATGAAGTTAAAATCAATGTAACAAGATAATCAAGTATTTATGATTGGATCATAAAGGATAAAGTTTTGAGTTACAAGTTTAGCAAAACATCTGAGAAGTTGCAGAATTGTTCTACAACTTATACTTCTCGAATACCCCACATTAGATTGGAGTATTCAAAAGACAAAATCAAACCCTGTTTGACATGGTAAGATTAATAAAATTGCCATTATAATTTTGTAGTTTATACATTAAGGACAACCGCTTTTACACTGAAAAGAGCACCATCATGATCCGTTGAAATTGACAACATATAAGATATGGTTTGGGTAATGACCCGAATTGTCATTTTTCTTAAGTTTTGGTATGCATAGCATGTGTAAAATGTTTACAACCAAAATAGGATAAATATATGTTTGTAAGGTTATCCCAAATAAAACATTGGGTATTTCTCCTATCACCGAACCAAAAGACAAATGTTGTTTGTCAGAAAGGGTTGATTTCTCGAGAAAGTAGTTCTTGCGAAACAAGTGAGTGGGAGCACAGTACAAACTCAACGAGGTTAGAGAATCTTCGTTACCATGTCAAGAGTAGCGCAGCACTGGAAGTTGTTCCGGGGTTTATTATTTTGACTAAGTAAAAGACACTACAAATGTTATAGATACTTCAAATGAGTTTGCGAACTGTACCAGAAAAGTCCAAAAACTTTGTACTTAGAACAACTTGTGGTTTAAGTGCAAAGTGTTGTTTTGACAACAAAAGGACCTGGACCTTATAAAGGAAACAAATGATGGGCCCTGACTTCGTAAAATTGACTATGAGTCATTATATCCGCCATAGTATCCTTGTATAAATATCAAGTACGTGACTTGGTAGTCCTTTCAATAGGCATGATGCCTAACGATAGCAAAAGGGTCTATATAGCGACAAAGACATGGATACTTATCGAAAATTTGTTTTCGACGAAGTTCAAAGAGTTGACTACTACAAGATTTTGATCTTCCGTAGTGATGTTTTAGTCTTTGCGGATAGTTCTAGCAAAAGGTTACATATTATGATATGGCAGTTGAATAACAAAACCAACTCTCCTCTCTAGGAAGTTTTATCAAGGATGTGTACTTGACACAGTCTGAGAGTTTTGTAAAATTCAAAAGGTTGCTAGAAAGGCATGCACACTTCAATGGTTGAAGTAAGCATAGCGAAGTTGAAATCTTTACCTTAATGAAGTTATCAAAATAGTTTGATTCCATCATGAAAGATAAAGATGCTTGTAGAGTTACAAGAAATTAAGTGGGAGCACTATGACAAATTTCCAATACTTTATGTAGATGACATATGGTTGATCGGAAAATATGTATTTTAAATTAACACGGTTAAGATTTTCATATTAATGAAGGGCTTAGAAGATATTGGGCATCGATATCTATAAAACATGGATTGAAGCACCTGATATGATTGAAGCCAAATTACATAGATGAAATATTGAAAGTAAGTCAATATCGAAATGACAAGAAGGAGTTCTTGTCACATGGAAAATAATTGAGCAAGATTCATGTGTTTTGACACATGATGAGCATCATTGAAATTGAGATTTTTAAGTCATGTTTCCATGCTATGTACACAACCAGATGAGTCCTATGCTATAAAATGTTATAGCAGGATAAGTCATATGATGATTAGACAACAGTGGGAGAGATCCTTGTGTCATTTTAGAAATGCTAAGGATATGTTTTCGTATATAGTAATGACAAAATATTAGTTGTAATATGTCTTGTCATTTATTCAAGTAATTTTATCTCAATTAAAATATGTGATGAAGGGTAGCACAATAGGATGGAAGAAAGTTCCATGCTGGATTTGAAAGAGTTTCAAAATTAAAATATTGTGACAGATACTACAAACAAAGGCTAAAGTATATTGTTGTGTTGACAAACTGATAATAAGTGTATTTTGTGTCAAGGAGTTCTTTATTGAACTTGGTGAAAATTTCCAAGAATGCTGAAACTATGAAGCTACATTTTCACAATGTTAGTAACATCAGTTTAACCTGAGGAATTAAGGTATCACCGGAACTTGGTGAATTTCCAAGAATGCTAACACTATGAAGCTACATTTTCACAATGTTAGTGACAATGGTTTAAGCTGAGGAATTAAGGTTTCACCGATTGACCATATATATACAAAGCCATCTCATTAAAGAATGAGTGATGCGTGTAGACGCAAAGAACGTGCAAATACAATAGAACCTAAAAAGTACAGATCTTTTTGATGATGCTTATCGCATGCGAAGCATGGTAATAACACTGGTACGCCATATGTGTTAAAGTGCTTACAGACTAGATTATTGACTCTAGTGCAAGTGGGAGACTGAAGGGAATATGCCCGAGAGGCAATAATAAAATGGTTATTATCTTATTCCTTGTTTATGATGAATGTTTATTTCTCATGCTAGAATTGTATTAACCGGAAACGTTGATACATGTGTGCTTAATAAACAAACAATGGTTCCTAGTAAAGCCTCTCTTTTAACTAGCCCGTTGATTAATAGATGATCAAGGTTTCCTGATCATGAACATTGGATGTTGTTAATAACGGGATCATGTCATTAGAAGAATAATGTGATGAACATATACCCAAAGAGAATATAGCAATGCGATCAAGTCATTTAGTTTACATTGTTATATCAAACATACTAAGTAACTTATTCCTTAGACCATGAGATCATGTCAATCGCTGATACCGGAAGGGTGCTTTGATGGCATCAAACGTCACACCGTAACAGGGTGACTATAAAGGTGACGTTAAGTATTCGGAAAGTATTAGTTGAGGATCATGGATCAAGAGTGGAATTCGTCCATCCAAATGACGGAGAGATATACTCTGGGCCCTCTCGGTGATATCACATCGAAACCGCTTGCAAGCACGTGATATGATCACAAGGATGTTATATCACGGGAACGAGAAAAGAGTACTTGTCGGTAACGAGATTGAACAAGGTATGGTTGATACCAATGATCGAATCTCGGACAAGTAAAATATCGCGAGACAAAGGGAATAGTTTACGGCGTTGTTGGTTCACACGATCACGAGAGTCATCGTTGAATATATAGGAGTCACCACGGATCTCCAGATCCCGCTGTTGATTATTGATCGGAGAGGAGTCTCGATCATGTCTATCTTATTCGCGAACCGTAGGGTGACACACTTAAGGTTCGATGACGCGTTTGAGAGGATACGGAATATCGAAGAATATTTTGGGCAGCACCGAAATTATTTCGGGGAAAATTGAAATAGTTCAAGGGGTTTTTCGTCGAATGATTGTTAATAGAATTAACAAATGATTCGAGGTGCTATATGCAAAAGTTTGTTAATAGAATTAACAAATGCTGAAATAAAGAAATAAAAAGGTTTTATTTATTTATTAAAAGAAAACCATTGGATTTTCCAAGTGGGAAATAATGGGGAAATGAGTGGGTGTGAGTGGAGTGTCCACTCACATGATGAGGGAAGAGGTGGGGGCAACCCCATGGGCTGGCCGCACCCCCCTTGGGCTGCCTCCCCCCTCTCCTATAAAAGGAGGGTGAGAGCTCTCCCCCCTCCACACACTTGGCCACTTCCCTTTCCCTCCACCCGCTGCTCCATTTCATGGTCTCCGGCTTGGCGAAGCCCTGACCGTGGGATTCTTCACCACCACCACGTCGTCGTGCTGCTGGAGTTCCGAGGGATCATCTACTTCCGCGCCCCGCTGGAACGAGGGAACGGAGGTCGTCATCAACCGTACGTGTGACCGATCACGGATGCACCGCCGGATTGCGGTGCCCATCTTCTCGCTATCGGGATCGGTGTGAGTACGACTACGCCAACAACGAGATTTGATCTCGTACCACTTTGAGTCTACGAGGGTATGTCTTCTCCTTAACCCTCTCATTGCCCGTTGCACTTCGTCTCCTAGATTAGATCTTGGCCTTCGGGTGTCTCTCGTGTAGGAAAATTTTGTTTTCTATGCTACGTTCCCCTTCAGTTCTTTGTTCCAATATACGTGTTTATGTTGAACATGGGCACATTAGAACAAACTATGCCATGAATGTATAACATTCGTAATTTGGCTTGAAACCCATGAATCTTCGTAGATGATAGCTCATTTGAGTGAACACTTTTTCGTGATAATTGCAGTATTCTTAGTTTATATTTTTTTTATGGCAACTAGTTCACAAATAATGACAGAGCGCGAAAGTTTTCCATTATTTTGATTTTTTTTGAAATACTTATATCGATTTAAAAATTGGGTCAAAACGGCGGGCATGACCGTTCTTATCTAGGGGTGAAATCTTGGGAAGCTCTTGGTGTATCTTTGATGAAATAGGTATTTGTGTACCTAAAAATGATTTTTTTTAATTCATGAGCGAACTATGAGACACATGTAGTTCAAATTTTACTCGCTTCTAGCTGAATCGGTAGAAATTTCTATTTGTTAAAAGAGCTAGATGGAAGGCATTTGAGAGACATGCATTTTTTTTATTTCTATATAAAATATGGTCTAATAACTTTTAAAAATGAATTGCTCCAAATTTTTAACATATTTTGGGCATGCGCTTCACGAGAAAATCCGTTTCGCAATAATATTTCGATTGATGAGGCTGTTATCCATGATATACCGCAGTTATCACAACAAGAACATGAGATTCTTACAACTAATTTTTTTTAGTGAAAGAGGTGTATGAGGTCATATCGCAGATGGAATTAAAGCCCCGGGATATATATGTTTTCCAGCTGAATTTTATAAAACTTTTTGGGAAGTTAGTCGTGACGATCTAATGGCAATGTTTCATCAATTAAAACAAGGTCTGTTACCGTTCTTTAAATTTAATTTTGGTGTCATTACGTTCTTACCTAGAAAAGACAATGCGGTACAAATTCAGAAGTAAAGACCGATCTCTCTTCTTAACGTTAGTTTCGATTTTTTCACAAAAGTGTGTACTAAACGTATTACTCAAATTGTATAAAAAGTGGTTAGACCAACTCAGTCTGCTTGTATGCCGGGAAGACACATATTGGAAGGTGTGGTTATCCTGCATGAGACCATTCATGAACTTAAGAGAAAGAAGATGGACGGTATTATTTTTAAAATTGACTTTGATAAGGCATATGATAAAGTTAAATAGCCCTTTCTCCTGGAAGCCTTGCGTATGAAAGGATTTGCACCTGAGTGGTGCAAATGGATCATGCAATTTGTGTGGGGTGTAGTGTTGGCATCAGGGTTAATGATGATATCGGTCATTATTTCCAAACTAGAAGAGGGTTGAGGCTGGGAGATCCTCTGTCTCCAATTTTGTTTAATATTTTTGCTGATATGTTGGGCATTCTCATTGCAAGAGCAAAGGATGATGGTCAGATTGTTGGTCTTATACCCCACTTAGTCTATGGGGGCTTGTCCATCTTGTAATATGCAGATGATACTATCTTATTCATGGAACATTACATTCAAAAGGCGGTGAATATGAAATTGATTCTATGTATTTTTGAACAATTATCAGGCCTAAAAAATAACTTTCATAAGAGTGAAGTATTTTTTTTCGGAAGGCTTTGGAGGTTGAAGATCAGTATAAGAAAATCTTTGGTTGCGAATCTAGATCTCTCCCTTTCAAATACCTCGGGGTCCCAATTCGTCACATAAAGCTTTGTAATGCAGAGTGGCATCCAATTGAAAGTCGTTTCGAAGATAAACTTGGATGTTGGAAATGGAAGTTGTTATCATATGGGGATCGTCTTGTACTGATTAATTTGGTATTAACAAGTTTTCCCATGTTTATGCTTTCCTTTTTAGAGATACCCAAGGGAGTCAGGAAAAGGCTTGATTTCTAGAGGTCTCGGTTTTTTGGCAAAGTGACACTACAAGAAATATGTCAACTAGTGACCTTCTCGCAGTGACCTCGAAAAAATTGGTCACATACCTGGAGCCAATTGTTCAAGAGGGTCTAAACATGTACATGAGTTGGTCACAATGCAATTTGCCTCCTTAACATTGCCCAACTGAGACCAATTTAAATGGTCACCTTAGCAGTTTTGCTTATGTGTCAAATTTTCGGCCGTGTAAGGTGCATGTTTGAGACCAATTTAAATGGTCAACTCAACAACTCGCATACCTGTCACATCCACTCGCATACGTGTCACATACAGGTGTCAATTTTCTCCTATGTCACGTCCATGTCACCTCCCTCCGAGCTGACAGGCGGGACCCAGATGGAACTCACCTAACAGGCAGGACCCGCATGGAAATATGCCACGTCCACGTCACCTCCCTCCGAGCTGACAGGCGGGACCCATATGGAACTGACCTATCAGGCGGGACCCGCATGGAAAGATGCCACGTCCACTCCCTCCGAGCTGACAGGCGGGACCCACATGGAACTCCCCCACCATCACTCGCCGAGAAAATAAATTGTAGGAGGAGGGGCTCGAACCCTCGACCTCACGTACCACCACTTCGAGTCGCTACCACCAGGGCAGATCACATCTTATGACAAATAGGACCCGGATATCCCTTTGTACATAATATCTCCTCCTGGGCCAAAGCCCATAGCAGATCTGCCTCGCTGTTGGGCTGGGCCAGCTAGGCTAGGATGTTTTTTTTTTGTTCTTTTCTTTTTATTCTTCAATAACTTTTAATTTTCAAGTCCAAATTCAAACAAATAAATTTTTAAGTTCAAATTAATCCCAAAAAATTTTACCTAAAAATGATTTTTTTCAAAAAATCACGAGCAAAATACGAGGCACTTGTAGTTCAAATTTGGCCCGGTTTCACCTGAATCGACAGAAACTTGTCTTTTTCAAAAGAGTTGGATGCGAAGATTTTTAGAGGAAGCAATTTGAGTTTTTTTAGATAAAATGCGGTCTAATATATTTGTAATTTTATGTTGTACACTTTTGCAACATATTTTTGGTAGATGATTCACAAAAAACCTGTTTTCGACATTCCGAAAATGGAAAATGGTATTTCTATTCAACTAAAAATAAAACTTTCTTCGTAAACAATGTTAGTTGTTCCAATATGCATATTTTTGTGGAATATGGGCACAATTCAATAAACTATGCCATGAATGTGGCCATAACATCCGTTATTTGGCCCGAAAGCCATGAATCTTCGTAGATGATAGCACATTTCTGTGAACACTTTTTCGAGATAACTTCCGTATTCCAATTTTATTATTTTTGCTGTATACTAGATCACTTATTACGACACCACACGAAGTTCTTGCATCATTTCGAGTTTTTTTGAATTTTCGGAAATTTTCTAAAAACGGTCAAAACGGGGAACATGACCGTTCGTACCTAGGTGTTGAATCTTTATGAACTCTTGGTGAATCTATGTTTAAATAGGTACTTGGGTACCTAAAAATGATTTTAAAAAAATAATAAAGAGCAAACTACGAGGCACTTGTAGTTCAAATTTGGCCAAGTTTGAGCTGAATCGGCATAAATTTGTCTTTTTGAAAAGAGGTGGATGGAAAGATTTTTTAGAGGAATTAATTTGGTTATTTGTAGATAAAATGTGGTCTAATAGTTTTAGAATTTTATTTGGTACAATTTTGCAACATATTTTTGGCAGATGCTTCACAAAAAAAACCCGTTTTCGACACTTCGAAAATGGAAAACGATATTTTAATTCAACGAAAAATAAAACTTTCTTTGTAAATATTGTTAGTTGTTCCAATATGCATATTTTTCTGGAATAGAGGCACATTTAAAGAAACTATTCCATGAATGTGGCCATAACATCCGTCATTTGGCCCGAAAGCCATGAATCTTCGTAGATGATACCTTATTTTTGTGAACACTTTTTCGAGATAACTTCCGTATTCCAAGTTTATTATTTTTGGTGGATACTAGGTTACATATAATGAGACCACGCGAAGGTCTTGCACCATTTCGTGTTTTTTTGAATTTTATGAAATTTTCTAAGCCGGTTTCGGGAAACGGTCAAAACGGGGGGCATGACCGTTCGTACCTAGGTGTTGAATCTTGATGAGCTCTTAGTGAATCTATGTTGAAATAGGTATTTGGGTACCTAAAAATGATTTTTTCAAAAAATAACGAGCAAACTACGAGGCAGCTATAGTTCAAATTTGGCCCGGTTTCGGCGGAATCAGCAGAAATTTGTCTTTGTCAAAAGAGGTGGATGGAAAGATTTTTAGAGGAATTAATTTGGTTATTTGTAGATAAAATGTGTTCTAATATTTTTAGAATTTTATGTGGTACAATTTTGCAACATATTTTTGGTAGATGCTTCACAAAAAACCCCGTTTTTTGACACTCCGAAAATGGAAAATGATATTTTAATTCAACGAAAAATAAAACTTTCTTCGTAAACATTGTTAGTTGTTCCAATATGCATCTTTGTGTGGAATATAGGCACATTTAAAGAAAATATGCCATGAATGTGGCCATAACATCTGTCATTTGGCCCGAAAGCCATGAATCTTCGTAGATGATAGCTCATATTTGTGAACACTTTTTCGAGATAACTTCCGTATTCCAAGTTTTTTTTTTTGGATACTAGGTTACAAATAATGATACCACGCGAAGGTCTTGCACCATTTCGTGTTTCTTTGAATTTTATGGAATTTTCTAAGCCGGTTTCGGGAAACGGTCAAAACAGGGGGCATGACCGTTCGTACCTAGGTGTTGAATCTTGATGAACTCTTGGTGAATCTATGTTGAAATAGGTATTTGGGTACCTAAAAATGATTTCTTAAAAAAATAACGAGCAAACTACGAGGCACCTGTAGTTCAAATTTGGCTCGGTTTCGGCGGAATCGACAGAAATTTGTCTTTTTCAAAGGAGGTGGATGGAAAGATTTTTAGAGGAATTAACTTGGTTATTTTTAGATAAAATGTGTTCTAATATTTTTAGAATTTTATGTGGTACAATGTTGCAACATATTTTTGGTAGATGGTTCACAAAAAAACCCGTTTTCGACACTCCGAAAATGGAAAATGATATTTTAATTCAATGGAAAATAAAACTTTCTTCGTAAACATTGTTAGTTGTTCCAATATATATCTTTGTGTGGAATATAGGCACATTTAAAGAAACTATGCCATGAATGTGGCCATAACATCCGTCATTTGGCCCGAAAGCCATGAATCTTCGTAGATGATAGCTCATTTTTGTGAACACTTTTTCGAGATAACTTCCGTATTCCAAGTTTATTATTTTTTATGGATACTAGATCACTTATTATAACACCACGCGAAGTTCTTGCTTCATTTCGAGTTTTTTTTTGAATTTTCTGGAATTTTCTAAGCCGGTTTCGGGAAACGGTCAAAACGGGGGACATGACCGTTCATACCTAGGTGTTGAATCTTGATGAAATCTTGGTGTATCTATGTTGAAATAGGTACTCGGGTACCTCAAAATGATTTTTGCAAAAAATAAAGAGAAAACTACGAGGCACATGTAGTTCAAATTTGGCCCGGTTTCAGCGGAATCGACAGAAATTTGTCTTTTTCAAAAGAGGTGTATATGAATCTTTTTAGAGGATGCAATTTGGTTATTTGTAGATCAAATATGGTATAATAGCTTTATAATTTTACTTTGTACAATTTTGTGTCATATTTTTTGTATGTGCTTCACAAAAAACCCATTTTTCACACTCCAAAAATGGAAAATGATGTTTTTATTCAAAGAAAAATAAAACTGTATACATCAACATTGTTTGTTGTTCCAATATGCATCTTTATATATGGAATATGGGAACATTTAAACGAACTATGCCGTGAATGAGGCCAAAACATCCGTCATTTGGCCTGAAAGCCTTATTTTGTTCACTCGAGAAATGAACAATGATATTTATTTCAAAGAGAATGAAAACTTTATTTTGCCTATATTGTTATACATTTTAGGAACAAGCTATCACCTGATCGTATTTCTTCTTTGATTAATATTTGGAAATTGAATGACTCCATCGAGCAAATTTTTTTGTACCTTTATCACAACAATTCCCGTTTTATAATTTAAAAAGTGATAAACTACTAAATATAGGTGTTGATTTTTTTAACTAAAATGGAAAAGTAAATATTTTTAGATAGTGAAACAAGAATGTTTTTAGACAATGAAACAAGATTTCTTTTAGACAACGAACCACCCTATTGCCCAACTTAAGAGTATGCGCCGTGGGGTCGGGAAGAGGCTGGTCCTACGTGTAGCCACACTAGCATAAAGTGCACATGTAATAAAGGAAAACGAGTGGTGGAGGGGAAAAATTGAAACGACCTCGCGGCCTCAAATTCCCTTCCGAGGGCTAACCCTAATTCATGTCCCATTCGTGCGCCGCCGCCCCCAAATCCCCACCTCCTCCTGCTCCCGTTCCAAATCTCCACCACCGACTCCAGTGTGCTCTCCCGACCTCTCCCTTCCGAGATCGAGAACGGCGGATCGACGACGGTTCGGTAGCAACAGATCGACCACTGCTAGCCTAAGCCTCACCGGAAAGAGAGAGAGAGGAGGCGCCGCCTGGCATCCCATCGATCCGCGGTCGGCGCGCCAGATACGCCGTCCTGGCCGCACGTTCTTGCTCCGCAGCGATGGGCGGTTCCACCTCCTCCTAGCGCATCCCTCCCTCTCCTCTTCTGCTCCTTCGTCTGCGGTCGAGCGCATGGCGGAGACGATGCTGGAGGGAGCTGCGGCGGCCCCCACTAAAACGACGACGAGGCTGCGAACTTCTACGACGATGAAGATGGCGCAGCCGCGGCCCTCCACGACCGCCGAGGTTGCTGCTGTGCTCGGCGTGGTGGCAGGAGCAGCTGGGCCCCGCGTCAACCGCCACGGGCTCGGCCGCCTCCGCCCTCAGGTGCCACGGAGGAACCTGCACGAGGAGATGGCTGCGAGATCCGCACCATCGCCTCGGCGCCGCCCCGCCGCACCCAAGCAGCCGGTGAGATCTCCCATCCTCTTCACAGCTAGCTAGGTTCACAAGGCGTTGTAGATTTATTTGCTGCACTAACCTCCAGCACGGCGTCGTCTAGAGCTCCTCTCATCTCTCCAGATCCAGCAACGGGCTAACCAAACCCTACGCGAGCCACCGATCTTCTGTTGAAATGATATCACAACCCAAGACCATAGATTTTCTTTGTGTTGTATCTGACATCTGTATATCAGAAACCATATAGTTGCACTATATGGTGTGTTGTAGGAGTAATTTTGTATTTGAACTCGGTAACCTGGGAACACGAGCACCAGACAATATATTTTCTTGTAAGCAGACTATATTGATGGTTGCAATATGTTATCTGCAGTGGTGGCAACATAAATTTATCCCCTAAATGTTGTATTCCTGCTCCTGGACAGAATAGATTGTGTTGTGTATACCAATAATGGTGTGCTGATATGTTTCATTCATGATGTGGTAGTGCAAATCTAATGTACCAGATTTGACAGTGTAGGCTATGATTTTCCTAGGTTGTAAGTTCATCCCATATTTTGTTATGCTAGATATTGTATAATCTGGAACAAAATAGAAGATGTAATGTTGCTATTTGAATCTGTGTGGGTATTGAATGCACCTTTTGTGCTCTTACTTTTACTATGGTAGTACATTTGTTTGCCCAAATAAATTAACCAGACCCTTTAATGGTACAAGCATTTAGTTTGTAAGCTATAATCTACTTGTCTTTCCTATGACAATGAAATTAGTAGAACTCAACTCAATCATGATTTCCCAGTGCACTGCTTGGCGTAAAATTATAGCAGTACACACAGATATTTGTTGAAATGCTTGTAGTATCTTGTACTCAATTGATTTTCATTATGCGTGGTAGACGTGATTGTGTACTGCTTGGCTTAAAGTCGTTTTCTGAACATCTATATTAGCATTTACTGTTTGAGTGCTTGTTGTCAGTTACTTGGTACCACATTCATGGATATTAGCTGCTTGCTCGGACAGATCAATTGTTATTCATGTACACATGTTGGCTAGAACCTGTTTATAGATCTGTGATGCTCTATAGTCTTCTTTATATTGATTAATTATACATTGTGATATTAGCTGTTTGCTGACCCCCACCATGTTCTGTTGTTCTCTCATACCAGATGAAGAAATGCACGGATAGCAGCAGCAGAAAACTTGTGGTAGCTGAGCATAGCAGCCCAGAGGTATTTTTCTTGTAGTTCCACTCTCACTTGTGTCATATGATGGATATGTAGACCTAGTTATTGTGTTATACCTGTGATGGATAGGACGAATTTTCCAGTATTTCTTTGTGTGTGTGTCACCTGTGATTCTGTTCCAACAGTGGATTGCTGCATCATTGTATATACAGTGGATTGTTGTACCTGTGATTCTGTGATTATGTTCCAGTCTCACTTTATAGTTTTGTTAGCTACTCCTTTACGTTTTGTGGTCCTTCCTGTTGCAGGGCTTGTAGTGGTGCTGGTCAAGGGCATAGGTAGCCCCAAGGAGGCGATTTAGGCGCTGAGTGTGGTAGAGGCATGGAACCTGGAAGATCTCGGGGTCTTTGCACATCACCGCCTCCAGACGGAGCCTGGACAAGAGGAGGTGTCAGCATGGACCTCCTGCTGATGTTCGCCCTTAGGTATGTGCATCTCGTCGTCTCCTCACTCCTGCAGTACATGGTAAATTAACTAAATATGCCCAAAGTTCAGATGCATTGAAAATCTGTTTGCGAAATCTACCCTTTTGAAACTGATGCTTGTGTTATCTTGTGAAAGTAAAATCGTAACATGGATGGTTTTGTCGTTGTTTTTTTTGGTTGGGTTTTGATCATTCAAGTATAAACCAAATTTCATCAAGCTGATGCTTGGGTTATGTAGTATTTGTTCATTTGGCCAATATGTTCTGATCATTTTTTTATTCAAATATGCTTGACATAAAAAGCTGAACTAAATGTTGTATTCCTGCTTTGAGTTGTTGTCTTGCTTCTAAATTCTTTTGTGTACGTACCACCTGTATGCATCAGTCTTCCCAAATTAACTCTTGACATAAAAAGTTGAGCTAAATTTAACTCTTCCCAAATTGTTTCGAATTTGCAGGACATGTCAAAGCTGAATCGACGAGTCTGATAGAACTTCGCAAGTTCCAGGGAGAAACTTCTGTTCTGTCAACAGCTGATGCCGCTGTTGTTTTGTATGATGTAGCTAGGATAGTTTTGTCAATTAGTTGATGTGGAAGATATGGAATGAATTGATGTTGTTTTGTATGCTTCGAACTTGCATGTTGTGGATTGCCAGTTGTGTTTGATATGTCTGTAACATGCAGATTGAAACATGCAGACTTGCCAATCAATTATGTTTTGTTTGCTGAAGATCGAGTTAATTCCTGTATCTGTTTTCTAGTACTACTAAAACCGGATTGAGAATGGCCCAGTATACTTTAAAATGGTTCGGCCCAAAGATTGGACCAAATTGTACGACTGTAAAAAGGCCACGTAAAAAATAATTGGATAGGGAAATGACTGAAATGATGGGCTGGCCCATTTAGGCCATCAGAATTGACTAGTAAAATAATAAATAGGCCAAATTCATGGGATTGCCCCATGTAGTTGTTTAATATTGACAGATAAAAATAATATATGGGATGAATTTTTGGGCGAGGCCCATATAGAAGGCTGAAATGGACTGGGCTGATTCAGTGCCACATCAGCTTTGCCACGTTGGATCTGACATGGCTTGGCCAAAGTAGAGTGACCAGAACAGTTGGTCACAGAGTCCATGACCTTCAATTTTGCCCGCAAAAGGTCACATTGGTTCATTTGCGACGCTCGTAACCTGACCAAGTGATTTTGGTCACAAAAAGGTCACAAATGATTATACATGACCATTCGGTGACCAATATTGAGAGTCACAAGATAGCATATTTCTTGTAGTGTGCTGAGACTAAGCGCAAATACAGGTTGACCAAATCGAACATAATATGTAGACCGAAAGATCAGGGTGGGTTAGGTGTAGAGGTACTTGATCTGAAAAACAAGTGATTGCTCAGTAAATGGTTGTTCAATTTGTTACATGAAGAAGGTGTTTGGCAGAAATTATTGTTAAACAAATATCTTCACAGTAAAACCTTAGCTCAAGTAGAGGCACAACCTGCGGATTCCCCTTTCTGGAAGGGACTCATGGGTGTTAAGGATGAGTTCTTTCTAAGAGGCTCATTTCGGGTGCGCAATGGGGAGACAACAATGTTCTGGGAGGATACATGGTTAGGTAAAACTCCCTTAACAGACAATTTCCTGCTCTTTATAACATTGTGCAACATAGAAATGTGACGGTTCATATAGTGTTACATAGATCACCTCCTCTAAATTTAGGATTTAGAAGACATCTTGATGGGAACAAATGGGATATGTGGTCTCACCTTGTTTTAAGGCTGATGAATGTTTCTCTTTCTGGTATTCCTGATCGTTTTCATTGGAATTTAACCATAAATGGTTTGTTTACAGTTAAATCTATGTATGAAGATTTAATGAATGGACATACTAGGTTTCTCAGAACATACTTGTGGAAGTTAAAAATACCTCTAAAAATAAAAAAAATTATGTGGTTCCTTGATAAAAAAAAGTCTTGCTTACTAAAGATAATCTAGCAAAGAAGAATTGGAAAGGTGATACTCATTGTACTTTTTGTGGGAAGGAAGATACTATTGAACATCTTTTTATTTCTTGCCCATTTGTTAAACTTGTATGGCGTGTAGTTTTATGTACCTACAATATTCCACCACCGTCCAGTGTGACTACATGTTTGGTAATTGGCTTAACGGAGTGGATGTAAGAGACCAAAAATAAAATTTGTATCGGCGTCTCGGCTATTTGTTGGTGTTTGTGGATTTGTAGGAATAATCTTGTTTTTAACAGAAAACAATCTTTTCATATATTACATGTTATCAATATGGCGGTTTACTGGATCCAGTTATGGGCTTTCCTGCTTGCTTCGGACCAGCGCAAGCTTATGCTGGATGGATGCACGAGGCTGCTCGAAGGTGGCACATGATTTTTTCTCCCATCATACGTGGCAGCATATTCCTAGACTTTCGTAGTTTATAGGTCTTTTTGCTGGTTCATTTCGGTGTGGTTTTTCTCAGTGGTCTTTGTGTATTAGAAGATGTAAACGTTTTATACTTTATACTCTTTTTAATAATCATTAAACAGCTGTGTGCATCACTCGATGTAGTGCCTGGAGACTACCTATTTCGGAAAAAAAGATACACATAGTCAAACAAACAAGACCCAGCAAGCAGAGTCATCATCGGTCACTGGTACTTGGCTACAACTTTGAACTGTCTGTTCTCTGGGCGTTTCTTACTCTCTGTCATCAGCTTGTCCAATGCATCGGCTAGTGAAGAGTTGTCTTTGTCACCGATGAGCTCTGCCTCCTTAAGGTTGGGCAAATGATTGATTCCCACAAGACTGCCTACATCGGCGCCGAATTCCACAATCAGCCCCTCGAGCTTATCCATGGATTCTTTTTCAAACTTAAGTGCGGGATACATACCTTGACAACATCAGTAAAGTTTCGTGAGCTCAGGGAAGTTGTGGGAAGTGCGTGCAACCAGATCACTCCCAACGTAGGCCCTAGGCCCCATCCAGATTTTCTGCAGGTTAGGCAAGTTGCAGAGGACACCAAATGCTTGATCACCAACAAGGCGTGTATTCATAATGTCAATCACAACAAGATATGCTAGTGACCCAGCCCAGCTCGGTAGTTCATCGATATCACCATCAATGTATATGTGCCGAAGTAGCCGCGGCGGAGAATCCATTTCAAGGAGGAAGTTCACGGGGCCTTGCTTAAAGCAACCAATGGAAAGAGACCGGAGGGAGTATGTCTTGCTCAGGGAACATGCGAGCTCGCGGAGAACATCTCCATTTTGCTGAAAGACCCAGATACCTATGTGCCGCAGCTGCCCTAGTTCGCCGACCTCTCTGGCAACATTAACATCATTCACAATTATGTAGTTCACCTCACGCAACGCCTTCATTTTAGAGATCCCCTGCGGAGGTGTCCACATAATGGACCAGTCAGCCTTGTTGCGAAAGTCTACATGCTCAAGTCTCTCCAGCTTTGTTACTTCTTTTGGTAGCTCCTTAATGGACGTGGCATCAACATTAAGCATCCGCAAATGTTCTAGCTCACCGATTTTCTTTGGTAAAACACTGACCTCTGTGTTCCTCAAGCTCAAGAACCTTAGGAGATACATCCCGCAGATATACTCCACATGCTTATTTTCTAGGCCCTTGCAGCCTTCTAGATCAAGTACCCTCAATAGCGTGAACTCTCGCAGACGACTAAGGAGGTGACGCCCTTCAATCTCAAACATGGTTAGTGACCGAACGCACTTCATATTCATCCCCTCGATGCCACTACTCATGCCATGCCCCGCTGCTTTTTTCTTCTTTTCTTTCTTGGACGAAGACGACTCCACGGGTGCATCATGGATGGAGAGGCGACGAATCCTATCATATGACACCCCTTCGTATTGTCCACCTACCAGGCTAACAAAGTTAGCCTCCAAAGATTTTGACACCATGACCTCAAGCATCATGTCGTGCACCCGACACGTCTTCGTCCTGCCATTGTAGCCCATGAAAGTTGGAACAATCATGCTCCTACTAATCAGCTCATCAAAGTAAGACTCAGCGACCTCCATCACAGTCAACCCCCGTTTTTCCTCAACCAATCCCTCAGCAATCCATCTGTACAAGATCCTAATGGTACCGATCTCATAGTCTTCTGGGAAAATGGAAACGTACATCATGCAACTCTTGAGATGATAAGGCAGGTGGTTGTAGCTGAGTGTGATTATCTGCCTCATCCCCTCCAAGGTAGGGCTGCTCTCCATCTGAGAACCAATTGATTTGAATATTGTGTCCCACATGTCTTTGCTCTCTGGTGATCTATAGCTCGCCAAGAGGCTACCAATGCTAATAATTGCCAGTGGCAACCCACCACACTTTTTTAAAATCTTGTACATTGTAATTTTCAACTCTTTTGGGCACAAAGCCTCCATAGATCCAAATGCTTTACTAATGAATAACTTCTTAGAATCTTCCAAATTGAGTTCCTTTATAGGGTGGATTCCAACAATAGGATCACTGCATTCTTTGGCCACAATATCAATCCGAGTGGTCACAATGATTCTGCTGCCCTGTGTGCTAGTTGGCAACTTGGATTGGATGGCATCCCAAGCTGATATTGTCCATACATCATCGACCACAATTAGGTACCTGATCTCATTGCAGATATCTACGGTTAGGAAGGGATAGTATAATAAGAAAAATATTTCTTCCTTACAAAAAAATGTAACAACATGGAATGCTGGCTCACAAGTCTTCTAAACTTTGACCAGTACCGTGCACAGGGTTATTAAATCAAAACATTGCAAAAGAATACGAGATCATTTCAACGATAATATTTCTACTATGATGTATTCCATTTATGAGTAAACGAATAAAAATGATAGCGGAGATTCAGTACATATGTGTCGCTTGAATATGACAAAAGATGGGTCAAAATTGGTTGACATGTGGGAACCATAATAATCTGTATTGTTTTTTAATAATTAAGTTGTTATTTTAATTTTGAAAACCATATTGTCACGCATCTTAGTGCTAAAAAATACATAAAACACACGCTACCGGACAATGTGTAGTTGCTGCCGAGATCTTAGCGGTTTGGCAAGTTTCAAAACATGGATACTCAACAAAGGCCCTTCTATACCAAGTGTTTTCAAATTAATATAACTCTTCATAGGTATAGGTCCCCCTTCAGAAAGGTTCCAAAATGGCACTTGGCAAACAGGGTAAAATGCACTTGGCAAACGTAAATACTCACCAAAGACCAAGCACTCGGCCAAAAGGAAAAAGGGTCATTTATCGAATTGCCCACAGCGGACCACTTCTACTCAGTTTTACCCCTAGCGCCGAATGGTTCTCAGTTTTGCCCCTAGTCCGTGCGCAACTACTATGGAGAGGCCGGAACGGTAAGTTTGGAGTCGAATCCGTTCCGCGAAGTGGGTCCGAGGAGTCAGACTCCGTTTCGCGAAGTGGGTCCGGGTGGGACTGCCAAGTTCGTTGAAACCGTCCGGAGCGTATAGGTGGGACCGCGCAGTTTGAATAGTCCACACCCAAACTTTCCGATGGGTTCAGCGACGCGTGGGAAAACCGCGGGCCCCGCGTCGGTCAAAGACTGCCGGAGTAACGTCACGCGCTACAAAAGGCCCCTCGGCGCTCGCCGCTCTCCCCATTCTAGCCGTTAATCTCGCCCTCACCGCACTCGTTCTCATCTCTGCATTTCCACCTAGACACCCCGAGACGATGCCTCGCCGGCTCCGTGCAAACCGCAACTCGCCGTTGTACTGCCGCCCCGCGGCCGCGATGCGGGGCCACAGTCACGCCGCTAGCGACAACGAGTTCTTCTACGAGGAGAACGAGCAGCAGCCGCAGGAGGAGGCGGCGCCCGAGCAGGAGCCGCCGCAGGAGGCGCAGCGCTGGAGGAGGCAACCTATCTGGCCCGAGCAGCACGCCACCGTCTACTCGTTCGAAACATGGCGGAACGAGCAGGCGTTCCACACGGTCCGCTCCTGACTCAAGGAGGCGGCGGCAGCGGCCGAGGCTGCCGCTGTTCGTGCATCCCTGGAGACCCACCAGAGGGAGCAGGCGGAACGCCAGGTCTACCGGCAACTCGCCGCAACCGCGGCGTCGGATGAGCAGCAGGCGGTCGTCGCGCTGTACGAGAGCGACCGGCGCAAGGCTGCCCTGCAGAGCGAGAGGCGGGACCGCCGCCATCCCTCCGAGCAGGCGCAGCTGCACCGGCTGCGGATCCGAGGCAGAGCGGAGCGGCATGCGATCGCTACGCTGGCGAACCCATCGCCCTTAGCCAAGAACGACCACGAGGCGGGGCCCTCCAACATGCTGGCCTACGACGACAGCGATGAGGACGACGAGGAAGAGGAGTAGAGGACGACGTCTATGAGGAGGGCGACGACCAGGCCGGGTGATCGCGGCGAGCCTCGGCCAACCGTAGTTTTTTTTAAGTTTTTTCAATGTTTTTAGTTAAATTATGCCGTCTAGCTTTCTGTAAAACTATCGTCGAATCTATGTATTTGAGCCTATTTCAACGAGTTCGCGTTTTTTAATTAATTTTGAGTATTTCTGAACAAAATCACGGGCCAGAATGTAGATTAAAAGCAAAAAGAATGTTTGAATAATGTTGTATGATGTTGAACTAAGTCATTCCAAAATTTTGGGCAAATGTGCTTCAAATGAGGTCTGAAGCTAGAGTACACACCCCCGTTTCAAATTTCATGAAAGATTCGACCTTGCCAAAATTATCCAAATAAATTTGAGGAGCAACTATATCACATATAACAACATTGTGTGTTGGATTAATGTTATTTTGATTTTTTTTAATAATTTATGGTCATTTGAAACCATCGCTCTATTCTCATGAGAAATGTGCTTCAAATGAGGTCTGAAGCTAGGGTAAATACCCCCGTTTGGAATTTCATGAAAAAATCGACCTTGTAAAAATTATTCGATCCAAATCAATTTGAGGAGCAACTATATCACATATAACAGCATTGCGCGTTGGATTCATGTCATTTTGATATTTTTTTGAATTATTTATGCTCATTTGAAACCATCGATCTATTCTCGTGAGAAATGTGCTCCAAATGAGGTCTGAAGCTAGGGTAGACACCCCCGTTTGAAATTTCATGAAAAAATCGACCTTGCCAAAATTAACCAAATAAATTTGAGGAGCAACTATATCACATATAACAACACTGTGCGTTGGATTCATGTCAGTTTTATTTTTTTTATGAATTATTTATGCTCATTTGCAACCATCGCTCAATTCTCGTGAGAAATGTGCTTCAAATAAGGTCCGAAGCTAGGGTAAATACCCCCGTTTATAATTTCATGAAAAATTCGACCTTGCCAAAATTAACCAAACAAATTTGAGGACCAACTATATCACATATAATAACATTGTGCGTTTGATTCATGTCATTTTGAATTTTTTTGAATTATTTATGCTCATTTTCAACCATCGCTCAATTCTCGTAAGAAATGTGATTCAAATGAGGTCCGAAGCTAGGGTAAACACCCCCGTTTATAATTTCATGAAAAATTCGACTTTTCCAAAATTATCCATAAAAATTTGAGGAGCAACTATATCACATATCACAACGTTGTGCATTGGATTCATGTCATTTTGATTTGTTTTGAATTATTTATGCTCGTTTGCAACCATCGCTCAATTCTCGTGAGAAATGTGCTTCAAATGAGGTCCGAAGCTAGGGTAAACACCCCCGTTTATAATTTCATGAAAAATTCGACCTTGCCAAAATTATCCATAGAAATTTGAGGATCAACTATATCACATATAACAACGTTGTGCGTTGGATTCATGTCATTTTGATTTGTTTTGGATTATTTATGCTCATTTGCAACCATCGCTCAATTCTCGTGAGAAATGTGCTTCAAATGAGGTCCGAAGCTAGGGTAAATACCCCCATTTGTGCTTCAACATTTTTTGGCATATTTTCTAAATCAACCAAATGAATTTCCTAGACATCTATTCTACATGTATAGTGTATATCTGAAGTTTCATTATGTTTTGAATAATTCTTCTATTTTTTATTTTTTATTTAAATAACATGGTTTAATAGAAAAATCATATGTAAATCTGATAAAAATCATCGCTGTAGTAAATCTGAAGTTTCATTATATTTTTTTATTTAAGTAACATGGTTTAATACTTAACAGCAAAGAAATCATATGTAGAACCATCGATCCCTGTGGCCAACGTACCAACCAATCAGAGCGCAGAACGAGCGTCTCGCGGATCGCTGTGGCTGCCAGCGCATCCGTCCGATGCATGATTCCTTCTAGAAGGCGTCGATCCAACAGCCCAGGTCGAATCTATGTGTTTCCTTCTAGAAGCTTTTCGGGTGGTCAAACAGAGGATTGACCAAGCTTGAAATGAGCATACATAATTAAAAAAATATATTGCCGACGCACATAGTAGTGTTATGTCATATAGTAACGAGAAAAAAAATATAAACCTGTCTTATAAAGAATGGAACGAAAAAGCCTTGTGTAACATGTGATATCTTGAACAGTCCAGTAGAGAGTTCAAGATAATGAGATGAGTTTCAAACCTTTGGAACTCAAATAAGGTCAAAATCTCACCAAAGCTTCATTTTGGTGTGACTAAGAAAGATCCAAAGTTATTTTTTCATTTTGATGTTTTAAACTTGTTTTATTTACGATTTACGATAAAAACCATTATTATTCAAAAGAAAATAAATAATACGAATATTCATCCAATAAATTTTCAGGCTTCGGAATTGCATTATATAGGTCTAATACAAGTCTAGGAAAAATATAAATAGGATTTATAAACATTAGAACAAAAGCCATCACTAAAATGAGATTCCTCGAATACAGGAGTAGAGATTTCAAAGAATATGAGGTGGAAACATACTGAATCTTCCGAAGAGGTGGGTTCTACCTTTTTGTTTTGTGTTCCAATGGGCTATCCTAGCACAAGCAAGCAAATAGTTCCACATTTCTACCTCCTTTAGACGCAGTTACCGCGTGTTTCCGTATCAGTCCGGTATTTCTCCAGCGGGGCTAGGGTTTCACCGGGAGGGGGGCTACGAAACGTCTGGATCCCAACACAAGCTAGGGGGTTCCATACCATGATAGTATAGGTGTGTTGTGTGCTTTGGATGTCAAAGATTGCTCTCCGGGGTGTGACCCGCTTCACCGGCATCCATTTCTCTCTCGTGAGAACTTACATGGTGAAACTCCTGCATCGGACCAAAATCCTGAATCTTCCGAAGAGGTGGGTTCTACCTTTTTGTTTGTGTTCCTATGGGCTATCATAGCACAAGATACCAAATAGTTCCACATTGCTACCCCCTTTCGACACGGTTACCGCGTGTTTCCGTATAAGTCCAGTATTTCTCCAGCGGGGTTAGGGTTTCACCGGGAGGGGGCTACGGAGCGTCTGGATCCCAACACAAGCTAGCGGGTTCCATACCATGATAGTATAGGTGTGTTGTGTGCTTTGGATGTCAAAGATTTCTCTCCGGGGTGTGACCTGCTTCGCCGGCATCCATTTCTCTCTCGTGAGAGCTTACATGGTGAAACTCCTGTATCGGACCAAGCATACTGAATCTTCCGAAGAGGTGGGTTCTAACTTTTTGTTTTGTGTTACTATGGGCTATCCTAGCACAAGCAACCAAATATTTCCACATTGCTACCCCCTTTCGACGCAGTTACCGCGTGTTTCCGTATAAGTCCGGTATTTCTCCAACGGGGCTAGGGTTTCACCGGGAGGGGGGCTACGGAGCGTCTGGATCCCAACACAAGCTAGGGGGTTCCATACCATGATAGTATAGATGTGTTGTGTGCTTTGGATGTCAAAGATTGCTCTCCGGGGTGTGACCCGCTTCGCAGGCATCCATTTCTCTCTCGTGAGAGCTTACATGGTGAAACTCCTGTATCGGACCAAGCATCCTGAATCTTCCGAAGAGGTGGGTTCTACCTTTTTGTTTTGTGTTCCTATGGGCTATCCTAGCACAAGCAACCAAATAGTTCCACATTGCTACCCCCTTTCGACGCAGTTACCGCGTGTTTCCGTATAAGTCCGGTATTTCTCCAGCGGGGCTAGGGTTTCACCGGGAGGGGGGCTACGAAGCGTCTGGATCCCAACACAAGCTAGGGGGTTCCATACCATGATAGTATAGGTGTGTTGTGTGCTTTGGATGTCAAAGATTGCTCTCCGGGGTGTGACCCGCTTCGCCGACATCCATTTCTCTCTCGTGAGAGCTTACATGGTGAAACTCCTGTATCGGACCAAGCATCCTGAATTTTCCGAAGAGGTGGGTTCTACCTTTTTGTTTTGTGTTCCTATGGGCTATCCTAGCACAAGCAACCAAATAGTTCCACATTGCTACCCCCTTTCGACGCAGTTACCGCGTGTTTCCGTATAAGTCCGGTATTTCTCCAGCGGGGCTAGGGTTTCACCGGAAAGGGGGCTACGGAGCGTCTGGATCCCAACACAAGCTAGGGGGTTCCATACCATGATAGTATAGGTGTGTTGTGTGCTTTGGATGTCAAAGATTGCTCTCCAGGGTGTGACCCGCTTCACCGGCATCCATTTCTCTCTCGTGAGAGCTTACAGGGTGAAACTCCTGTATCGGACCAAGCATCCTGAATCTTCCGAAGAGGTGGGTTCTACCTTTTTGTTTTGTATTCCTATGGGCTATCCTAGCACAAGCAACCAAATAACTCAAAAAATGTCTAGAAATGACATGGCCGAGTAGTGCAGATGGTGAAAAGCGATCCGGGAGGGGGGCTACGGAGCGTATGGATCCCAACACAAGCTAGGGGGTCAACGCACTGTACCAACTATCTCTAAAAAAATCTAGAAATGACATGGCCGCGTAGTGCAGACAGCACCCGTCTAGACTATTGTACATGCACTAAAAACAGAGGGAACCCGATCCTCTTACTTTGCCCACCTTATGTTCTCTGACTTTCTCCCATGACACGTGGGTCCGGTGTGTGATGGGCTTCATTTGTCAGTGACCTAAAGTCAGAGTATCGCGTTCCCGCACAGAGAAGCGCTCGTCTAAGCGTCTGCAGGCCGTTGCCGCCGTAGTTTGCATGCATGGACTCGATCTGCACCGTTCCTTACGATCAAACGATCGAAAATGAAACGGTGCATGGATAGCGTGTTTTGTCTTAATGTAACTGCATGCAACAACGGACACTGTCTAGTGGGGCCCCGTTCACCAGCCCGGTGCATGCACGCCTCGTTTTTTCAGAGTAAACTACGTGGCAGAAGAAGAAAATAGTTAACGTCGCGTCGCATTTGCAGCAGCACTGCACGCCTCGTTTCAGAAACACAATAGAAAAGTTTAACATCATTCCCCACAGGTTAATATGATTGATATGATAGTAATATAAGTAAGTTCTAACATCTCATATGGAATCTAGTTTGGAAGAAACTCAAAGGTTAAGCGTGCTTGGGCTGGGGGAATTTCAGGATGGGTGACCGAACGGAAAGTTTGACTAAGTTAAATATGTTGACTAGATTAATTGTGTAATTAGAGATTAAAGATTAAATATATGGCTAAGTGAAAAATTCTGGAATAGAATTTCAAAAAAGTTAAAAAAATAATTTAATTTTTAAAAAAAAAATCAAAAAAATTCGAATTTTTTCTTGATTTTTTTTAATTATTTTGGAAATAGTGTGCCGACGGTTTTGCCGTCGGCATAGAGCGTGGTGTGCCGACGGTCATTTGACCTGTGCCGACGCGGACATATGCCGACGGCAAGGTGCCGACGGTGGCCGTCGGCACAGCCTGTGCCGACGGCTTCTGGCCGTGTATGATGGTACTATTTTGTATAAAGTTGATCACATTTTTAATTTTTTTTAGTACTGTAAAATCTATATGTACACTTATTTGTGGAGGGATGGAGTATGAAACATTTCGCAGATGGCCTAATATTTTTATTACTAACCATCAGGCCCATCTTTACGAGTTTCCAGTACCCCAGTTTCCGGGTCAAAGAGCTCGAGCGCACCAACGAGTTTTCGTAGGACAAACTCCTATTACCGACTAAAAAAGACTCTATTAAGTTGGTTATAAATGACATGAATAGTTTCAGCCCGGATCAATGTGCTAAAAAAAAGCCCGGATCAACGATCTAGGCGCAACTTTCAGTGACATGAATTGTGACCCAATATATCGTTTTCACCTAATTTCATACATGCAGCCGGTCAGTTTCACCTTAATTATGCTAATTGTGCATGACTGGCGGAACTATCAGCTTGTCAATTGTCATAGTGCACCTTTCACACAGGATCTGAGTGAGTACGTCTTGGTACTATTCTCTAGGTCGGCGAATAAGTGTATGTTTGGCTATTGTGCGGTTAAATTTATTAAACTTTGACCAACTTTATTAGGATAAGTACCCGCATTTATGGCACCAAATTAGTATCAATAGATTTACCTTGACATGAAGTTTCAAAGTACACTATTTTGATTTCATATATATATGCTGGTACTATTTTGTATAAAGTTAATCACATTTTTAATTATTTTTTTGACTACTGTAAAATCTAGATGTTCCCTTATTTGTGGACGGATGAAGTATGAAACATTTCGCAGATGGCCAAATATTTTTATTACTAACCATCACGCCCATCTTTACCAAGGGGTACGTATATGATCTCAACCCTTAATGCGTATATATGAGATTGGAGAGAGAGGTGTGTACTGAAGCAGAAGCGTTGGTAGATAAACAAGTAAATAAGCATTTGTTGGAATATGAAACACATTAAGCATAAAACTGTAAAGCAGTAATGCTAGTGAAGACAAAAGCATGTTTTAATTACCTCTTGTGTTGGAGCAATTCCTTGAGCCTGGCAGCAAGTTGATCCACGTTCAGATTGTGAATCGCACCCAGCGAATCATTCACCTCCTCGTTGATGCCTTTGTGATTCTGTGATTTGGCCTTGACGACCTGGTGAAGCACCCGCTTGAGCAGTGCCTGCAGGTCCTTCCCGGCGTCGAACGCCTGAGACACCGACACGTAGGCTTGGCGGTCGAAATCCGTCTCCAGCTGCCGGCACACCTCCATGGCCAGCGTAGTTTTTCCAAGGCCTCCGAACCCAACGATGGAGAACACCTTGAGCTTCATGTCGCGCACCTGCTCCTTCACCGCCTTCACCTTGTTGGCCAGGCTGATAGCCTGGTCTCTGATGCCGACAAGCTGGTCAGGGTCGTTGGCGGGGTGGAGGGCATCCGCCTGCACCACCGGCGCAGGAGCTAATGAAGGAGAGCGGCTACTCAGCGCGTCGCGGCTGACGCCGTAGCGAGCATGGCGCTCGCTGATGGACACAGCACGGGCTCGGAGGGCCCTGACCTGCATGGCGAGGCGATGTCGCTTGAACCAGATGTGGACGCCGAGACTCGGCCCGCACTTGACGCGGAAGATGTAAAGATGGATGCAGTCCTCAGCGTCGTAGGCGAGCTCGCGCAGCTGTTTCATCCACTGCCGGATGAAGTGGTCCACGGCGGCGCCGGCTTCGGCTTCGGTGTGCATGCGGAGGAGGGCGTTCATGGTCGCCAGCTCGTCCCTCAGCTCGGTCACCTCCACACCGACGGAGCGGAGAAGACGATACTCATCCCCCACTAACTGTCCAGCAGCATTGCTCAAAATGGTCAACGCTGCGCCCTCCATTATGTGTGTGATTTCTGCTCCGCTAGCTACTCTCTGCATCTTTATATAGGGCCAGCTGCACATCTCGGTTGGAGTACTTGGTTACCACTTGCAAAACCATCATGTCGTTCTGGTGGCCGACACCCAGCATCTTCCCTCACTTGGTCGACCCTTTTTTACATTTCGAGGAATCTCACATGGAGATGGGATCTTAGAGAAGAAAAATGCAAGTGTAGTTTCCTGCATTCGAATGCAGAAAGCAGGGGGTTTGATGTTTTTCTTTTCGAAATGGGGGAATCACCAGCTTCTGTATCAATCTATGCATACCGCTTTTTTTTTTGGTTATATTGATATAGGAGAAGCAAACAAGGTACGGCCTAAGTCAAAAATAAAAAGAGCAATAAAGGTTAAGACAGGAAAGAGGAAACTCAAGCTAAAATTGCCGCCAAATGCCTAGCGCCCGCGAGCACCCAGTTTCTGCTTTCATCTTTGATCCATGCATACCGCTTTCATTGTACGTATATTATTTAAGAAGCACAAAACTTACAAATCACGGATTGCTGACATGTCGAAATAAGGGCATCAAAACACAACTTGATATCCCTAAGTCGTCTGGAATCACTTGTCCTTTTTTTTATCAACACCATAAGCCAACTACCACCCATTTCTAAAAAATAAGCCAACTACCAAACATGCATATTGGTTGTACTGGCCGGATTTGGAGTTTTATATCAACTATAAACAACACTGGTAGAAAATAGGCCTTCGGTACGCCCCCATTAGTCCCCAAAATAATCGGCCCGCGACCATAGGGGTCTTTAGTCGCGGCTCGGGACGAGACCCGCGACCAATAGTCTGGGCCCAGCGTGCTCGGTCCACAGCTGTCGGAGGGGAGGGGCTTTAGTCCCGGTTGTCCAGATCAACCGGGGCTAATAGGTCATCGGTCTGGCCCCACGGCCTTTAGCCGCGGTTGTCCAGGTGAACCGGGACTGAAGGCCCATCCCTATATATAGGGCTCAGGTGGCTGCACTTAGCCACATTTGGTGTCACTTCTGCTCACAACATTCACAAGGGGTGGTGGGTATGCTTTTGGTTCCTACTATGCACACAAGGTGTTCGATGAAATGCCCGATAGCATGAAACACACATGATATTAAGTGTCCGAGCCGCACTTGAGCGTTTTCGTTTATTTTACCTCCGCGGTCGCGGTTAGCAACTTGAACCCTTTCATGATTTGTATTATTTCCAGCTAGTTAGTTTAACAAATGCATGATGGTTAATTATATACTTTATATAATAATAATGCAGATGAATCGGCAATGGATGTACGGTAACCGACTCTCCGGTGAGTTCACTACGGGTTTGAAAGATTTCCTCGTAGTGGCAAATGCGAACAAGCTGCGAGGTTTTATTATCTGTCCATGTGCTGAATGTAAGAATGAGAAGGGTCACTCCTCCTCAAGAGTCGTTCACATGCACCTGCTTCAGCACGGTTTCATGCCAAGCTATAATTGTTGGACCAAGCATGGAGAAAGAGGGGTTAGAATGGAAGAAGATGAAGAAGAGGATGATATCGATTTCAACTATCATGACGCTTTCGGTGATACCTTCATGGAGGATGATGCTGAAGGTGGGGAAGGGTTTGGTGAAGGTGAAGAAGAGGCACATGATGAGCCCACTGATGATCTTGGTCGGACCATTGCTGATGCACGGAGACGCTGCGAAACTGACAAGGAGAGGGAGAATTTGGATCGCATGTTAGAGGATCACACGAAGTCGCTGTACCCAGGATGCGACAATAGTCTGAAAAAGCTGGGCTGCACACTGGATTTGCTGAAATGGAAGGCACGGGAAGGTGTAGCTGACTCATCATTTGAAAATTTGCTGAAAATGTTGAAGAATATGTTTCCGAAGAATAACGAGTTGCCCGCCAGTACGTACGAAGCAAAGAAGGTTGTGTGCCCTCTAGGTTTAGAGATTCTGAAGATACATGCATGCATTAACGACTACGTCCTCTACCGCGGTGCATACGAGGATTTGAATGAATACCCTGTATGCACTGCATTGCGTTATAAGATCAGAGGCGATGACCCTGGTGACGATGTTGAGGGCGAGAAACCCAGGAAGAGGGTTCCCGCCAAGGTGATTGACGAAGGCATGGATCCTGGACCCTGCGAATAAGGACACCCCCTCTCAAGCCTTCTGGTCAAGGCCCGACAGGAAGCGCCCTTGGCGTACTCTAGAAGGCCCATGAGAAGCCCACCCGCATCAACTTGCGGGTTAAGTTAGGGAACTTGTAACCGACCTAAGCTAGGGTTTGTATCCTCTCCGGGTTGAACTCGAGATCTGGCTATCTATATAAAGCCAGGAGAGCCCCCAAGGAGAGGACCAAGTAATACCGCACGACCACAAAAGCCTTGAAACTCGAGATCTACTCTCGATTCGAGCATCCTGTAACCGATCTAATCATCTAATACAGATCGACAGAAGGCAGGAGTAAGGGTTTTACCTCTACGAGGGCCCCGAACCTGGGTAAATCTCGCCCCCCTGTCAAGCCGACGATTCCACCAGCGCCTATGACATCTCCTAGTCGAAACCCGATAGGGTCACCCGAGGGATTTGTGGAGCCAGAGCTTCGACAATTGGCGCCGACCGTGGGGAACACGGGCGCTGGATCACCGGCATCTTCAGCTTCATCGACATCCAACTCCCGTTGGAAACCATCGACTACGGCTCCGAACAATCCCGTACGGATCGGATCCGTCATAGTCACGCCTCACTCGCCGGAATCACGCCCGGTATTCGAGGATCTGGAGAAGAGCGTCACCCTGACGTTCGGAAGTTTCAACTTCATGGCGAACAGAGACGGAATCCTTCAGTTCTCGGATGAATCTGAACCCGAATCTGGAGCCGTCAACTCACGCTTCCCTACGGAGAAAAGCGGCGAGTCCATCCGCTTCAACACGATCGACTACCACGCACTCTCGACAGAGGAACCCTCTCGGGTGCGAAGAGCTTCCCGATCTGCGCCTAGGACACACGGACCACGACTGGCCCAAGTCTGCATGGCAGGGTCGGAACAGCCCTCGGAAACTGAATATAGCGCAACCGAGCGCGATCTAATCGGCGTCTCGCGGGAAGCCTGGAAAAGAGCCAAGAAATCCATGCGAAAGAGTCAGCCGTCTGCTGCAGGTGCCACGCAGGAAGATCTAACCGCCTACCACTATCACCTAGTGAGAGCGGCCTCAAACATCAAGGATGCCCGAGCAGATCTAGCCCGTCGCAGGAGAGCGGCGGATGAATCAAGCCTACGTCGAGCCGAGCTATCCCTTGCACCTTCGGTTGGTACCCGACCCGGGGGAAAAGGACCCACAGCGTCGACGAGGGACCACGAATCTATGGCTGGGACCAACAGGTCTACCACGTCTTCTTTCATGAGGGTTGACGACGATGGCAACGTGTACCCGCAAACTCCAGCCGCTGCAATTCTAGCCGCAGCAACCTACATGCAGATGAACCAGCCGACGGACAGCGATCCTCGGGTGGAACAATACAAGCATATCCGCAAGGGTCTAGGGCTGGCAGCCGCGAAACTCGCCTCCCACGATCGCAAGGAACAACTGGAGAAGGCGCGACAGGAGAAGGACAAAGACAAAGATACGCCCCGCAGGCACAGGAGCTCCTCTCCAAGAAAGGATAAATCGCCGCGTCGCGGCCGAGGAAAAGAGGCCCGACGCCGCGGCGATAGTCGAAGCAGCAGCGACGACAGCCCGAGAGACAAAGATTCGCGGCACCACAGCAGCCGCTCGAGAAAACGAAGCAAGGAACCAAGAAAAGATAGCGACCGTGACCGGTCCGGGTACGACGCGCGATCCGATCTCGCCCAGAAGAAGGTAGATAAAGCGAGGGCTTCACGATATCGCGAGCGCTCCTCATCCGGGTCTTCGGACGACGAAACCTGCGGAGCACTTTGTTTTGCTCGCAGTATTCGTGAGGCACCTCTACCAAAGAGATTCAAACTCAGCTCGGAGGTGACAAAATACGATGGCTCACTCGAGCCCTCCCAGTGGTTAAGCGACTACCTCACGGCAGTAAAATGCCAACGTGGTAACAAGAACACGGCCATGCAATACCTCAATTTGCACCTAGCCGGAGCGGCCCGCAGCTGGCTGGAGAGGAGACCACGATCTTGCTACGCATCGTGGGACGACCTACATCGCGATTTCTGCAAAAACTTCCAGTCGACCTACAAGAGGCCGGCTACAATCGAAGAACTACGAGCCTGCAAACAGAAAAGTGGTGAATCCACACGAGAATACATCCAGCGGTGGAACACGCTCAGGAACACCGCAGGGACGATCTCTGAAGAAGTGGCGATTGAGGCCTTCGCCAAAGGAGCAAGAAGAACCGCGTTTCGAGAAGAACTCGGCAGAGTTGCGCCCAAAACCATAGGGGAGCTCATGGTCATAGCCGAAAAATGGGCCAATGGAGAAGATGCAGTACGCAATGAAAGAACATCATCGCCCACGCACGACGAAGACCGTCACGGGCGAAGAAAGAGAAGAAAATATTACGACCACGAGGATAGAGAAGAACTAGTGGCAGCAGAATTCACGCGAAGTCGCGACTCCGGTCGTCGTGGAAGTCGCGAATGGAGACCAAAGGCAGAAGAAAAAACACCCGAGGAAAACCTCGATGCGTACTGCTCGCTACATCTGTTCACAGACAAGCGCACGGGCAAAACTAAGGCAACGCACCTTCTCAAGGATTGCCGAAAGTTCATCGAAATCTCGGACGCACTCGCCAAGAAAAGATTTGCCTCCACCCAAAACTATCCACCACTGCCAGGAGGGGGACAACAGTTCCAGCTACCACCGCCTCCACCTCCACCAACCAACCCAAACATGGCGCTCGCCGCATTGCCAGCGCCACCACAACAAAACGCGGGAGCAAATACATACCCGACTCCGCATGGACAACTCCTCGGGATGATACAGAAGGTATGCCACTCTCGCAGAGCTCAAAAAACTAACTCGAGACAAATATGCATGGCAGTGCAGACGCCACCAACGAAGACCGAGTACCTGAAGATGGCCGAGCAGCCAATCACGTTCTCGAAAGAAGACCACCCGCCACGAGTCTATCGACCAGGACACGCCGCCCTTGTCATTCAAGCTCAAATTGGCAACTATGACCTGGCCCGCGTATTCATGGACGGTGGCAGCGGCATCAACATCATCTACGCGGATACACTCCGTCGAATGAACAAAAATCTGGACGGCCTAACGGAATCAGAAACATCCTTCCACGGGATAGTTCCGGGCAAGGCAATACGTCCACTCGGATCAATCAACCTTGAAGTTGTACTGGGCTCCCCACGCAACTACAGAAGGGAATTCCTGGACTTCGAAGTCGTCGACTGGCCCTCACAGTACCACGCCATTCTTGGTCGAACAGCGTTCGCCAGATTCATGGCCGTACCACATTACGCATACTTGAAGCTCAAGCTACCCGGCGAATACGGTGTGATCACCATTGACGGAGACTTCCAGAAATCGGATAAGTGCGACATAGAATTTAACGAGATCGCGAAATCTTTCGGGATGCAAGAAGAACTACAAGAGTTGGCAAAAACCACGGACCACTCCGTCATGCCCCTCACGAAGAAAAACGCGCCTGAACTGGAATTCAGCGCCAACAGCGACACTCGCAGGCACCAAGTGCACCCGACGGATTCCGCCAAAACCGCGATGGTTTCCACAACCCTCTCGCCAGCATAGGAAAGCGCGCTTGTCAAACTCCTCCGTGAGTACTGGGAGATTTTCGCCTGGCAGCCCTCAGATATGCCATGTATACCCAGGGAGTTTGCCGAGCACTCACTCGAAGTCTTTCCTCACGCCAAACCCGTCAAACAGACGACTCGACGATTCTCAGAACCCAAGCAAAAGGCGCTGGGAGAAGAAGTAAATAGGCTGCTAGCCGCCAACTTTATTATAGAGATCAAGATATCCACCTGGCTGGCAAATCCGGTGCTGGTCCCCAAGAAAAACACGGATATCCTTCGGGTGTGCATCGACTACACGTCACTAAACAAGCACTGCCCCAAGGACAACTTTCCTCTACCACGAATCGACCAGATCGTGGACTCCACAGTAGGTTGCCAACGTCTCTCCTTCCTAGACGCCTACTCGGGATATAATCAGATCCGAATGAAAAAGGAAGACGAAGAGAAGACGGCATTCATCACACCACACGGTGTATACTGCTACACGACAATGCCCTTCGGACTGAAGAACGCAGGCGCAACATATCAACGTTGCATGCAGAGATGCCTTGCCAATCTCATTGGCAAGAACGTACAAGTATACGTCGACGACATCGTCATCAAAACTCGAGTAGAGGACACACTCCTCGAAGACATTAAAGAAACATTCGACGCCCTTAATGCATATCGGATCAAGATCAACCCGACAAAATGCGTTTTCGGCGTCCCCGCAGGAAAACTCCTCGGATACCTGGTATCCGCCAGAGGCATTGAGGCCAATCCGGAGAAAATACAAGCCATCCTCACCATGAAGGAGCCTACCAATCTACGCGGAGTCCAGCAGCTCGCAGGGCGATTGGCCGCCCTAAGCAGGTTCATCGCACGATTGGGAGAGCAGGCGTTACCCTTCTACAAGCTACTGAAGAAGACGGACAAATTCGAGTGGACACCCGAAGCCAAACAAGCATTCGCAGACTTGAAGCGGTCGCTGCAAAGCAGGCGCATTCTCGCAACACCACAAGAAAGGGAGCCACTTTTTCTCTATTTAGCAGCCACAAACCAGGTCATCAGCACTGCAATCGTAGTCGAACGACCTGAAGATGGCAAGGCATACGGAGTCCAGCGCCCAATATATTACATCAGCGAAGTGCTCTCGCCATGCAAGCAGCGCTATCCTCATTACCAGAAGCTTGCATACGGAGTTGTCCTCACAACCCGAAAGCTCAAACATTACTTCCAGGAACATGCCATCACAGTGGTTAATGATGCGTCACTCGGGACAATCATGAACAACCCTATGGCATCCGGAAGAATAGCGAAGTGGAGCATCGAGTTGGGCGCTTGGGATATCACCTATGCAGGACGCAATGCAGTCAAATCCCAAGTTCTCGTGGAATTCATCAGCGAATGGACAGAGCTACAAACACCCGGGCCACCCGAGTATACAAGCAATTGGATCATGTACTTTGACGGGTCCAAAAGAAACGAAGGAGCAGGAGCTGGAATCGTTCTTATTTCACCTCGTGGAGACAAACTGCAATACGTCCTGCGACTAGACTTTCCACCAGATGATCCAGCATCAAACAACGACGCAGAATATGAAGCACTGTTACACGGGATGAAAATGGCGATTGCCTGTGGAGCTACCCGATTGATGATTTATGGCGATTCCAATCTCATAGTGCAACAAACAATGAAAGAATGCGATGCCATTGCTGAAAACATGATCGCATACCGCGACATGTATAATCTACTCGAAGGAAGCTTCCAAGGATGCGAGTTGAAGCATATTGCAAGATCCAGTAACGAAGAGGCGGATAGACTGGCCAACATGGGTTCCACGAATACACCCATACCGCCAGGGATATATTTCGAGCGGATGATTAAGAGATCAGTCAAAGTGAAGAAAGCCGTAGAGACACCCGCCGCACAAGAAACAGAGGTCAGCCCGCAAATCGCGCTTCTCGAGCTAACTCATAACATATCACGGCAGGTTTTTCTGGTCGAGCCAATCTGGACGCAGAAATATCTCGACTACCTGCTCAACAAACAGCTCCCGGCCGATCCACGTGAGGCTCGACAGCTAACCAGGCGTAGCAAATCCTTTCGGGTGGTTAATGGAGAATTATACAAACAAAGCATCTCGGGCATACTCCAGCGCTGCATCGCACCCGAAGACGGCAAGGAATTACTCCGGGACATACACCAGGGTGATTGCGGACATCATGCTAGCTGGAAAGCAATACTGGGAAAAGCCTTTCGAGCAGGATTCTACTGGCTAACAGAAGCCAACGATGCAAAAAACCTGGTCGATAGATGCAACGCCTGCCAGCGATTCTCACCAAAGCCGCACGCACCCGCCACAGAGCTGCATATGATACCCATCGCCTGGCCCTTTGCGCAATGGGGACTAGACATGGTTGGACCACTGCGCAAATCCACACCAGGAGGATACACACATTTGCTGGTCGCAGTCGACAAATTTACCAAATGGATCGAAGCTATGCCAGTAACTTCGGCTAGCGCTCAATGCGCCATCAAGTTCCTCGACTCCATAGTATGTAGATTCGGTGTACCACATGACATCATTACAGACAATGGTACAAACTTCACCGCAAAGGAAACACAACAGTTCTGCGAGGAGAAAGGAATCAATTTCAAGTTTGCTTCGGTTGCCCATCCGCAAACAAACGGCCAAGTCGAAAGATCCAACGGCTTAGTTTCGGCTGGCATCAAAAAGAGATTGCTAGATCGTCTATATCCCGCTGCGGGACATTGGGCAGAGGAGTTACCCTCCGTACTTTGGAGCCTCCGCACAACTCCCAATCGATCAACGCAATACACACCATTTTTCATGGTATACGGGGCAGAAGCCGTCCTTCCCGAGGAGGTCCGATTCAGCGCCCCACGAGTTGTAGCCTACAGCGAAGAAATATCCAACAAAGCACTTGCAGAAGATATGGATGCACTCGACGAAATTCGGGACATTGCACTCGCAAGATCCGCGGTCTATCAACAATCACTACGCAATTACCACAGTCGACGCATACGCCACAGGTCATTCGTGGTAGGCGACTTGGTGTTGCGGCTGAAGCAAAAGGAAGGACACAAGCTCGAACCACCTTGGGAAGGACCCTTCATCATACACGAAGTGATCCCGGGAGGAGCCTATCGATTGAAGAATCCCGAGACCGGAGGCATCTATTCCAATCCATGGAATATCGCGCAACTGCGCAAATTCTACCCCTAGGTTTACTTGTTTTCCAACAATAAGGCTGTGCTAGCCAATCTTGTAGCTCGAACACATGACTTCTCAGTCATCACAATGAAATACATGATTTCCTCATCATATTTACCCGACAGATTTACAGTCGACTACATGCTAAAAAGTTACAGGTACACACCCCATTAAATACACGGGGGCTACACCTAAAACTAAGCATCACAAAGAAATATCATCAAAAACAAGGTTACACACCTTACAAACAGTTTTTACAAACTATAAACAGTTTTACAGGATATTCACATCCGATAATCAGTCAAACCGCTGAGCATTCTCAGTCGCTAAGACCCTATCTACCTCTTCAGAGGTCATTTGGATAATCTTCTCGGCTGCAGAGCGTACAGCATCATAAAACGGTGTGATGTCTTCGATTGCATAATCTGGGCGCCGAGCTACGGAGTTCAAATCTATCTCAGGATGCCATATTCGGACAAACGAGAGAGCCACAACCGCGCCGCACATCATTTGTTTGCGTACGCACGCGCGAACCTCCCCTTCTCGTCCAAACAGCCTGAGAAGATAACTCCAGTCTTCGGGACCCCTCTCGAGTGGATAAAAAGCAGCATTCACCGCAACCAGGACTTCGTGGAAAGAACTCACAAGAATTCTCGCCTGGCGGATTCGAAATTTCAAGGTAGCCATCACAAACCCTCGGCTGCGATCAGACCAGAAATTACTCGCATGAGGTTTTGTGCTGTTAGCTTCTTGATGAATGAGGTTTTCCACCCACTGCTTCTCCTCTCTGTCATCTGGTCTCACAACTAAAGAGCAAACACACTTAGTCAGATAAGAAGCAGAGGGGATAAATATAGCATTGGGGCTACACTACTTACATAGTAACTCCATTGCAATCGAAGACAGTTCATCCATCAGAAATTGTTCGCGCTCAGCTGCCAATCTCTGTTTGGATATCGCCACATCAGCTACCCCGCGCAGCGCTTTCAGTCTACGCTAACCCTCCTGAACCTTACCACGAAGGCCAGCAAAAGTGCCCACGGCAGCCACAAGTGGATTTACTGGGTCACCACGTCCACCCGATGACTCCGCGGCAGAAACATTCGCCTGGAAGAAGTACAAGGAAAGGAGTAAGATGCCCTACTCGAGTTGTTTCTAGTCGAACATCTGACTAGACGCTTGGGGGCTACTCCCATCGGGAGACAGAATACAAACAAAGGGAATAAATTCCAAAAACACAATGCTTCAATTAAGACCAACAAAAGTACGGGAATACATCCCAAGGTTCATTACATTCAAGGAAGGAAATAAAGAACTACGAGGCTACATTGGTGCTCCCACTAGCAGCAGTCGACCCTCCCTTCTTCCGAGCAAAAATCTCAGAAAGCTTCCGAGCAAGAATGGCGGCTTGCTCGCCAAAACGAGAGAGCCGTACCTTTTTGCCTGTGGAGGGATTGACTGGAATGGACGAGTAAGCCTCCTCCAACCCTTCGACTCCGTGCGCCAGAGCAAATTGAATCGCAGTCTTCGCGCCAGCCTCCGTTTGAGCAACTGCAAAGGCATCCAGAAGCTTTCCTTCTGAGAAGACTTTCAACATATCATCGAGCGCAGGTGCAGGAGTGGCGTTGGCGAGGAGGCGACCGTACAGTTGCCCCAGCACTTGGGTAGCATCGCCGACCACGGAAGAAACTCCGTCAGCGTGCCTTTTAAGCTGGGCAAGCGTATCGGTTACCACATCCACCCGCTGGAGTCCAGGGATTTCTAGAGGAACATCCAGAATACCTGCGAAGGGAGAAAATAATACTTAGCAAACTACAACCAAGTGGAGAATCAGAATCGCGAAATTCCAGCAAGCTTACCTGCGAAGCGCTCAGCAAGGGGACGAAGGAACCCGACAAGCTCGCTGTCGGCCTTACTGCTGTTTTTCTCCAACTCCTTCAAGGACTTCCGCGCGTCCGCAAGCTGTCGAATGAAGTCTTCCGACTGCATGCGGGAAGTCTCTAGCTCTTGTCGAATGGCCGTCAAATCAGCTTCTCGAGCAGTTACCTGCTCAGAGAATTTGACCTTTTCGGATTCTGCAAATTCAAGTCGAGCTGCAAAGAAACACTTGTCAAAAACTCTAGAATGAATGGAGTGTGGAATACAGGGAAACGCTAAAGCTCACCCTTGAGAAGATCGTTTTCAGTCTGGAGTCGGTTGCGGTCTGCTCGAAGAGAATTGCAATCCGCTTCAGCGAGAACGACGTGGCGACCAATCGCCGCAAGAGAATCAACGAGTGACTGCAAAAGCGCGAAGACGGAAGAGTTAAAAGGATCAAAATTGAGCCTGTACCCGATTATTTACAATCGACTACAGCCTCGGGGGCTACTCCCATCGGGAGCACTGCCGTGCACCCGATAAAAATTAAAAGCACGAAGATAGAAAAATTAGAAGGATTACATCGGAGCCTGTACCCGATTATTTACAATCGACTACAGCCTCGGGGGCTACTCCCATCGGGAGCACTGCCGTGCACCCGAGAAAAGCAAAATCATGAAGAAAAGATGAACAGAACTTTGAGCCTGCAGCCGATCGCACGCGATCGACTACAGCCTCGGGGGCTACTCCCATCGGGAGCACTGCCGTGCACCCGATATAAAAAAATTCTTGAAGGCCAAGAGATAGAAGTTTACCTGTCCGGTGGCGTGGGAGAGAGGATCCGCAGAACTGTCCGTCGCCTCCTTCGAGACCGAAGTCTTAGCGGCGAAGCTGGGGATTTCTCGTTCCACAGTCGCAGCATCAGGCGCTGCCCTGGGAGAGTTCTGGACGGTGCCTGCAGTGGGGGTTTTACCCGCGTCCTTTGCTTTGTTCCTCTTTTCGGGAGGAACGTTAGCAGCAAACCTACGCGGGCTGATCGTTTGCAGACTGCAGTGAAAGATAGAAAAACATCAATATCGGAATTTAGAAGTTGATCGACTAGCATTACAAAAGAACAAGGAAGAAAACACTTACTCATCATCTTCATCATCGTCCAGAGCATCCGCGTCCCAAGCGTTTGCTATCACTGGAAACGAAGCCGAAGGAGGAAGAGATTGGAGTGGAGTCACATGGATAGGAGCTTGACTAGGCGATGCTTCCAAGGATTTGTCCTTTGAAGTAGCTTCGTTTTCATCTACCCGACGACGTTTCGGGGGGACGCCAGTCGAGTCTTCGACGTCATCCGAAGAATCGTCCTCCGAGCTCGAGGAAGCGTTGGCGACACTGGTGTCAACCGCGCCGTCCTGGTGACTAGACACTTGCTCCGAAGCAGCTCCCCCCGTAGCTGGCGGGTAGCAGTCCGCCATGGCTAGACTCTACGAAGACAAGAAAACAAGAAGGATCTTATCGACTAGAAATTCAGAAGATGAAAGTAACTCAAAGACAAGAAACTAACCTCAGCCGGAGGAGGATTTGAGGCAGAAAAATCTTCGACTGAGCAATCGGGGAATTGCTCCCCTACCTTCAGTCGAGTGATGACCGCGATCTTCTTCTCGAATTCCACATTCGAAAGTTCTTCGCGACTCACTCGGCTGGGATCTTCTGCACCTTGATACTCCCACATAGTGGAAGGCCTTTGCTGCAGAGGCTGGATCCTGCGCTTCAAGAAGAGACTCGCCAGATGGAGCCCGTTGAGCACTACTCCCGAGGTTTGGTCTCGAAGAGCGGCTACTCTTGCGAGTAAGGGCGTGACCGTCTGGATTTCCTCGGCTGACATCTTGTGGCTCCAAGACTTGCGCCTCGACAGAACTGCGAATGGGTGAAACTCTACGAGCCCACCCGAGCTATTGTCGATGACGTAGAACCACTTCTTCCGCCAGCCTTGGGCGGAGTCGATGAAGTGCATGTTGAAGTATGCGTTCTCCTGGCGCGCCTGGATCCCGAAACCACCCGTGCGAAGTGGCTCGCCAGGCTCGGACTCCACCCGCGGTTTCTCGCGGAAAATCCGGATCTTGAACAGCGCTTTCCAGAGCGCCCAATGCGGGCGAATGCCGAGGTAGCACTCGCAAAGCACGATGAAGCACGAAATGTGCTGCATCGCGTTCGGAGGAAGGTCGTGAAGCTGTATGCCGTAGGCACACAGCAGCCCGATGAAGAAAGGGTGAAGGGGGAAAGAAAGACCTCGAGTCACGTGGTCCACGAAGACCACGCGCTCATTCGACTGAGGGTTGGGTACCTCTTCTCTTTTCCCGAGGCGGACGCGCTTCTCCGCCTCCGCCGGTAGCAATCCCTCCCGCTGCATCTCTTTGATGCTTTTTGCGGTGGTGTTGGGAGAGCGCCAGTCGCCGGCGCGAGGAGCGGGTGGCGCAGAAGGCTCGCCAGACGCCAGAGTACCAGCGCCACGCTTCCTTCCGCCAGCCATTGTTCGCAACGAGAGCTTGAGCGCGAGGAAGATGAAGATGGGCGCAAGGAAGAAGACGAAGACAGAGAGCGGGGAAAATTTTACTGCGGCGCTAACACCCCTACTTATACACGGGGCAAGGCAATCTCAGCCGTACGATGCGCTACGTGGCACCTATCACGACTGCCACGCGTGAGGATGAAACGAAGCGGCGGCCTGCGCTGTTTCGTGCCACGATCTTAACACAAGATCGTGCGCATTTACTGCGCGCTTCGCGTAGAAAACGAGAGCGACGTCTCGTTTCCCGGTCAAAAAGCTGACAAGGTGGGACACCATCTGCTACCACTCCGTCACGTCCCATCGGGAGAAGAGGAGTGCGCCATGACGTCATGACGTTCGTCATTCAAAATTGAGATTTTTTCGAATGGAAGTTCAAACGCGAAATTCTCTTCGTACGAATATCGATTCCTTCGGATGAAACCAACTTTTCCATGAACAGTTCATAAAGCAAGACCTCTTCGAACGAGAAAGAGGAAAATACCCTATGCACGAAAAACTCTTTCGTATGGGCACAGCATCCCGAACATGAAAACTCTTTCATACGGGCTTAGTTTTTTCCAACGCGAAATTTCTTTCGTATGGAGCTCAAACAAATCCATCGGGTGGGAAAAACCTACCTCTCCTACACGTGATAATTCTACATCATAAAAACCTGGATTGTTCAGCCGACTAGGCACATCCGGATGCCGTATTCTTCGAATACGAAGGTAAGACCCAGAAAGATCTTTCTTTTGGGCCTGGAATCGCACTCGAAAGCTGCGTCCTCCGGCATAGTTCCGTGTCAACAACACGAAGAAAAATCCTAGCGGACGCGCCGGGTACCCTCTTAGGTTAAGTTCGACTCGATAAGTCCACAACGGCCCAGTCGCAACAATCACCTCATCGGGTTCGAGTCGGAGGTCTCGAATCTGTGTAGGCCAGGAATGTTTTTGCCCTAGTCGCAATTAATTGGCCCTGATCTCTCGGGAGAGCCAAGCTACTGTGCCATATCCTTCTGCAAATAAGAGCCGTAAAACAGGCGCCAGTACTACTCGATACTCGAGCTTTATAACTTACTATACAGGGAACACACCCTTCAAAAACAACAACTATCAAGTTGAACTTCCGAGAGGAGATTAAAAAAGTTCTGACCGTCTACTCGACTGAAAGTAAATCCCAGTCAAGCACACGCTCGGGGGCTACTGACGAAGGCATGGATCCTGGACCCTGCGAATAAGCACACCCCCTCTCAAGCCTTCTGGTCAAGGCCCGACAGGAAGCGCCCTTGGAGTACTCTAGAAGGCCCATGAGAAGCCCACCCGCATCAACTTGCGGGTTAAGTTAGGGAACTTGTAACCGACCTAAGCTAGGGTTTGTATCCTCTCCGGGTTGAACTCGAGACCTGGCTATCTATATAAAGCCAGGAGAGCCCCCAAGGAGAGGACCAAGTAATACCGCACGACCACAAAAGCCTTGAAACTCGAGATCTACTCTCGATTCGACCATCCTGTAACCGATCTAATCATCTAATACAGATCGACAGAAGGCAGGAGTAAGGGTTTTACCTCTACGAGGGCCCCGAACCTGGGTAAATCTCGCCCCCCTGTCAAGCCGACGATTCCACCAGCGCCTATGACATCTCCTAGTCGAAACCCGATAGGGTCATCCGAGGGATTTGTGGAGCCAGAGCTTCGACAGTGATGTGGTATGCTCCTATAATACCTCGGTTGAAACGCCTATTCAGGAACAAAGAGCATGCCAAGTTGTTGCGATGGCACAAAGAGGACCGTAAGTCCGACGGGGAGTTGAGACACCCCGCTGATGGAACGCAATGGAGAAAGATCGACAGAGAGTTCAAATATTTTGCAGCTGACGCAAGGAACATAAGATTTGGTCTAAGTACTGATGGCATGAATCCTTTTGGCGAGCAGATCTCGAGCCATAGCACCTGGCCCGTGACTCTATGCATCTACAACCTTCCTATTTGGTTGTGCATGAAGCGGAAGTTCATTATGATGCCAGTGCTCATCCAAGGTCCGAAGCAACTCGGCAACGACATCGATGTGTACCTAAGGCCATTAGTTGATGAACTTTTACAAATGTGGGGCAGACCTGGTGTACCTGTGTGGGATGAGCACAAAGAAGAGGAATTTAAACTACGAGCGTTGCTTTTTGTAACCATCAACGATTGGCCTGCTCTCAGTAACCTTTCGGGACAGTCAAATAAGGGATACAAAGCATCACGCACTACTTACATGAGACTGAAAGTGTATTTTTGGATAATTGTAGGAAGAACGTGTACCTGGGTCATCGTCGATTTCTTCCCCGAAATCATAACGTAAGAAAGAAAGGCAAGCATTTCAATGGCAAGGCAGATCACCGGCCGAAGCCTGCGGAAAGTACTGGAGCTGAGATATTTGATATGGTCAAGGATTTGAATGTCATCTTTGGAAAGGGTCCTGGCGGACAATCAGTTCCGCAGGGAGTTGACGGGCACGTACCCATGTGGAAAAAGAAATCGATATTTTGGGAGCTACAGTATTGGAAAGTCCTAGATGTCCGCTCTGCAATCGACGTGATGCATGTTACGAAGAATGTTTGCGTGAACCTGCTAAGCTTCTTGGGCGTGTATGGGAAGACAAAGGATACAAAGGAAGCACGGCGGGATCAGCAACTTTTGAAAGACCCAGATGACCGGCATCCGGAATGGTTTCAAGGTCGTGCCAGCTACGCTCTTACAAAAGAAGAGAAGGTCATTTTTTTTGAATGCCTGAGCAGTATGAAGGTCCCGTCTGGCTTCTCGTCGAATATAAAGGGAATAATAAACATGGTGGACAAAAAGTTCCAAAACCTGAAGTCTCACGACTGCCACGTGATTATGACGCAATTGCTTCCGATTGCTTTGAGGGGCCTCCTACAGGAAAATGTTCGAGTAGCCATTGTGAAGCTGTGTGCATTCCTCAATGCAATCTCTCAGAAGGTAATCAGTCAAGAAGATCTACCACGGTTACAGAACGATGTGGTCCAATGTCTTGTCAGTTTCGAGTTGCTGTTTCCACCATCCTTCTTCAATATTATGACGCACCTCCTGGTCCACCTAGTCGAAGAGATTTCCATTCTCGGTCCTGTATTTCTACACAATATGTTCCCCTTCGAGAGGTTTATGGGAGTATTAAAGAAATATGTTCGTAACCGTGCTAGGCCAGAAGGAAGCATCGTAAAGGGCTATGGAAATGAGGAGGTAATTGAGTTCTGTATTGACTATGTTCCTGACCTTAAGCCGATTGGTATTCCTCAATCGCGGCACGAGGGGAGACTAAGTGGAAGAGGCACGATCGGAAGGAAATCAACGATATGTATGGACGGTCATTCTATGACTGAAGCACACTACACAGTTCTGCAAAATTCGAGCTTGGTGGCTCCGTACTTCGAGCAACACAAGAATATTTTACGCTCGAACAACCCGGGGAAGCCTGAATCATGGATTAGAAAGGCCCACATGGAGACTTTCGGCAGTTGGTTGCGAAAACATTTAATGAATGACAATGATGTTGGAGATCAGCTGTACATGTTGGCCAAGACACCATCTTCGACTATAACGACTTTCCAAGGGTACGAGATTAATGGGAATACATTTTACACGATCTCCCAAGATAAAAAGAGCATCAACCAAAACAGTGGTGTCCGCTTTGTTGCAGCAACCGAGATTGGGCAAAAGGTCACATATTATGGTTACATAGAGGAGATATGGTAACTTGACTATGGACCCTCGTTTAAGGTCCCTTTGTTCCGGTGCAAATGGTTCAAGCTAACAGGAGGTGGGGTAAAGGTGGACGAGCAATACGGAATGACAATGGTGGATTTCGACAATCTTGGTTACCTTGACGAACCATTCGTCCTAGCCAAAGATGTCGCTCAGGTTTTCTATTTGAAGGACATGAGTAGCAAACCAAGGAAACGGAAAGATAAGAAAACGATCAGTACATCATGTGATGATCCAAAGCGCCACATTGTTCTTTCAGGGAAAAGAAACATCGTGGGAGTGGAGGACAAGACAGACATGTCAGAAGATTATAATATGTTTGGTGAAATTCCGCCCTTCAAAGTCAACACTGACCCAAGCATTAAGTTAAATGATGAGGATGCTCCATGGATACGGCCAGATCGTAAGAAAGCGGGGACACAAGGGAAGAATTGATGTGTAATAATTTATTGTGTACCAAACTTTTTTGAATGGATCATGTGAATTATATTATCTCTGATGTGTTTAAGACTAACTCCTTTGCAAAATATTTGAGAAAACGAGTGGAAAGCATGGAAAACAGAAAGTTACTTAAATGTCTCATAACTTTTATTAAAAACAGAAAACAGACGCGCTAGCGCGCCGCAGTGTCGCCGGAATACAAATTCTTTTATTAAACAGAGAGAACATACGAACACTACTCCTCGTCGTCGTCGTCGGGGAACTCGTCGGTGACCTCCTCCGGGTCATCGTCGTCGGCGAACTCGTCGGTGACCTCCTCGTCGTCGTCGGAGGTGCATGATGGTATGTCCGAGATAGGCCCCCACCTCGGATCGTCGGAGGCCCAGACTTCGCCGGCGCGGTCGGCCCGACGAAGCTCTTGCAGCGCCCTCGTCCTCGCCTCCCGAGCGGCATCTAACGCGAGGTGGCGTTCGAGGCGGCGCTCCGCCCGCTCAGCCGCGCGGGTCTGCCAGAACTCCTCGTCGGCACTCTCCTCCCCCGGGTTGTTCCGGTAATACTCGCGGACGACGCGTTCTTCCCTGGCGTCGACTAGGCCCTGAAACGCGCGGTGACGGAGGTGGAGGTGGTCGGCGGCAGTGACGATCTGCGGCTTCGGCGCCCTGGCCTCCGCTTCCCAGACGGTGTGGCAGTCGTTGAAGTTCATCAGCGAACGCGGGCGGTTGAGGCGCCAGGCCGCCGCGTCCCAGGCGCGGGCGGCCTCCGCCGCCGTCGCAAAGGACCCGAGGGGGATGCGGTCGTCCCCCCAGCGGATATCTGCGCTGAACATTCCGTTCTGCCGTGCTCGGACGCCGCGAAAGCTGGTGGTGCTGTTCCTCCTCGGAGGCATGGTGGAAGCGCGACGGTGCGTGGAGAGGAGAAGACGCGCTCGAGGCGCGACAGTTTATAACGCGCCCTCCTGGCCACGCGTCACAACTCGCGCGCCACGCGTCGCAACTCCCGCGCCACGCGCCACCCTAACAGAACCAAGCAAATAGTTGCACATTACTAACCGAGCTCAAAGTGAACACTGACCCATTGCATGGATGGATGTGTTAAAGGGGGGGGGGGGTGTAGAACAAAACAATTGGTATCACCATCATACAGCCCTACCGTGGCTACTCGGTGCAATATGCATACCAAATGCACGGTAGGACGTATGATGGCGAAACCGGATGTTTTGTACTTGCTCGATAAACTGAATATATGATGTATCAAACCTTAAAGCGGGATGTAGAACAAAACAATCGGTATCGCCATCATACAGCCCCACCGTGGCTACTGGGTGCAATATGCATACCAAATGCACGGCAGGACGTATGATGGCGAATCCGGATGTTATGTATTTGCTCGATGAACTGACCGGTGTATGAAGGTGGGCTATATATAGGGTCCTCTGGCTCACAAAGTGTTGTGCTAGGGTTTTGATCCAACGGTTAAGAAACCACCTCATCCAACGGCTCACAACAGCTCGAAAGAAACACACCGTAGACCTGATCGAACGGCTCACAACAGCTCGAAAGAAACACACCCCGGATCCAACGACTCACAAGCGCTTTAAAGAAACACACGATCCGTGTGATTCTATCTGATTGGTCCAAACGAAACCCTAACCCATTTAGTCCCGGTTGGTGTCCCCAACCGGGACTAAAGGGATGTTTTCTTCTTGCTATATATATGTATGCATTGCCACATCATGCATCTATGCTCTCCGTTTAGGTTTAGATCCACTCTAGCCATTATGTACTGCCTTTTTTATCTATATATATATTCAAGATGTGTGTGAATCTTTATGATTAGTTTTATTTTTCTGATATATTATTTGTATTTTCAAGATTTTAAAAAGAATTAGTTTTATTTTTCTAAATTTTCTGATATATTATTTGTATTTTTAAGTTTGTGAAAAGGAAAAGTATTTGAATAACCACCTTTAGTCGCGGTTCGTGTCACGAACCGGGACTAAAGGCTCGTTCTGCGCGGGAACGAAAACGCCGCGAAAAATTTCACCTTTAGTCCCGGTTCGTGACAATAACCGGGACTAAAGGCCCGCGGAGGGTACCCAGGGGACCTTTAGTCCCGGTTGGTGACACCAACCGGGACTAAAGGCTGGCCCTATATATTCCCGGCCCCAAAATTTTCTTCGTCCAAACCCTCGTCTTCCTCGAGCCGGCGCCCTGCTCGTCGATTCCGTCGTCGTCGCCCGATTCCGTCGTCGTCGCCTGCGAGAGTACCGCGCCGTCGCCGTCGCCGTCGCCCGCGCCCTTCTCTCCACCGCCTCCGCCCTCCTCCGGCCCCGCCCCGTCGCCGTCTCCGGTAGGTTCCCCACGGGCCTCGCGCCGCCCTCGATCCAGCGCCGCCCTCCCGCTCTCGAACGGCGACCACGAACCAACGCCGCCCTCGCCGCGGGCCTCGCGCCGCCCTTGAACCCTTCCCCGTGGCCGGAAACCCTTCCCCGTGGCTGGAATCGCCGGAGACAGAGAGCCGAGAAACTGCCACACCGTCGGCCACAGTGTCACGCCAGGGTGACGTCATCATGACGCCAGGCGCCCACTGTATATGGAATTACAGAAAATAATTAAATCTTCTAAATTAAACAACTTTTAATTTATAATTCCAAAAATTATTGAAAAATATGCGAAATGTTCGTAAAAATGTAAGCTATGTGTTTATATCATTTTCAATCATGTTTGACAAAGTTCAAAATGAGACCATATTTGAATTTGAGTTAAATTCATTAAAATAATGAAAATAAGTTTTAATTCAATAAATTCAGAATATTAAGTGTAATATACAAAAATGACCAGAAAAGCAAATGCAACGTAGCTATGGGGTTCTCCAAGTCATTTCAGAAACTAATCTTGGACACACCTCTAAAGTATGGTTTTCCCCCTCTGGTGGTCATCGTTCTTCCACCGGAGTGACATATGGCGGACAATTTGAGAAAGAGGGTGTAATATTTGCTAAGTCTCCTATATACTTAATTAATTTTTACTATATGCATGTCTGCAGGAGTGACATATGGCGGACAATGGAGCCTTGCCGTTTACGGAGCAGGAGGCTGAAGGTATTATATACGGCATGATAGCCAACCAGATCCCTTATGTGCCAGAAGATGAGCAACAAGAGGATGTAGTCTCTTCTTATCTGAACCTTGATGATCAAGAACGTGGAGGAACGGACATTGTCGATGATGAAACAGGTGAAGGAACGGACATTGTCGATGATCAAGGAGGTGAAGGAATGAACATTGATGACGGAGGTCAACCGTCGACAAACGACGATCTCCAATTGCAAAGAACAACCACCTCCGGCGAGGTATATATATATATATATATATACATTGGGACTCTCGCGATACAAACTTACTGAAATGTGAATACATATGCACTAACGCGCGCGACTCTCTTTCTTATTTTAGCCCTCGGCCGGATCTAGTATGACAAAGCGTGGCAAATCCAAGTCGATGAAAGATGGAGAAACATATACCATCGAATCAGTCAGTGCAATCGGCAAGCCCCTACAGCACACCACAAAGTTTATCAACCAATGCGGAGTCATTGTTAGAGACACCGTCCCGATCACCGTCCAGGAATGGAAGGAGGCAAAGAAATCACGTGTTGGTTTCACTTATGTCTACAAGAGAACGAAAAAGATTATGTTTAGAAAGCTTATTGCACATTTCATTCTACCTCCGGAATACAACAAAAAAGATGAATTCGGTGAGGACGTTCCGGGTGGACGTGAGAGGAGGAGGATAGTCAAAGAGTTTGCTTTTCAGAAGATGGCCGAAGCATTCCGGAACTTCAAGAAAAAATTGTTCCGTGAATATGTCAGCAAGGGCAAGACTCCGATTTTCACTGGACAACATGAGAAACTGAGAGATGATTGGACAGAATCTGTGACGCAACATAAATCGGAGCATTTCAAGGAAATGTCGGCCAAAAATAAGGCTAATGCGGAAAAGAAACAGTACCATCATGTTATGGGGCCAGGAGGATACCGCGTTTCGGCGCCTAAGTGGCAGGCAATGGAGGACGGCCTGAGGGCAAGAGGAATCCGTCTAGGTACAGAGGGATGGGACGAAAGAGCCAAAATGTGGTGGTACGGGCATGGGGGATCGCTAGACCGGGAGACAGGGGAGTGTGTTCACCGGCAGAAAAAGTTTGCTCCCACAAAAGACCTTGTTGATGCAATGACCAAAGCTCAACAGGGTGTGCTCACGTTCAACAGAGAGAGAGACCAACTGACCCATGCCCTCGGGAATCCTGAACACGGAGGACATATACGAGGCAAAGGCAGATTGCCGTGGAAAGTAGGGTTTTCCCAGGAGGGTGACCCGTACTGTTACAGAAGCCGTAAGAGAAATACGGACCGGGCTGCAGATCAAATGTGGCATCTTGCAATGGAAGTCAGTGAGCTGAAGAAGATCGTGGCGGGAATACTTGAGAAAGAAAAAGCGTCGGCTGCAGGGCCGCATGAAGATGCAGCGGATCTCGGAAGCCAGCATCAGCTGAGAAGCAGCGTGGCTTCCACGGAGGCCCTGACTCCAGGTGCTAATGCACCGATGATCGAGAGTCGTGCACCGGAGCCTCACTACCCCGTGGATGATGTAAAGGAGATGAAAGAATGTGATCTGCATTATCCCGTGGGGAACATTTCCATGAAGGTAGCTACCGGCAGTGCTTTACCCTATACACCTGGAGCACTCCATCACAACAACCCCATTCCATATGGCTATGCTCGTGTCACGGTGGAAGACATAGTCCAAGCGTTTGAGGACCTGGAGATTGACATAGCTACACCCGAAGGGGAGAGAATACTTGGAGATGTCAAGCGCCAGTTCATTCTATGGAAAAAGAAGTACATAGTGTTTCCAGGCGAGACGCCAAGGCTAACAAGTCCACCCCCTCCGATGGTGCAGGTGCTGGTGGTGGTGGTGGTGGTGCTGGTTCACCTACGCCTCCTTCATGCCATTCGACGCCTCCGGAGGAAAAGCAGCCGTCTCCCCCCATTCCTCCTCCGGAGGAAAAGCAGCCGTCTCCCCCTATTCCTCCTCCAGAGGATAATCAGTCGTCGCCCCCCATTCCTCCTCCGGAGGATAAGCAGACGTCGCCCCCTATTCCTCCTCCAGCGAAGAAACAGAGGCGGGCGGACAGCAAGGGAACCTCCTCTTGGTCTATTAACCCGGAGCCTTATGTACCTAAGACCACACGGGTACCGGAGCCATCACTGAAGCCTCTCCCCCCAAGGCCTTGGGAACTTACTAATGCTGAAACCAAATTGGCCGTGAAGGCTGACGTTGACAAATGGAAGGGCCGACTGAAGGCGCTAAAGGACCCTGAGCCCAAGGAAGTATTCCCTCCGATTGTAGACTATTGGGCTACGGGTTTTTTGTCGACAGTGTCCCAAGCCGTGAAGAATTTGCCTAAAGACTATGATATTGAACTTCGTAAGCAAGCAGGAATATTGGAGGAGGAGAAAGCAAAAATAGTGGAGGAGGAGAAAGGAAAAGGAAAAATGAAAAAAAGCGGGAAACAAGTTGCCCAGCTCGGGATGCAGAGTAAACAATTGATCCCCCCGCTCATAGTGAAAGCCGCTCCGGAACAGGACCTCGAGGTCATAAATGCTGTGGCAGCAATGGGATTGACTGTACCTACTGCCATGCAAACTGCGTCCGAGGCCGGTATATCTCTTCGTCTCTTTTTAGGCCTAGACGATGCGCCAGTGGCTGAGGTAGGATTACAATATGAGAAGAAAGGGCCTCTCGTCGAGCATGCGAAGGAAAAGGATCTACCACCACTAATGCAAGCTCTGCTACGTTGGTAAAAACATTTCATAACATGGACCGATAAAGAATTTGTGTATGTGGATTATACAGAGGAGCATCACACTAAAAAGTACTCTGTAACAGTTGAGATGAGTGAATTGTTCCAGCTATTCAATCTGCGTGAGCTCGACAAATCTATCCTGAGTTGCTACGTTCTGTAAGTGATTTATTTCTACCTCATCTCGTTCTTCATTGCCTACACTATATATATATATATATATATATATATATATATATATATATATATATATATATATATATATATATATATATATATATATTGTCCTAACTATATTGTTGCGTACGCTATTATGCAGATTGAAGATTTGGGAATGCAAAATAAGACTCATCCATGATGTTGGGTTCATTGACCCACAAATCATCAATGGAACTATGTTAGAACGTCACCCCAAAGACGTGGAGAAAGACTTGTACAATTTTTTTAAAAAGCATGAATCCAAAAGATATATTCTATTTCCTTACCTTTTTGAGTGAGTGTTTCTCTCATGTTCCCATTCTCTTTTGTTTACTCCATGCATGGTATGTCTAATCGATAAGTTATGCATGACTGTGCATCTAACGTGTCCGCAGGTTCCACTGGATTCTGCTAAAAATTGATCTTCAGAACTCCATAGTTTTGATCTTTGACTCTATGAATTCAAATACAGATCTTTGGATCAACATGAGAAAAATGATGCAAAGGTAATTATTTTTCAATCATTTGCGCTCTATATCGATCGGTCTCTTTTGTTCATTTCCTAAGCTAATAACTCTCTTGTTCATTTAATTTTATTTGCAATGTAGAGTTTGGAGACAGTTCTCACTTGGACATGTCGGTGGATTCAAACATGAGCTAAAATTTAAAAATGTGGTCAAAGGTGTGGATAAGCAGCCACCGGGGACCGGTCTATGTGGATACTATGTCTGTGAGAACATACGGAAAGAAATCTCTGAGAGAAAGAAGGCGAGACCACGCGGAGGGGTCTCAATAACTTGCGGAGGGCGCTTACTCCAGAAGCTCGCTTCCAACCAATTCAAGAGGAAATAGCAGGATTTTTCCTTAGGCATGTCATCGATAAGGAAGGAGAGCACCATGCGTCCACCGACGATGACTATTATACGCATAAGACATCTTAATTGTTCGAATTTGTGCATGGTCATCCATCTTAATTGTGTAATATGGAAACTTGTTTGAGGTTGTATATATGGTCACCCAATATTGAATATATATTATATATTCCTATTGAATTCTCCTTGTTTGAAATTTTATATATATATATGCATGTATATAGTATCGTAAAATATATATATATATGTGTACTGAAACTTCATCAAAATTAAAATAAAACACAAAATAAAATATCAAAGAAATAAAACAAAACAAATTAAAAAGGAACCAGGTTTAGGGGGCCTAAAACCCTAAACATGCGCAGGTTTTCAGTCCCGGTTGGCCACAAGAACCGGGACTAAAGGTCCTTCGCCGCGACGGATCCCTGGCGCCCACGTGGACGGGCCTTTAGTCCCGGTCCGTAAATGGCGGGACTATAGGGGGGTCTTTAGTCGCGCATAGCTAGTCCCGGTTGCGCGGCCGGGACTACTGGCCCTTGCGAACCGGGACTATAGGCCTATTTTCTACCAGTGCAACTTGCGAAATGATTTTCACAAAAGGACAAGTGATGAACAAATGTTCTAAAATACACGTGTTGAGCAACAAAACAAACACTCTAAATCCTTTCCGCTTTCTTTTTGCATTATTGCCTTTAGTGAACAAGACCTTTCTATGTAGAAACCACATCAAAATCTTAATCTTAAGAGGTATTTTTAATTTTCAAATGTACTTCAGCTTAAATCTCATGTCTCCACTCTTTAGATCTTCACAAATAGATTTAGCTGTGAACAAACAAGGTGTCCGGCACGCAGTGCCTCATCGCGTGGGACCGCGTATGCCTCGCCAAAGAAGCTGGAGGTCTCTGCATCCGCCCCCTTTCGGCCCAGAACGCATGCCTGCAGATCAAGCTCCTCCACCGGCTCCACTCCGCCACCGCCGAGTCCTGGCGAACCTGGGTCTGGGAGAGCCTCGCTGGACGCCCACTAGACGACGTTGGCTCCACATCGGCGATCTGCGGCTCTCACTGGGCAGGCGTCACGCAGCTGCTTCCCCTCTACCGTTGCATCTCCCGCGTTGCCATCGACGACGGCACGCGAACCGCATTCGGGCTCGACCACTGGCTCCCGGGTGGGCCTCTTGCCTCGTCCATGCTTGAGCTCCTCTCCCACTGCGTCGCACCAACCGCTACCGTGGCAGCCGTGCTGGCAAACGGCCTTGACAGCATCCTGGCCCATCGCCTCTCCGCAACCGCGGCACGCCAGCGGCTTCACCTGCTCGCTGTTGTCAGCTCAGCCACGTTGTCCGGCGATCGGGATGCTTGCTCCCTCCCCCTCTGCAGCAAACAGGGAGGAAAACTCGACGTCGGCGCGTTGTGCCGGCTCTGCACCGACGGTGGCGAAAGATCGCCACATTACAAGTTCGTCTGGCTGAGCCACGTCCCGTCGCGAGTTAGCTTCTTCGCCTGGCTGCTCGTGCACGGACGCATCCAATGCCGGGCCAACCTGGTCCGCAAGCATGTCCTCACCGATGCCGAGGGTGGATGCCCAATCTGCCCGGCTGCTCTTGAAACCTCCCTCCACATCGTGCATGGCTGCCCGTTCGCGGTGTCGTTCTGGCGCGCCCTAGGCGTGCCGGCCACTTCCAACAATGACGTGCAGCAACTTGACGCCTGCGCGCCTACGCGCTCCGTGGCCATGTTGCGCCTCCTATGCTCCTGGCACCTCTAGAAACACAGAAACTCCGTGGTGTTCAACGGCCTCGCCCCCTCTCTCACGCGCATCCGCAAGAACTGCGGCCACGACGCCGTCTATGGGGCGCACGCCTGCCACGCGAAGAACAACCTGATGTCAACCTTTGGCTAACCTACCTACAACCCACTCGATACTGATTGGGTATCATGGGTTTTTGTAACTTGATTGTGGTAGCTCTCCGCCGTCTGGGACATCACCCTATCCTGTTTCAATGGAATGATAAAATTCAGGTGGAGGCTTCATGCCCCCCCCCCCCCCCCCTTGAAAACTCAAAAAAAAAAAACCAGATAATTGCTCATAATATTAAGTCTCATGATGCTGAATCGAAGGTGGTGCGAAAGTGACGAGAGGCAGACGGTACGGGGCGTATGTTTTGTATTGTCTTCTCTAGAGGTATCCGGTTATCGCGACGTCGGTAGCCAGATAAAAGGAGGATGGTAAAGACGGCCTTAATGACAAATTTATGCACTCCGGTGGAAACATAAGACCTCTGATCAGGCTATGTCGACGTGCGTTTGTGTCGTATCCTTGCTGTGGTGGACTCAAAATTGGGTGATGAGAATCTGGAGTTCAACCTTTTGTTAAACTCATCACCATCGCTGGATGTACGGTATTTCCTTCTTGAAGACGTAGCCTAAGAGTTTTTTATTCGTTTTCTACAGTCTTGTATGGCTAGTGGCTATCTGGTGGAGTTACTGTCGCGCGGCATGCGGCCTCGGGCTTGCGTTTTTTGATCGATGTTGTTCGGCTGCTGGATTTTGTATTTTTGGACTCTTCTTTAAAATATCGGCTCTTCTTTAAAATATCGGCTGTGTGCATCCTTTCGATGCAGAGGTTGGGGAACGCATGACCTGAAGATGCTTTGTGCATCGTCTGAATGCCATGGTACAAGCTAGCTACAGGTAAATCCGCCATACACAATGAAACCAAGAATGTTCGCACCACCAGCTGAGGTCCCAATGGCAGTTGATCTACCAAATGAACGAAACATCCTTCATGGTACAATAAAAAGTTGACTTTACGGTAAATTTAGCTACAAATAATATTTAACGGAAGGAACATTATCATTAAGCAAACCCATCATCCGGCAGCCACCCGAGATTACGGTTTGGCTTCATGTTTTTGAAACAAAGGCCTCGAACCTCATCCTTCACTCTATGCCGGTGCATGAATCCTCTCATCTGCTGCCGCTCTTGAAACATATATTTGTACCGAATGGATTGCATAACATAATAAGAGTGTGTACACATACAAAATGGAGAAACAAGGGAGCAAAGGGGGTAGTACATCTTACCTTCCTGGTCAACTAAAATCTTTCCCGTGGATGTGCTCAATCTTTTTTCTAGTCGTGATGTCTGACTGCTAGACATGACTACATGAACTGGTTATTGCACTTGTTGATGGAACAGTGATAGACAGTGATGGAAGTGAATTTCTCAAGAGATTGGAACAACGATGGAAGTGAACTGATATTCTCGCAATAAAAGATATTCAGATGCTTGAGCGATGTGAGGTTGCACCATACTTTCTGGTAAGGCGGCCCGATTGCAACTCCAATGAAAGAGCTGACGAAGATGATGGAAAGACTCAGCCAGTCTTGAAAAAGGTACAACTACCCTACATTCTGTGATATAAAGTTCTCGTAGGTACTTTGAGCCACTGTTGTGGTCAGTGATTATCCAATCTCGGTGGTACTGGCAACGTTAATTAAAAGATCACGCCAGTAGTATATTACGAATAAGGGCCCAACGCTACCCCCAGCGTGGAATCATGGTACCCCGTTACTGGTACGCTTTCAACTATAAGCATTTTCCTTGTTGTGCATAGTAATTATACATGTCCAATATTATGATTCGTTTTGGACTAGTGATCTCAAGGAACCGGAGTGTGCCCGTCTACGACTTCTGCCCAAGTAGGCAAGTTCATTATATGCAGCCAAAACGATGATAAGATTGCATGATATTCTTTCAAGAGCTATGCATGGCCATCATTGTCAGCAAGTGGATCTCAGCTGACTTGACCAACCTTGCTAAATTGTACTACATTAGCATGGAAATTAAATACGATATCACCATCGACAGAGACTCCTCCACAATGACATGTTTGGATTAATGAGCCACTCGGATGGCTTTAATTGACGGTAGAACATCTTAGACTATCACTACCTTTTCCTTTATAATCATTTTAAAAAAACTGGGTGTGAATTACTTTATAGCTCATTTACATGTGTGTTCTTAAGGTTAACTTTTACTTAATATTTCTTAGACCGTGGAATTTCACTGCTAGAGGAACAACGATTTCCCAAGGAAAATCATGAACGCATAAAATGGAACTATGTTTAGAGCCTTCCTTCCTTTTCCAGGCTTGACCATATCTTGCCATTTCTCTTGATCGTGGATAAAGTTTTCTCTGTACAACCAGAAACGAAGCCAGGAAGAAACCCATTTTTTTAATGTAAGGAAATGGTGCCATTAATTTGCTCCAAAATACACATTCCATCCACACCATGGAAATGTTGCAAATCTAGAAGATATTGAAAAAAAATGCATATAGAGAATTAAGGGGCTGAACTGCACTATAGAATTAAGACCACATGATATTGAGCTCAAAAGCCAGTCAAATGTGCAGGTAGCCTCTATGCTGCGAAGGAAGTGCTCCAATGGTACCAAAGATCTAAGGTAATACGAGATACTACCATAATGTTGCCAATGGCGACATAGTAAAACACGTATATATTCTCTTGATCGAGAGGACGGCTTGATCGAAGGATAGGATCAACTCAAGGCCTATATTAAAAAGTATTGTAAAGGTTTGTTCGGGGCTCCTGAGAAAACTAATCTTACCATGGATGAGTCACGAACGGATGATATTCCCCAAGTCTCAAATGAGGATGATACATTTCTTACGCCTCGTTCACTGAAGAGGAGATTAGAAAGTCAGTCCTACAATGGAGCATAATAATGCACCAGGTCCAGTTGGATGTCCTTTGGACTTCCATCAACATTTATAGGAAGTCAATAAAGATGACTTACTAGATCTGCTTGGATGTGTGCATGCTCGAAAACTCAATCTATTTCGCCTTAACTTTGGAAAATCTTTTAGTTACCTTAGATTTTGGAAACAGAAAGGATACAATAATACAAACCTATTGACATTCTTAATGTTAGCTTCAAAATCTTTCGAAGTTTGCAACTATCAGGCTAAATTCAATATCAGACCCATGTGGTAAAACCTACACAAACTGCTTTTATGCAGGGGTAGCAAAATCCTTGACGGTGTCGTCATTTTACATGAGACCGTGCATGAAATGCATATTAAAAAGCTTAATGGTGTAATCTTCAAAATTTACTTTGAGAAGGCCTATGATAAAGTAAATTGGTCGTTGCTCCAACAGATTCTGAGAATGAAAGATTTCTCAAAGGAGTGGTGTGCATTGATACATAATTTTGTGTTTGGAGGTAGTGTTGCTGTCAAAGTTAATGATAATATTGGTCGATACTTCCAAACAAAAACATTGTTAAGGCAAGGAGATCCATTATCATCTATATTATTTAATATTATGTCTGCTATTTAGCGATCATGACTGAACGGGCCAAAGAAAATTGCCAAATTGAAGGGGTGGTTCCACATCGGGTGGATGTGGGACTATCAATACTTTAATATGCGGACGATATGATTCTCTTTATGGATCACGACCTAGAAAAGTTAAGAATCTGGAATTAATTCTTTCAATGCTCGAACAACTATCTTGGTTGAAGATCAGCTTTCATAAAAATGAATTGTTTGCTTCTGCGAGGCCCAGGATGCAACTTCTCAATATGCCGAATTATGTAGATTTGAGCAAGGTCAATTTCCTGTTAAGTATTTGAGAATACCAATAAATTTTACAAGATTGACTAATGCAGAATAGAAATATGTTGGAGAAGGTGTGCAGAAAAGGCTAGCAAGTTGAAAAGGAAAAAACTACTTTCTGTAGGCGGAAGATTGGTTCTCATAAACTCGGTACTTACTAATATGGTACTATATATGATATCCTTCTTTGAACTGCCCAAAGGAGTCCTAAAGAAACTAGATTATTTTCGATCGACATTCTTTTGGCAAGGATATAGTGAACAAAATATTGACAGGCTAAATGGGATGTTTGCCGACCAAAAGTTTAGGGAGGGTTGGGGATTCACAACCTTCAGGTTATGAATTCAGCTCTACTAGGTAAATGGATTTTTAAGCTGCTTACCAAAGATGGTGTATGGAAAACTCTTCTTAAACGAAAAAAAACATGGGCACGAAAACTTTGTCACATGTTATTTGAAAACCTAGTGATTCACACTTTTGGGCTGGCCTAATGGCGAGTAAGAAACATTTTTTTAGCTTTGATGTATTTATAATTAAGAATGGATCATATATAAGGTTATGGGAGGGTAGATGGTTAGGGAATACCACTCTCCGAGAACAGTATCCGTCCTTATAAAATATTATTCATCACAAAGGGGATATGCTGGCTACAGTTATGCGTACATCTCCTCCTAATGTGACATTCAGATGAGATATCATTGGGCCGAGTCTTCAGTCTTGGAATGCCTAGTTGGATAGGTTGGTGCTGGTCCAATTGTCACAGGGTTCAGATGAGTTTCGTTGAAGTTTAACCGAAAACTAGAAGTTTTCGGTTGATTCCATGTATAGGGCGATGGTCCACTAAGATATTACAGTTGATAATAGTAATAAATATGGTAAATGAACGTACCATTGAAGCTCAAAGTCATGGCATGGTACCTTTGTAAAGGTGTCATATTGAATAAAAATAATCTTGTTAAGCGTAATTGGCATGGGAGTACGAATTACGTCTCTTGTCCTCGGATGAGACAATCCAGCATTTATTCTTTGATTGCAAGTTTGCGCATTCTATTTGGTCAGGTATCCAAATGGCTTCCAAGGTATATCACCATACATCCATTGCTAACGTTTTGGAAATTTGTTAAATGGGATTGGTAATAGGTTTAAAACTATTATTAGAGTAGGAGCGCTAGCCGTTATATGGTTGCTCTGACTAAGTAGGAATGACAAGGTTTTTTTTTTGATAAAAACTTCTCTCGTTTGCAGATTCTATTCAGATGCACATATATTCTCCGTTCGTGGTACACATTACAACAAGCGGAGTATCGAGGCTTTTTGCAGAGGCTTGTGCACCACTGGAAAAAATAGCGAGGGATATTTTTATCCCACATCGATGACCGCTTGATCTTCGGATAGGTCTTCCCAAGGCGACCGCATTTTACGTATCTATGAGTGTATTGAGACCGTTGCTATTACATTGATGTTTCTATCTTTTTTCTTTGGTTCGCGGCTATGTGCATCTTGTTATGCAGACACCGGGTGTAATGCTTAAACCTTTTAAATCATAAAATCACTTTATCAACAACAACAAAGTAGGCTACAGATTTTTGAAAATCAGTTTGACAGTGAACTTCACCAAGAACCTTGAATAAAAACAAAGATCAAAGCCAACGTTGGAATGCCGTGAGCTATAGCTATGCACATTGTAGCACTTCTTTCTGCAAAGTACAGTTAAAGTATATTGTTCTGCAAAGCGTGCAAGGCTGTAGTTGTGAACTGGTTCTATTTTTCTGCTATGCTGGCGGGCTAACGCAGTACTGTCGCGCAAAAGTTCTAGCGGTTGTTTATAGTTTCCCGCATGTTGTCCACACTATCACACGGTCCCGCGTATTTGCTGTACCAGTCAAGCTTGCCATCTGATATACAAGGATGTGTGCGTTCGCTATCCTGAGACCTACCATCTCCAAATGACAAACTAAAACTGTGTTGCTCTCTCGGTCATCTAACAAGCTAGCTATATATATCAAGGAGTGAGAACTCAGAACTAGCATGATCAATTAGCACAAAGAACGACGACCTTCTTTATTTTTAATGCTTCTTTTTTCCTTAGATGTAATCACAGGCGATGCATATGCCATTTTATAGCCATTATATCCGGCCTTTTCTTTGTATTATGGGGACAACCAATGTAAAGACCATATTAATTGTGGTGAAGTATAAAGCTGCAACGTTGACCTACTCTCTTCACTTTGATTGATGTGCTATGTTCGCCTCATGAAAGAACGTCCCTTTCACATTAAGACACTCATAAGCTGAATCCTCGAATTATACTCTCCAAATAAAAGATGCTCTAGAAGGAGAGGTAGATCTGTTGGCAGTATACAACGCAATTTGTTTCGCAAGGATACAAACTACAACCCAGTATCATGTTAAAATCCACCATATGCACTCAAGGTTCTAGTGAGACCGGTTGAATATGTGAATAAAATGAACAATTTAAAAAGGATCCCAGTAATACACTATACTACAAAACATCAGAAAAATAATCTACTTCATGAATACACGATAGGTGATGATGGCTTTGAAGTTAAAATTTAAGTTTTTCGCAAAAAATAATATAAAATAATAGATGTATGATCACAGTAAATTAATTGGATTTACTAATAGTGGTAATTGAAAATGTGGCATCAATCTATTTGGAAAATATTCATTTCACCATCATATGTTCACTAGTGGAAACAACCCCTCTCGTCCAGGGGCCAGGGGGCACCTGTCCCGGTTGCAACCAAATCCGGGACATATGCTATGCATTGGTCCCGGTTCGTGTGCCCGAGGCAGCAGAAACCACCTGGGGGCATCTGTCCTGGTTCGTGGGGAGACAATGGTCCCGGTTCGGCCGGGGGGCCGTGCTTACACCGGGGGTGCGGCGCGGCCGCAGACGGCCAGCCGTGTTTCTTGACAGCGACGGCACTATTGGCCGTCCTTGTGCTTACATCGGAGGCGGCGGCGCGACCACCGGCGGCCGGCCGTTTCTTGGGGGGGTACTATATAGGTGGCCGGGGGCGCGCCGGCGCCGGCCTAGTTCTCCTCGTCGGAGGAGATGCAGTGCTAGGCAGGTGCCTGCCACAGGTGGGCAGGCAGCTGGGTGAGGGGGGCCGGCGGCGGCTGCGTAGGCATCGGGGGCGCGTTCGGGGGTAGCGGCGGCAGCTCCTCCGGCGCCCGTTCGCCGCCGGTCCAGGCCCAGCTCATCCCGTACTCCAGGCCGGGGGGCAGCGGCTGTGGCGGCGACTGGTCCTCGGACGCCTCCATGGCCTGCCACCACGGTGCCGGCGCTGGAGGGGGCGGCATCGCGGCGTCCTCGGAGGCCGCGCTGGCCAGGACCTGCTCCCACCGTCTGATCTCGTCCTCGATGAGGGTGCGACGGGAGGCCTCGTAGGCGGCCTCCAATCCAGCCTGGAGCTCGGGGTCCTCCTCGTCCTCGAGGATGTCCTCCTCGAGCCACAGCTCCGGCTCCCTGCCGGGCGGTGGCGCGGGGTAGTCGTGGGCGTTCTCCTCCGGGGCCGTGGGGATGTAGGAGCGGCGACGCTGGTCGTGCTCCTGCTGGAACCAGACGGCCCAGTACGGGGAGCTCCGCGCGTAGGCGCGGTCCCGGAGGAGGTGGGCCGGCAGGAGCGCGCGCCGGCGGTCGATCTCCTCGCGGGCAGCTTCGTTGGTCGGGGCCGGCGGCACCGGGATGCGCTGCGGGTTGAGGCGCCAGCCGTCCGCGAGGTGGACGTCCGGCCAGAAGACCGGCGTGGCGTGCTCCCAGTGCCACTCGGCCTCCTCCTTCCGCACGTAGCGGCGGAACCTCTTGCCCGGCGCGGCGCGAGGCGGCGGGCGCGCTGCCGGAGGTGGTGCGGGGACGCGCGGCTGCCCCCGATCCGGATGCCTCCCGGACCGAAGCCAAACGCCTCCTGCGGCGGCGGGGGAACGCGGGCGCCTCTTTGGCCGGCGCCGCTGGAGGACCCGTCTCGTGCTCGTTCTTCGGGCGCTTGAACCAGCGGCGGGGCGACATGGCGGCTAGGGTTCTTGGAGCTGGGACACGGTCTGGGGTGAGTGGGGTGTACTGGCGGCGGGGGCACTTTAAAAAGGACCCGGGAGGGGTTGGCATGCCAACCGGCGACGAGAACGTGGCGGCGGTAGCAGGCGGCCATGAATGGGCGGGGGGGGGCGAGGCGTGCCGTTCGTGGCCACGCGCGCGCGGGGAAGTGGAGTCGCAGGAAGCCGAGGCGGCCAGTGGGCCATTTGACCGCGCGCGGCTGTGGTCTTACTTTAAGGATCGGGCGAGCCAGCCACAAGGTCCCCGGCCAGTGGCCCCTTTGACCCCCGCGTGGCCAGTGGGCCCTTTGACCGAATGTGGCCAGTGGGCCCTTTTGACCAAAATGTGGCCAGTGGGTTTTAATTAAATATGTGGGCCAGTGGACGTGGTTGGGGAAGGGGAGGCCGGCTGGGGATTGCGAGGCAGGATCGAAAATTGGGAAAAAATGGAAAAAAACCCTGCCGCATTCATCCCGGTTCCTAGCACGAACCGGGACTAACTCCCATGGCCAGGTTCGCCACGTGGTCAGTCCCATTTGTCCCGGGTCCTGGCGCAGCCGGGACCAATGGGGGAAGTGCATTTATCCCGGCTGGCCCATCCCGGTTGCACAACCGGGACAAATGGGTCTTACGAACCGGGACTAGTGTCCGTGTTTCCACTAGTGGTTACTATGTGCAAACATATAAATTCAAAGGAAACACATATATACACGCACACGTGACTGTGGTAGAGAACAATGTTATTGTTATGTACTTAATGTTATAAACAATAGGCAATATAAACGACATAGAACAAGAGATGAATACTGGGGGATACGGGATTTCAAAATGAAAACTCCTTCCAAGGAGAAAGAGAAAAAACCTCGGGCGGCGTACGGCAAATGTTCACTATAATCAGGAGAGGTTATAGTGCTAGAAATTTACAAGTTGCAACTGACCCCTTAGGCGGCATACAAGCGGTATATAAAGACTTGGTGAACTAGGTCGATGAAGATCCTCTACACTTCGGCCCAAGCCTCCCGGCTCGAGCATCACTTGCGCCGGCAGAATTTAGCTGTCATCTTTATATGAATTAGGATCGCATCAAATTAACACTTAAATGCTCATATATTCATACCTCGAAATATCCTTTCGTCTAATGAAAATACCACTCGGGTCTTCTCATTCATTCCCCATTGATTCTTCTTATCCCTTATTATTGAAGAAACCAAGTTCACATATTCGCGAGTGAGGAACATAATTGCAACAATCAACTTCCTACTTTTGTTCTCCTGTTTGACAATTATGTCACGGGATAAGCTAATTATTTTTTGCATTTTTTCATATGGTAATTACTTATACTTACCAAGGGTATATATAAACACCCCTATTCAGCACCCTGGCTGAAGAAAACTTATTTTCACCCACAATTTTTTTTATGTTGTTAAGTCTAAAATTTATGTTACGAATGTAAATATTTACGTTCATGTTATCACATAACAAAAAATTGACCATAAAAAATATATAATATGAATCATAGCAATATAAAATTCATAAAAACAACATAACTATGTGCATTGTTTTTTCATATTTTTCTAGCATCATGTAAATAATTTTCTTAAATTCTACTCGATAGAAGAAATATCACAAAATTTACGTGATGTAAAAATCATATACGGTTACAAAGATACATGGCGGGTGTAGAATAAGAATTATACTACCTGAATGTAGAATAGCTATTTATGTATAACATAAGGGCGATAGCATGGAAGACTAATACTACGTTTTAATATTTAGCTTTTAACTTTGATGCCTAGGTACATTTTTTCTGCTTTGTAGGTTGTTGATTTTGGGAATTGAAAAGTTACGCTCGGTCACCTTATCAAATCTGAGTTTGTATGCATGCCAAGTTTGCGAACAGTATTACCAAGGAAGAGGCTTTAAATCACATGTGTGTATCCATAGCCTTAAGGAAGTACACCATGTGTCTATTAACCTACAAAATAAGAAAGCCCACCAAATAAAATTTATACAATTCCTTCCACAACCACTATTTCATATCCCGGTATTGTGCGTCAAGACCAGATCGCACACGCTAGGATCGATCTTAACCCTTGTGAACTATTCCTACTGCAACTATGAAGATAAAAAAATTCTTATGGGTATTCTGCTCTAAATTTAGACGTACCTCTTCACTTTGATGTAGGAGCTACGTTTGCCCAGCGAAATAATTGTCTGGAAAAAGCAACAGGCCCATTTGCTTAACTTCTACTCCCTCCCCGTATGAAAATACCAAATTTTTACCGTTTTCTAGTCATGTTTTAGTGTGTATATTCATATACATCTTATGGCACTCGGCAAGGGTTTGGGAATGAAATCTTGAGAGGATTTAAACAATAGAAATTAGGGCCGGGGTGTTTCTTCCATAGATGTACCACCCACTTCACCAAATCCTATCTGTAACATTTCATCCTCAACAATTAATGGTTCATACGGCATTGGGATCTTGTCCGACCACCAGACCCAGAGATTGTAGATGATTTTCCAAAAATTGTCGTGCAATAATTATGATTACTGGCATCTTGTAGCTTGCCTATCCTTTGCAGCCATTATGTAGAAAGTTCATGTACAAGGGCGTATGTTTTCGCCATCCTAAGACCTACCATTTCTAAATAATCCACAATCAAAAATAGTATTGCTCTCTCGATCATCTAATATTTGAAGAAACGAGAACTCAGAACCAGCACGAGCACGAAGTACCTGCTACTCTTCTGCTCTACGTACGTGCACCCATATATATGCGCTCCTTTTAGCATGCATCTTGTGTTTTCCTTGGCTTCCTCGTACGCATACAAGGGCTAAAAGGAGCTCATATATATCCGAGCCTTTTCTATGTATGGGAAACCGACGTAAGGATACATCATAATTGTGCTGAAGTATAAAGCTGCAGAGTTCTGTCCAAATTTCCGACACTGTCATTTTGATTAATTAATGAGGTATGTTCGTCCCGTGAAACACACATTTCTTTCACATGAAGACACTCATAAGTTGGCGAGGCTAGTGCATCTACATGGCTTGTCAACCATGCTAAATTCCACCATATGCACTCAGAGGCTCTAGTGAAGAAGCATGTGCCTGTTTTACAGGTCAGCCCTAAAATTTAAGATTGGATGAGTGGAACAAAAAAGGTCTTCTGACCAGGCTGGTCAACAATCCGCCGAGCTACGAAGTTAACCGTGTGATGTTTGAATACTGATTCATTTTGTCGAAAAATTCATCTATTAGTTGGGCTAAGCTATCCCTTCGTCCCATTAATGGAAGTGAATATTGCAGTATGGTTGTTGAATATGTGACTGTGAATAAAAATGGTCGACCAAAAAAGGATCCGTCATACACTAAATTAAGACACTACTTCACATATAGGACATAGGTGAAGATGGCTTTGAAAATAAAAATAGAAGATGTATGATCGTTAAGTCATCTGGTTAACCAAATAAAGATAATGAAAAGTGTCATTGATTTATTGAGAAAATATCATTTCACCATCATATCTTAGTAGGTGAATAAGATAAAATTCATGGGAAAGACATATGTACATCCATCGGGTCCACAATTTCCTTTATACGGGTGAATCCGAGCCGTGGTAGAGGTATAGAGCTATCAAGTTCTTATATAGTGTCCATTGTCGGAAATCGTGGCGTTGCCAACATACGGCTCTTTGCCGAGTGCTAACGCATGGCCCACTGGATAAACACGTCTATATATCGACTAGCAATAAAATAGAACTCAACAAACAGAAAACTGTCCGTAAATACACTGTACCGAGTATGGTCTACAAAGTCACTCGAAAGAAGCAGAACCCACAGAAAACACTCGGCCAAAACACAATATTCGGCAATCATGGCAGCCACGTGTCGATCCTCAGCTTGGCAGATGGCTCCATGACGGAGATCCTTGTTTGCCGAGTGATGCGGATGGCTTATACTCGGCAAAACCTTGGGCGTGAAATTATTGGGATTTTCCCGCCATTTTCTTGATTGTTGGTGGAGTGCTTTATTGAAGGTGCTCGGCAAACATTAAGTGAGGTAAATTTCTTTTTTTTCTAATTTTTTGCCGAATGTTTGTATATACTACTAGGCAAACCATGGCGGAAAATAAATTTCGCATCGCGCCACTTCTTCCCGCCTGGTGTCTAAGTTTGCTTTTATCTAGGTTTTGAATACTCAACAAATATGGAAATTTTCGTGTTTTTTGATTTCCTGCCTTTTGCGCCTTTTCTTTCCAACCAATACGTTTTTTTTAGAAATGGGAGTCTGGGCCCTGGCCTCTCCATAAAAATGATGCACACAACCGGACTTTATTAATATAAATAGTACAACATCTAGAATTCAAAAGCATTACAGTTCACGGATCTCACAATGTGGCCAAAAAAAGAGCCACACAAAAAAGGACAAGTTATGCATCAATACGCCTCGTATTAAGCCATCCAGCCCGGCTGTAGATAGCCCGAACAACCGCCATCAGTCGAGAACAGTCTGTATCCATAAGTCCGCGCTGGTCCACGGGAAGAAGGAAGGATCACATCTGGATACAATATACCGCCTTGTTTACAACCTGCACAAAGTGAGGGTTTGTTTGTTTGTTAAACACCACCTAATTTCTACTATTCCAAATTCCACATAAGAAAGCAGCTATACAACTCGAATTCGTGCTTTTGTTTTCTTATCAATGCCATTTAGCCAAGAACCAAACATATTCGTAATGCACTACAACAGAACAGAGCTTTCGTAACACAGTGTTATGTTACCACAGGCCGAAAACGGTGTTACTAGGCCATGTAGTAACACATTTTTTTAATGTGTTCCATTAGACAGTGTTACTAAGTGTCGTCTAGTGTCACACATAATAATTGTTACCATATCTTAAAAGGCATGTTACCATTACATTGTAGTAACATGCATCTTATGTGTTACTCAATACGTTGGTACCACCTTATTTTAATTACAGTGACACCCATAGTAACATTCTTTCTTGGACGTAGGGCATTAGTGTTAACATATTTTTCTAACTAAAGTAACACAACTAGTAACACCTTTTTTAGCTTCAAATTACAACTAGTAACAAAGTATCTAAATATTGTAACACTATAATTTATAGTTCTCAACTATCCTGGTAACACATTTTATAACTCTAATAACACCATCAGTAACACTAATAAATTAGTAACTAATGTATTCCATTTATTATAATAAATAATAAATTAGGTACGCAACTTACTAAATATACATTTATTTAATAAAATTGCCACGATTGCACAAATAATTAATTGTTTGTTATGGTGCTTGGCACCATTAAAATGATAGAGCACAAAATCAGCGGCCTTTTTTTTTAAAAAAAAATCAGCGGGCTTTTTGTTCGTTTGTTGCCACTCTCGTGGCAAATAAATAAGGGATAATTAACAAGGTGCCCTCAGTTGGCACCACGACCTCAGTTTTACCCCTAGCGCCGAATCGACCTCAGTTTTGCCCCTAGTCAGTGCGCAAGGACTCCTTTCGCTGCTCCCACCGTTATTTTCGTCCCCCCGTTAGGATCCTGACCTGTGGGACCCATCATACAACCGTTGGCGCGGCCTGTGGGCCCCAGCAGTTGAGCGTTGGCGCGATTTGTGTGCCCCATCTGTTTACGGTTGGCGCTGCATGTGGGCCCCACCTGTTGACCTTTCCTTGCGGCCCAATGTCACATGAGGCCCAATGTCAACATGTAGACTACACATTATCCATTTATATTTATTAATCACTACATGCAGACTACGCATTATCCATTTATTAAACCATCAAATTATTCGTATTAATAATATAAAATATACTGTGCTCAACTCAAATTTTTTATGTTATCTTAGAAAACATAATGCAGCTCTTTTAGAAAATATTATTCGTTAAAGCACATCAATTATATATAAATTTTGTTTACAATGTGCAGATTTTAAAGCGATGATTAGAAAGGATAAAACTTCTAAACAGTGGGTACATTTGGACAAATATAAGAACATAACTTTATATAGAGGGCTTATATATAATTAAACATACTTAGAAAGGATAACTGGCCCCACTTTACATATATTCAGTGGGGCCCGATAAACATTACATTTAACTAAAAAAAAAAAGGGCTAGCCCTAACTGCTCCCGCTCTGCATGCATGCGGGAGCCCTTCCCGCGCTCCGGCGCCGCCCTACTTCCTCCACTCCGCCGCCCGGATCTCCATCTCCTGCTTGATCCGGGCGCTGCGGTTCTCCGCCCGCATCCTCTCCTCCTGCCTCTCACGGGACCGCTTGATGCTGGCCCGGAAAGCCTTCGCGTCCTCCTTCGCCTCCTTCTTCTCCATCGCCTTCAACTCCTTCTTCTCCAGCCGCTCCAGTCTCTTGAGGCGGAAGTTCGTCTTGGGGGAGATGTCCGACGTCTTGGTGGTGGTGGAAGGGACGGGGCGGTGGACGAAGGGCGGCGTCGGCGATCGCTCCCGATTGGGAGAGTCGTCGACGGGAAGCACGATGGGCAGGACGTCCAACTCCGCCTCGGGCCACTCGGCCTCGTACCAAGGCAGAGCCTTGGGGTGGTTGTCCTCGTCGGAGACCGACTCCGGGCTTGAAGGTAGTGAGTAGGAAGACATTGTGCGTTAGGGCTTGAAGGGAGAGAAGGGCAAATGGCTGGAGAGGGATGAGAATATGGAGGACGACTGAAGGAATATTTAAAGACACGATTAGACGTGAATTTATTTGGGTAGATGAAGCAAACTGTGTGAAGACCTTGGACGCAGTGTATTAGAGTAGATGCATGGTCAAAGCGGTGTAGAACAGGCATAGGCGTAGGCGTAGGCCGGACAGCTATTGATACGGAGTACGAGCGCGTGTGCATTCGTCAGTCGAAGTGATTCGACGTTGCATGCGTGTATTAAAGACGGGAAGAGAAGAAAGTCCAAAGTCTCACGCCAAATCCTGCCACGCTGCATATGCATTGATGCGTATCTTCTGAAAACTAGGCGTGGAGGGCTGCGTCGCTGCAAATGCGACGCGACTCGTGTTTCTGAAACAAGGCGTGCAGGGCTGCTGCAAATGCGACGCGACGTTAACTATTTTCTTCTTCTGCCACGTTTTTTTTTTTTTTGAAATTTCTTCTTCTGCCACGTTGTTTACTCTGGAAAAACGAGGCGTGCATGCACCAGGCTGGTGAACGGGGCCGTTACATTGAGACAAAACACCCAGTCCATGCACCGCTTCATTTTCGATCGTTTGATCGTAAGGAACGGTGCAGATCGAGTCCATGCATGCAAACTACGGCGGCAACGGCCGGGCTGCAGACGCTGAGACGAGCGCAATCTTGGACATACAAAGCACACAACACACCTATACTAACATGGTATGGCACCCCCTAGCTTGTGTTGGGATCCAGACGCTCCGTAGCCCCCCTCCCGGTGAAACCCTAGCCCCGGTGGAGAAATACCGGACTTATACGGAAACACGCGGTAACAGCGTCGAAAGGGGGTAGCAATGTGGAACTATTTGCTTGGTTGTGCTAGGATAGCCCATAGGAACACAAAACAAAAAAGGTAGAACCCACCTCTTCGGAAGATTCACGGTGTTTGGTCCGATACGGGAGTTTCACCCTGTAATCGCCTACGAGAGAGAAGTGGATGCCGGTGAAGCCGGGTCACACCCCAGAGAGCAATCTTGGACATACAAAGCACACAACACACTTATACTAACATGGTATGGCACCCCCTAGCTTGTGTTGGGATCCAGACGCTCCGTAGCCCCCCTCCCGGTGAAACCCTAGCCCCGCTGGAGAAATACCGAACTTATACGGAAACACGCGGTAACAGCGTCGAAAGGGGGTAGCAATGTGGAACTATTTGATTTGTTGTGCTAGGATAGCCCATAGGAACACAAAACAAAAAGGTAGAACCCACCTCTTCGGAAGATTCACGGTGTTTGGTCCGATACGGGAGTTTCACCCTGTAATCGCCTACGAGAGAGAAGTGGATGCCGGTGAAGCAGGGTCACACCCCAGAGAGCAATCTTGGACATACAAAGCACACAACACACTTATACTAACATGGTATGGCACCCCCTAGCTTGTGTTGGGATACAGACGCTCTGTAGCCCCCCTCCCGGTGAAACCCTAGCCCCGCTGGAGAAATACCGGACTTATACGGAAACACGCGGTAACTGCGTCGAAAGGGGGGTAGCAATGTGGAACTATTTGCTTTGTTGTGCTAGGATAGCCCATAGGAACACAAAACAAAAAGGTAGAACCCACCTCTTCGGAAGATTCACGGTGTTTGGTCCGGTACGGGAGTTTCACCCTGTAATCGCCTACGAGAGAGAAGTGGATGCCGGTGAAGCCCGGTCACACCCCAGAGAGCAATCTTGGACATACAAAGCACACAACACACCTATACTAACATGGTATGGCACCCCCTAGCTTGTGTTGGGATCCAGACGCTCCGTAGCCTCCCGGTGAAACCCTAGCCCCGCTGGAGAAATACCGGACTTATACGGAAACACGCGGTAACAGCGTCGAAAGGGGGTAGCAATGTGGAACTATTTGCTTGGTTGTGCTAGTATAGCCCATAGGAACACAAAACAAAAAGGTAGAACCCACCTCTTCGGAAGATTCACAATGTTTCCACCTCTTATTCTTTGAAATCTCTAGTCTTGTATTCGAGGAATCTCATTTTAGTGATGGATTTCGTTCTAATGTTTATAAATCCTATTTATATTTTTACTAGACTTGTATTAGACCTATATAATGCAATTCCGAAGCCCAAAAATTTATTGGATGAATATTCGTATTATTTATTTTCTTTTGAATAATAATGGTTTTAATCGAAAATCGTAAATAAAACAAGTTTAAAACATCAAAATGAAAAAATAACTTTGGATCTTTCTTAGTCACATCAAAATGAAGCTTTGGTGAGATTTTGACCTTATTTGAGTTCAAAAGGTTTGAAACTCATCTCATTATCTTGAACTCTCTACTAGACTGTTCAAGATATCATATGTTACACAAGGTTTTTTCGTTCCATTCTTTATAAGACAGGTTTATATTTTTTTCTCGTTACTATATGACATAACACTACTATGTGCGTCGCCAATATATTTTTTCGATTTTTTTTGAATTATTTATGCTCATTTCAAGCTTGGTCAACCCTCTGTTTGACCAGCCGAAAAGCTTCTAGAAGGAAACACAGAGATTCGACCTGGGCTGTTGGATCGACGCCTTCTAGAAGGAATCGTGCATCGGACGGATGCGCTCGCAGCCACAGCGATCCGCGAGACGTTCGTTCTGCGCTCTGATTGGTTGGTACGTTGGCCACAGGGATCGATGGTTCTACATATGATTTCTTTGCTGTTAAGTGTTATAAACCATGTTATTTAAATAAAAATATAATGAAACTTCAGATTTACTACAGAGATGATTTTTATCAGTTTTACATATGATTTTTCTATTAGACCATGTTATTTAAATAAAAAATAGAAAATAGAAGAATTATTCAAAACATAATGAAACTTCAGATTTACACTATACATGTAGAATAGATGTCTAGGAAATTCATTTGGTTGATTTATAAAATATGCCAAAAAATGTTGAAGCATAAACGGGGGTATTTACCCTAGCTTCGGACCTCATTTGAAGCACATTTCTCACGAGAATTGAGCGATGGTTGCAAATGAGCATAAAAAATTCAAAACAAATCAAAATGACATGAATCCAACACACAACGTTGTTATATGTGATATAGTTGATCCTCAAATTTCTATGGATAATTTTGGCAAGGTTGAATTTTTCATGAAATTATAAACGGGGGTATTTACCCTAGCTTCGGACCTCATTTGAAGCACATTTCTCACGAGAATTGAGCGATGGTTGCAAATGAGCATAAAAAATTCAAAACAAATCAAAATGACATGAATCCAACACACAACGTTGTTATATGTGATATAGTTGATCCTCAAATTTCTATGGATAATTTTGGCAAGGTTGAATTTTTCATGAAATTATAAACGGGGGTATTTACCCTAGCTTCGGACCTCATTTGAAGCACATTTCTCACGAGAATTGAGCGATGGTTGCAAATGAGCATAAAAAATTCAAAACAAATCAAAATGACATGAATCCAACACACAACGTTGTTATATGTGATATAGTTGATCCTCAAATTTCTATGGATAATTTTGGCAAGGTTGAATTTTTCATGAAATTATAAACGGGGGTATTTACCCTAGCTTCGGACCTCATTTGAAGCACATTTCTCACGAGAATTGAGCGATGGTTGCAAATGAGCATAAAAAATTCAAAACAAATCAAAATGACATGAATCCAACACACAACGTTGTTATATGTGATATAGTTGATCCTCAAATTTCTATGGATAATTTTGGCAAGGTCGAATTTTTCATGAAATTATAAACGGGGGTATTTACCCTAGCTTCGGACCTCATTTGAAGCACATTTCTCACGAGAATTGAGCGATGGTTGCAAATGAGCATAAAAAATTCAAACACATTCAAAATGACATGAATCCAACGCACAACGTTGTTATATGTGATATAGTTGATCCTCAAATTTATTTGCTTAATTTTGGCAAGGTCGAATTTTTCATGAAATTATAAATGGGGGTATTTACCCTTGCTTCGGACCTCATTTGAAGCACATTTCTCACGAGAATTGAGCGATGGTTGCAAATGAGCATAAAAAATTCAAAAAAATTCAAAATGACATGAATCCAACGCACAACGTTGTTATATGTGATTTACCCTAGCTTCAGACCTCATTTGAAGCACATTTGCCCAAAATTTTGGAATGACTTAGTTCAACATGCATCATATATACAACATTATTCAAACATTCTTTTCGCTTTTAATCTACATTCTGGCTCGTGATTGCGTTCAGAAATACTCAAAATTAATTAAAAAACGCGAACTCGTTGAAATAGGCTAAAATTCATAGATTCGACGATAGTTTTACAGAAAGCTAGACGGCATAATTTAACTAAAAACATTGAAAAAACTTTAAAAAAAAAACTACGGTTGCCCGAGTCGTCCTCTACTCCTCTTCCTCGTCGTCCTCATCGCTGTCGTCGTAGGCCAGCATGCTGGAGGGCCCCGCCTCGTGGTCGTTCTTGGCTAAGGGCGATGGGTTCGCCAGCGTAGCGATCGCATGCCGCTCCGCTCTGCCTCGGATCCGCAGCCGGTGCAGCTGCGCCTGCTCGGAGGGATGGCGGCGGTCCCGCCTCTCGCTCTGCAGGGCAACCTTGCGCCGGTCTCTCTCGTACAGCGCGACGACCGCCTGCTGCTCATCCGACGCCGCGGTTGCGGCGAGCTCCCGGTAGACCTGGCGCTCCGCCTGCTCCCTCTGGTGGGTCTCCAGGGATGCACGAACAGCGGCAGCCTCGGCCGCTGCCGCCGCCTCCTTTAGCCAGGAGCGGACCGTGTGGAACGCCTCCTCGTTCCGCCATGTTTCGAACGAGTGGACGGTGGCGTTCTCCTCGCCGTCATTGTGGCCCCGCGTCGCGGTCGTGGGTCGGCAGTACAACGGCGAGTTGCGCCATGCACGGAGCCGGCGAGGCATCGTCTCGGGGTGTCTGGTGAAGTGCGGCGAGGGCGATGAGAGTTTGTGCGGTGAGGGCGAGTTTGTGCGGTGAGGGCGAGGGGCCTTTTGTAGCCCTGGCGGGTCATTTACTGCGACGCGCGTGCCGTTACTCCGGCAGACTTTGAACAACCAGGGGGCCCACGGTTTTTCCACAAAAAATTCGTGTGGACTATTCAGCGCAGTCAACTAATTGCGCGGTCCCACCTGTAAGCTCCGGATGGTTTCAACGAACTTGGCAGTCCCACCCGGACCCACTTCGCGAAACGGAGGTCTGACTCCTCGGTCCCACTTCGCGAAACGGAGTCGACTCCAAACTTACCGTTCCAGCCTCTCCATAGTAGTTGCGCACAGACTAGGGGCAAAACTGAGGTCGATTCAGCTCTAGGGGTAAAACTGAGTACAAGTGGTCCGCTATGGGCAATTCGATAAATGACCCAATAAATAAATATTGTTGGGATAGAAAATAAGAAGGGCGAGGTGGGCCACTTGGGATTTTTTTTGACAATTAGTTTTTTTTAGCTAAATTTTGACAATTAGCTAACTTGTACATGCACACGCTTATCACTCTAGTGTGCTAGGTGTTGATGTGCGATATCAGGCTGCACACCTGATGGGCTTTAGCTCTCTGGTATACACTCGTGGGCATATTTCTGGACGGGTGTTATAGCCATATAATAGAGCATGTAACACAAAACAAAACATGGTTACGTGTTACTCTCACTAAAGTTTGTAACACATTCCACCATCCCAGATTCGTATGTTACTATATATGTATCTCTGTAACACATTACCGCTAACACATATTTATAAGTTACTTAGTTGATATCTCTGTAACACAATTTCAAGCATTATAATGTTTGTGTTACCATCGCTCATGGCAGAATAAATGATGTGTTACCAGAATATTACTTGTAACATATTTTGATATGTGTTACATGATTGTGTTACCAAAACTATTTCATGTTGTAGTGATGCTAGTCGGTGGATAAATGCTAAAAGAAAAATGTATCAGACGCCAAATATTACGAGAAAATGGACATGGTATAAACAAATGTTCTACAGACTCATCTGTATCGCAAAAAACACATTTTTTTATAGCCATGCCAATTTCTCTTAATCTGATTATCCTTAGTGAGAATAACTTTTCTATTCAGAAACCATAAAAAGATTCTAAACTTTAATGGCACCTTAAGTTTCCACAAGTATTTCCGCAAAAATCTTGTGGATCCGTGCAGCAGATCAGCATAATACGATCTTACGGAGAATGATCCATCCATCCTTAGCTTCCAACGAAACACGTCTATTTCGTTTGTGAGAGCAACCCCCATTAACTTTTCAACCAAATGCAACCAGCGTTCTCTCCTGTGACCCGACATATTCCTACGAAACCGAATATTTAGAGCGTTATGTGCTAGCACGTTTTCTATGGTCACATGCTTGTGTAAGGCCACGTTATACAAAGATGGATATGATTGTGATAACAGATCATCACCTAACCATGTGTCCTCCCAAAACCGCACCTGCTGTCCGTTCCCTAAGGAAACGTGCCACGAGAAAAGAAATCATTCTTAACTCTTATAATCCCTTTACACAAAGGTGAGTCTGAAGGGTTAGCCTCTACTTGAGATAACGTTTTATCCCGAGATACTTACTAGAGATTAGTTCATGCCAAACCCCATCTTTAGACAAGATTTTGTATAACCACTTACTAAGCAAGCACTTGTTTTTAAGTTGTAATACTTCAATCCCTAGACCACCCTGGTCCTTCGGATGACACAATATTCTATTTCGTGAATCGATATTTTCTCTTCTTCACATCACTCTGCCAAAAGAATCTTGATCTGTAGAAATCCAAACGTTTCCTAACCCGATAGGTATTTCAAAGAATGATAAAAGAAACATAGGTAAATTAGATAGGACCGAGTTAATCAAATGAGGCGGTCCCCATAGGATAACAATTTTCCTACCCATGAACTAAGTTTTTTTATCAAACCTGTCCTCAACTGGTTTCCACTCCTTATTGAAAAGTTTATGTGATGAATCGGTATACCGAGGTATTTAAAAGGCAGACTTACTACCTAGCATCCGAAAATATGGCAGTATTCATCTTGAGCCTCTTTTGCCTTACCAAAACAAAAAATCTCACTTTTATGGAAATTTATTTTAAGGCCCGATAGTAACTCAAAAATCGCAAGAATGAGTTTCATATTTCAGGCCTTTTGCACATCATGTTTCATAAAAATAATCGTATCGCCGGCATATTGAAGTATTGATACCCCTCTTGTTGGAACGCGTAGAGATAAACAAAACTTTTTCCTACGCGGTACTTCCAAGATCTAGCCGAGGTAGAAGGCCACGGGTATTACCACTAGACGCGCAGGTGCGGATTATCGATGCACCGCGTCGGGCAGTGTAGTCCCACGATCCATTCCAGCCGATCCAATCCCACGATCGTCGAAGTGCTGAACGTACAACACCTCTGCCGATATCCACACGTACGAGGAGGAGCTCCGACGGCGGACTGCTAGGTCCGGTGCGACGGCTGGACTGAGTGGGGCTAGGGTTCCCAATGCATGGGAATGGACTAACGTTCCCACTGGGCAACCTGCGCACCGTTTATATAGCGAATGGTAGTGGGCTTCACAACACTTGTGGCCCATTCCCTATGTGAGTCTGACTCACAAAATCAGTCCATTTCCGGTTTGGGTCCAACCCGACCAATACTTGCTCCCGCTCTTAAGTGTGCGACCCTGCAGGCTCATGGCGACTTGGACACGATTGGAGTCCGACTCCCAATCGAGCAATCGATAGCGGCTCCTAACAGAACGTACCGATTCCCAAGTCCCATTGAGTCATGACGACATACCTGTCAATGTGATATTCATCTTAGTCCCTTTTGCCTCACGATATACCTTGCCGAACAATAGGCGAACTATCGTCATCCCTTAAATAGTTCGACTCTCTTCTCTGTCCGTGATATATGATTCATCAGACTAAATCTTAGTCAACAGACACAGTTAACACTTAACTGAGTCGCGTATGGCTATGCTTCCTGAATCATATCACTTGAGAGGACCCAGAGAATATCTCTCCATTCGGAGGGGCAAAATCCCATCTTGATTATCCACATCACGCAGCTTGCTTCTCATTCGACCCGAACTCGTCTTTTATAACTGTCTTATCACAGAACTGCGTTTGGCAGAACCTAAGTCGATGATCCACAACTCGGATTGTGCGACAACCTCAGGTCTAAGGATAACATTGATTGAGACATGCAAATGACGACTTGCTCGTTGCATCTCAATATGGGCCAGTCCGACTTGCTAAACTGTTTAGCCTAGTCTGTGAACGTTGAAATGGCATCACCATGCCCATGACAAGTGGAACCGTGTCATCAGCCAACACTCACATTAGTCTAGGGTGTGTGTCCAGCACAACCTTAATGACCAAGGACAATCTATTATGAACAACATGAATATATAGTTCCACAATCGAATCACATATTCAATGATATATATCAGATGTTTAAAACAAGGACAACTTAATAACTTTATGAATACATCGGGAATACATCATACATGATTGCCTCTAGGGCACATTCCCAACACCTCCTTCGACAAGGTGCGGTATCAACCCTCCTACTTGACCATCCTCTTTAGCACGATCAATAAGAATAGCCAACATATCCGCTACAAGGTTAAAAAGAATGGGGGACAGCGTTAGAAAATAATGACCGATGTCATCATTAACTTTAATACCGACACTCCCTCCCTGGTGAAAATCCTTTAATTCTTAACACTTGTTGCAAGAAGAACCAATTAACTTTGTCATAAGCCTTTTCAAAATCTATCTTAATAGAACCCCATCCAAATTTTTCCTTTTCAATTCACTAATCGTTTATTCAGAACCACAACCCCCTCAAGAATATTTCTACCCGGTAAAAAAGTTGATTGGCTTGGTCGGATAACTCTACTCGCAATAGATGTTACCCTGTTAGTTCCCACTTTGGTAAAATCTTGAAGCTAACATTGAGAAGGCAAATAGGCCTATATTGCTCGATGCGACTCGCATCCTCCTTCTTTGGAAGTAACGTAATAATCCATAAGTTTAGCTTATATAAAGGTAAATCACCGTCATATAGCTGAGCAAACATAGCCATCAAATCACTTTTAATCACATCCCAAAACTTTTGATAAAATTCTGCAGGAAACCCGTCTGGTCCGGGAGCTTTGTTGTGTTCCATTTGAGATATGGCTTCGAACACCTCGTTTTCCGTAAACGGTGATGTAAGAATAAGATTTCCTCCGTGGAAATAAGAGGCATATCTTCAATCATACCCTCCACTAAAGAAACTTAACTCGGCGCCGATGCCCTAAATAATTTCTTATAATATTCTGAGATGAAAACCCTCAGATTTAAATCACCAACAATAGTACCCTCATCCTGTTATAATTGGAAAATTTTCTTCTTCCTGTGCTTGCCGTTTGCAATTAGGTGGAAGTATTTCGTATTACTTCCTCCTTCTTGTATATATTTAACTTTAGCCCTCTGAGCCCATTTAGATTCTTCATCCCGTTTCAATTTCCTTAAACATTCATCAACCTCCGTTTTCGCAGCCCGCTCGGACACACTCAAAGGAGTTGATTCTGCCTTAATATCAAGCAAATCAATGGGGGTTGTTAATTTATCTTTCAGCTTTCTGTACTCACCACTATGATTATTAGCCCAGCCATGCAAAAATTGCCTCAAATGCCTTATCTTATTTTTCCACCTCTCGACAGGTGTGGTCCCAATATTAATAAACATCGATTCTCTACGCACTAACTCATAAAAACCCTTCTGACGTATCCATGAGAGTTCAAATGAAAAGTGACTCTTATTACCAACGTGAGCTTGTACTCCAGAATCCAAAAGCAAGGGTGTATGATCAGACCCCATTCGAGTCAAAGCATGCAACGATACCAGAGGATATTTCTTCTCTCACTCGATACTATTTAGAAAACGTTCTAGCTTTTCATAAGTCGGATTATCACCCCCAACTAGCCCACTTATATTGTCTACCTGATAACTTAATTTCTTTCAAATCAAAATTGTCGATGATGGCATTAAAAATGAACGGCCACCTAGCATTAAAATTATCGTTGTTCTTCTCTTCGTAACGCCTAATAATATTGAAATCCCTCCAACCAAAATTTGAAGAGTTTCATTATCACAAATACGTACTAGCTCCGCGAGGAAATCAGGTTTCTTAGCCTCTTGTGCAGCCCCATAAACTATAACAAAAGCCCATAGAAAGCCATCCGGTTTGGTCTTAACATGAAATTTGAGACAAAATCCCCAAACACAATGGTTTGTGCTGAAAGAGTATCCTTATTAAAACCAACTAGTATCCCACCGGAGCGTCCATGTGGGGGTAGACAAAACCATGTGAAATCACTACCCCCAGCCAGAAATTGCAAAAAATGAGTGGCGAACGAAGATCTACCCGTCTCAAGTAATGCAATGAAATCAAGATTATGTTCCTTAACGAATTCATTAACCGTTAGATGTTTCGCATGGTCCCCAAATCCATTACGATTCCAAATTAAACCTCTCATTTCACTTTTTAAATTGTTTTAGTCTAGCACTTCTCCTGGGTTTAGTGAGACTACGAACACACTTCTTACGGTTACGTTTAACCGTCTTAGAAAGTGAAAGATGATCCGTGTGAACATCATCAAAATGTAAATCGTCATCATGAAGAATCTCACTCAAGTTTGAGGCTTTCGTAATAACCAGACTAGAGTTTGAATCAAACATATCAGCCTCAAAAGAATCATTTAACTTATTCTTAAGAAAAGTGATCGATCTAGCACGTTCTTGATCTAACAAACCCGAAAGAGAAGAAAAAATTTGCTCCTTATTTTTCCCTAATGAGACGCCTAATTTATCAGCTCTAGCTTTGATTTCAGAGTTAGAAAAAGAAACCAACGATAAACCAACGAGACAATTATTACCTTTAGCAAATGTCGAGTCCTTCCGTTGCGCGTACGCCATAGCCCGCAACTCCTGAGGTAGGTCCGCGTCTGGCTTAGCTCGAAGACGAGGGTTGGAGCGCACCTCCATGTCCTCCACGGAAATTCCCCCATATGACAGCACCACAGCCAATAAGGGGCGTGACGGTGTGAACGGCACCGCTGCCAACCCCAACCCGCCTGGTTGAGGTGAGCGGTGCACGGCCACCGGCGATGTCACCCCCTCCAAACCCCCACCCAACCCGCCTGGTTGAGTGGAGAAATGGTCTGCGTGCCTAGTCGGGTTCATCCTCGATGGCGACAGTGCACCGTCAGCGGCGCACGCCGCAGCCACCACTGCACCTTAAGCCGGCACGACGGCATAGGTAGGCGCCGACAACCCCAACCCGCCTGGTTGAGGTGTGCCGCACGCAGCCACAGTGGCCGCCGATGCCTGATGTCTCACCTCCCAACCCTCCTGGTTGAGAGGGACATACCGCCGCCCCGTCGTCCGTCTCGTGTAGGCGCCCCTGCGCGTACCCAGCCAAGCCTCCCGTCGGTGCAAACCCATAGATACCCGCCGCCCCGCCGTCCGTCTCGTGTTCTCTCATCCTATGAATGCCCCTATATCCGAGTGGGATATTGTTACTACGCAAAAATCTTTGTCGGCGGTGCATTTGGCACTCGGGAAATCAGCGGCTAGTGGGCAAGGATGGCAATTGGCAAAGCCATGGACACGTGGGGTCACATTGCTGCTGACGTCAGACTTGATACTCGGCAAATACCTACGCCGACGCAATGGGGTGGATGCATGACACCAGCTCATGATCAACCATTTGCTGAGTGCCCTGACAACATGGCATTCAACAAAGATATCACGGTCGTTTTCCCTCGGACGCCAGTGATCAGCTTTTATTCTTCATACACGGCAATGATGTCCATTCTAGTAGTGATCTACACTAGATTAAACACCTACCTTTCAATTTGATTAATGAGTTGTGTTCTCCTGTGAAACAATTGTTTGGAGAGAGGTTGATGGCGGGTCCATGGGGTTAACTTATACTTATAACAACCAAAGTTTCAAAAAAATAGTTATTGGCAACTAGTGACTCGTGTTTTGACTTAAATGAACTGGTATTTATTTATGCCAAAATTGTCTCTTAATGTAGCATGATATTTTTGTTTCGAACCACGCAGGAGAATTGCATGAAAAAAAGAAGGAAGAACAAACAATAGGAAAGGTCATAGTCTTACAATAAGGGAATAGGATGTATTTTTTCTTGAACGACAACGACTAACAACAAAACCCTTCCAAGTTGTACCGTGGGAGCCGGCGGACGAGGGAAAATACAGGGAGAGAGCGACATCTGAAGCTTCCCACTATCGTGTGTAACGTTGTGTGGTTACATTGCCGCATTGGATGCATCAGTGTTTCCACCGTACAGATTCCTATGAAGTGGCAGGTGAATATGTAAATGGCACCCTGAACGGAGACACAAAGTCCCGCTTAATTACCTGGATATATTATTTTCGCGAGAAAAACGGATCTGTCTTGAACTGTTACACCAATATAAAAGGGATCATATGGCAGCCGATTACATCCCTAGTAGCAGATTGGGCAGTTTTGCATTTTACTTATCCCTTTGATGTAAAGCAAGCATACTGTATATGTTCTCGGCCCATTCAGATAACTATTACTTGTAGATTCTAAAGCTTTACATTTGATGTGCTCCTCAAGATGTTGTATCAGCATTCGGATCAGCAACAATTGTAGAACCAGCAATACAGAGATGTACACCAAGACCTGCAGAAATTTTCTCCCTCACGACTTGTTCTCAACCCAAGGTGATTTTCTGTTGCCTCAACGCAAGAGATATGCCAACGTAGTCCCGCGGCACTTAAAGATTCCGATTGCTGATATCTTGTAGAATCTTGACTCTCTGTGTCTCATGCCATCGCCTTAGTTGGAACGTATGCACGACAGGATTATCAAGTTCTAGCACTCACAAAGGTCTATCCATTCCCCATCCTGAGACCTACCATTTCCAAACGATCATGCAAAACTCAATAATCTAACTAGCTAGAGAATTATGGAAGAGCTAACTCGTACATTCATATTGGTCGAAAAGCACTCCAAGGTACTAGTACTTATTTCCTACGTGTGCACACAATGACACACCCTCTCTTTCCTATGTACGCAGGTGGGTGGGATGGATCCTAACCATGGTCAAGTATAGAGCTATAAATTGTTCATTTTGCCTCTCATCGAGCCTTCCTTAAAACACAGGTGGGTGGGATTTATTCTAACCGTGGTCAAGCATAGAGCTATAAACTGATCATTTATTGTTGCCACTACAATTTATACCTACCTCTTCAATTTGATTAAGGATAAACCTGGTGTAGACAGTCTGGCTAAAAGCTCAGTAGGATGTATGGGCGCATTTACCTTGATACTAAAAAGCGGAGATGTAAATTTTCGCAAGACACATTCCTGTGAGTTATGATGGGATGGCAGCTGGCTCGTCCAACTCTAAGCCTGGGTTATTTTTTCCTCATCAACTTGGAAGGTGGTGGTTTTTTCCTCATTGTGATGTGGATGTAATGGGACCTATCCTTTTAATATGTATGAATGGATTTTTTAAAAAAATTATGTGATTGGTATCATTCTGAATATTATCCTGGTGTAGACGTACGATGTGGACACGAAAAAACAATAAACATTTGTACCAACGATAAACAAACACGTTCTATTCAACCACGTGGTATACGTGGAATATTAATATGATGACACGTGGAACAATAGCAAATAACTCAGCGGGCTGATAATGGGCCAAAATTCTATTGGGACATAGGTAGTACGACCATGTATAGGGGTTCCCCTATGTAGTGCTTGTAGTACTACGTATTAGAGATCGTCCGTGTCCTACGCGTTATGGGCCGGCCCATTTACCTCGTATCAAAAGAACGTGGGAAATTTTGTCTGCATCCTTTTTTCATTTTTCCATTTTCTTTCCTTTTTCTTGAAAATTTGTTCAAATACGAAATTTGTTTAAATCCAAAATTTGTTCAAATTGTTTGAACATATTTCAAAACGAAAAATTTCCGAATAGAAAGGAAAAGAAAACAGAAAAGAAATAAATAAAAACCGAAATAAGAAAACAGAAATGGTAAAAGAAAAAATGGAAAAAGCGAAACTATAAAAACCTAAAAAAGCAAATTATCCACAAGCCGTAGCGTGGCCCAGTGGCTTCGCCCCGTCGGACGCAAGGAGAGGGCGCGGGTTTGAACCCCCTCCCCCGCACTGCACCTCTTATTTTCGCGAATAAAAATCGTTTAATGGGCCGGCCCAGCTAAGAAAATTACATGGGCGTGCTCTAATACGTAGTGCTATAGGCGCTAAATAGTGTTTCCGATGTATAGTACTAGACGTGTAGTGGACTACCGACACAGTACCATGCCAAAACTTGTTAACAGGCTGGCTCTCTTAGCCTTAACCCAACGCAACAATTAATGTCAGCATGCCAGGTCATAAACCTTAACAGGCTGGCCTGATTAAGCTTAGCAAGTTAGTATGCATACTGTAGCAGGCAAATCCTCAATATTAACAGGCTGACCCACTTAAATTAGAATGTAGGCCCATGGTCTATAGCATGACAGGATTTCAACAGTAAACAGGCCAGCCCATTTAAATTTAACAGGCTAACACACTCAAATTTAATAGTTTGACACACTTAAGTTAACAGGCCGGCCAATGTAGTTATAACCTCGCTTAGGTGGATTCTCCATCTACCATTTAACAGTCTAGCCCACTTATATTTAACATGACGACCGACTTATGTTAACGGGCCGATCCATATCTCTACTATACTCCCTCCGTTCCATAATATAAGGCGTATTTTATTTGCTTTGACCGACCCTTTGACCAACAATTAAACTATCAATATGGAATTTATGTGACATATAAGTGATATCATTGTATTCCTACTCAAAAGTACTTTCTTATGATTATGAGTTCTATCATAAAAGTTTCATATTAAATGCGTAAATCTTGGTCAAAGTCTCGGTCAAAGGAAACAATATACGCCTTATATTTTGGAACGGAGGTAGTATAGTTTTGGTGAAGGACTGTTTGTATGCGTGCGGGTACGTCCTAGGTAGCAATTACCTCGATTGCTGATGGCTTCCGTCCCCGACACCACGCAGCCCTCGCACTTTCCCATTAGCCCATAATCCACTGGGACGGCCAAGCCCAAGAAGAATCAGGAATATTTCCCGCACGTCACGTGTAGAGTAGGAGTCCATATCCGTATGCCCTAAAAAGGAGTCCATATCTGCATGGTTTTCTAAAACGGATGAATGCTTCATAATACAGATCGACAGACGATCAAGATCAGAGTTGATTGCGGTAAAATTTCAGGAGATAAGTTAGCTAGAGCACATCTGCGTGTTAAAGCAACATGTTGAATCATGCGTCAACGCGAGCTACATGAGCAACTTTAGATGTGTATGCCTTCTTGGATGTCCAGCCCCAGCAACACGATGGTTCTAGCCTCTTGACATGATAAAGAGCGTGTCGTTCATACGTATTCTTGTGTTGGATGGCATCAAGAGACGGACAATGGAGTTTTCGTCCTCTACGGGTGTGCACGATGCGCTAGTACGTTGCTACGGACTGAAATAGTATTTCAAAGATGACGAGCGATCGGTAGCGCACATCAGCCGTCGCTTCACGGTGCAGACATGGCCAGTGCTTCAACCAAGATGAACATGGTTGAGTTGAAATCTTGAGTAACAAAATTATGTCCTTTGGACGCATTGCGTTACGACCCATGTTCAGAGTTACCGGTGGTTGTACAGATTAAATCAGACAACCAGAATACGCGAGTAGGAAGACTGACCCTAGGCATAGGGCTTGAGGTTGTCGACGTACACGCAATAAATCTGGTTCAGCAAAAGAGTAGAGCTACATGAATCATATTTCTGATATTGTATCTATTTCTTAAACGTGAAAATGTCAATACCGGAAAGGGAACCAGAGATCATAAGAAACAATCCTTTGATTTTGCCGGATTCGACAATGCTTTCAGATCCAACCTCGTCGTTGCACTAGAGCGACCATCTTTACCTGTTACATGACAACGAAGATTTATATTCTCTCCCGTTGCAACGCACGGACATGCTTATCTAGATCTGCCATATATCACGGTTCGTACCTGCAGTGGCAGAAGGGTTGAAGTTTTTCATTTGAGTCCTCTGTTATATGGCATCTGCGTTACAGTGGTTAACATGAAACCATCTGCCACATGATCGAGCCTGTTCGTGGTTAAACCTTCTATCACGCGAGTGTCGGCGGGCCATCAGCTTGCTTTTTCTCGGTTGCATGTGGTCTATGTCGCTTGCTACGTTAACTAGGCGCAACGCTGATGTCTTTCTAGTGTATGCGTGCTAGTTGCATACCCTGCTGCGGGTCCTATTTGGCCGGTCGATCCAAAGGACTACACTAAAATTCTTTATTCCTATTGTTTTACTCACAAAACTATACATAGTATTTAGGAAGAAGCAATATAAATTGAAATCACCAATAGAACAAAAGAAATTAAACTTGTGCATGGTATAAAAGTGGTTAAACAACTATTTATTCGCTAGAGATACATTTGCAACAAAAATTTCCAAAAGTTTCAACAAAAATCATGAAAGAGCACAACAACACAAATCATGTTTTTTCACCAATGGAAAAATATGCTTAATCAACAATTTTTCATGTTGAGTGATTAGCAACGAAAATCACCAACGATTTTAACAAAAATTAAAAACGAGCACAACAAAAAATCATGTTTTTCGCACCAATAAAAAGTGCTTAAACCAGCAATCTATTTGTCGTAGATTCAATTTCAAAAAGGAGTCACTAACTATTTCAACAAAAGTGACAACCGACCACAACAAAAAAAAACTCATGCTCACCAAAATGAAAAAAAAAAATGCTTGAGCAACAATTTATTTGCCATAGATTCATTTGAAACCAAAATCACCAACAAATTAAAAAATATTCACAAATGACCACAACAACAAAAAAAAACTCTTTTTGTGGCACCCAAAAAAAAGTGGTTGAGCAACAATTTATTTGCAGTACATTTATTTTCAACAAAACTCACAAACGACCACAACAAAACTATCATGTTTTTCAACAATGTTTTAAAATATGTAAACATCAATGGAAAGTCTGAGGCAAACACAAACTTGTTAAAACGTGTTGCCAATGATTTCATAACCAAATGCATATGATTTTCTTTTTTATAATATGAAATCCCATATGCAACATGAGACATGGCTCGACGGAGGCTGTAACACCTGGGGTGTTCCCCCTTAGTAGAATTGGTTGCTTCCTTTTTTTTGCATCACATGCATAACATAAGCATTGCATCCTGTTTTCAAAAACAACTCAAAAATTCAAACCACTTTAAACTTTCAAAAACATGTCTAAAATTTCCAATTGAAAGTTGCAAACTAAATACCTCAAATTGTTTTCAAATAGTTTGAAGTTGAATTTGTTCAAATTGTTTGTTAAATGAAAATTCCTTTTTAGTAACTCCAAATGGCAAATTCAAATTCACTTCCAAATCAATCATAATTGACATGATCAAATTGTGGTTTAAACATTAAATTCTTGCAAACAATTAAATTCAATAATGTTTTCATAATTGCTTGAGCTTATTAAATAAAATTTGTTTATTTCCAAAAATTCCAAATCAAACCTTATCTGGAACTCAACTAACCAATTAAAAAATCAAATCAATATTCCCAATTTTGAAGTTAATGTTAAATGGCTTTGAATTGCTGTTTTGCAATTAATAAAAAAAAATCATCAAATAAAAGAACCCCCCAAACCCTATTTCTATCTCTCTCTCTCTTTTACCTCTTACAAAAAAAAGGAAGAAATAAAAAAATAAAAAAAGGGAAAGAAGATGGGGGAGGCAGGCCTTTTCTGGCCCACCTACAACCCCTGTCAGCCCATTCCACTTACCAGCCCAGGAGAGGGGGTTGTCGTCTTCTTCCTGCTATCGTCATCACGGTACGAACGCAGCCATCGCCGGCCACGTACTGCTCTCGATGTGATGGACGGCAGCTCGGCGCCCCTCCCGACTATAACTTGCCCAGGAGGTTCCCCTTGAACCCTAGATCATGTTTCCCTTCCTTTCCCTTCCTCCGCAGCCGCCATCGCCTTTTCTCCTCACATGCCAACGCCATGGCCACATTGAGCTCGAGCTCGGTGCCCCGGTGAACCCCACAATCCCCACCTCCTACGTCGCGCCAGGAGGAGCGCGACGCCTTCCTACATCGATTCCTGCCAGGAGCCGGACCCGGGAGTGCCCAGGAGCGCCGCGCCATCCTCGAACACTCGTCGTCCATCCGTGCGGAGCGCCTCCAGGGCGTCGTCTCCCTCTCCTTCTACCGGGCACCATCGTCGTCACCGAGCCATGCCGCTGCGCCATCCAACTCCTGGTGAGCAGACGCCCCCCGTAGACATCATCTCTGGCCGTCTCCTCTCGTGTATGCATGGATCCGGCGCCGCCCAGCCCCGTCCGTCTCGCCGCCGGGACGTCCATGCCGTTCTCGAGCCGCTGCGAGTTCTGCTCGAATCGCTCCGCCCCACCTGTGTCTACACATGCTAGGCAGCACCACATACTACCTCCTGCACGATCAACCACATCCCAGCACCCCTTGCTACACCTCGAGGTCGCACCGATCGCGGTATGATCTCCAGCAGCCGCAGCAGTTCCTTCTCTGAACCTGTAATGTCTGAATTTTGCTGTTGGAATTCAGTTAGTGGCCACTGAAAACTACTTCCTGTTTCCGTATCACATACCAACAGCAACTCCGCAGCAGCGCACTGGTTAGCTTCCCTGCGCGCGAGCCATCGATCACTGGTTCGATTCCCCTCGGTCGCACGGAAGGCCACCCCTTTTTCGCTATTTTCCACCACGGGCTGGTCCCACTCGTCGGTGACCTTGTTTGCCGTCGGTCCTCGTCAGCATCTCGCGGCTGCAGGGCCCGCGTGTCATCCCCTGTGGCTAGATCTACTCCCGGTGAGAGATGACAGCCAGATCTGGATCCAGAACTTTGCACCGAGGCCCCTGCCCTTCTACCTTTTGTACCAGGGCCCTTCCACACCCTGTTTCCACCACGAACAGGTCCCTGCCTTTTCTAAATAACACCCCACAATTCAAATGCACATAACTTTTATTTTCCAAATTCAAATAATGTAAATAAAATATGTTTTCTGCCCCAAATTTAATACTCTATCTGATTACCTCATTTGTTTTCTGTTTTGCACATTTCAAATTGTTTCAAATTTCAAATTCAAACAATTCATTTAAAAATTGATTAATTGCATAACTAATTCAATCTTAATTCAAATGTCACATATAAAATATGTTTTCCAACCAAAATTTCATGCTCTTTCCAAATATAACATTTGTTTTCTGTTTTGAATAATTTAAATTGCTGAAAACAACTGTTTCTTATTTAATGCAATTTAAATTGCCAAATTCATAACTAATTCATTTTAATTCCAATTTCAACAAATAAAATATGTTTTCCAATTAAAATTAAATGCTCTACCCAAATATAATTTTTTTTTACTGTTTTGAACAATTAAAAATTGATGCAACATTTAATTCCTCATTTAATTCATTTAATATTGTTAAATTGGCAACTTGCTCAATTAAATTCCAAATTGGACAATTAAAATATGTTTTCATATCAGAAACATGCCTTTAACATGTTCATGCCATCCATATCTCTGTTTGCATCTTATCTGGTGCATTTTAGGTTTGTTATGCATGTTCATCTATATGACAACATATGCAATGTGTGGGCTAATTAATTCCAGCTGTTGCCCCCTTCCATTTAAATTGCCTAACTCATCTACTTTATTGTTTGCCATGCTAAATAACAATTAAATTGATGGTTAGCTAAGCAACTTGAACCAATTCCTATTTCTCCGGACTCCGGTTCCGATTAAATTGTTTAAGTTGTTTCCCCTGTTGCATCTTGCCATGCCATGTATATAAAATAGGATCATGCTGGATCTTTTGCCGTAGTAGTAATTGTTGCATCCGGTGTTTGTTCGAGGTTCGATGCTTCTTCTCGGATAGGACGTTGAGATGGTGTGAGCAACGACAAGTTCTGCGGATGTACCTCTACTTGCTGGATTCCAGACAAGTATACTCACTTGCTGCCAGAAGGCTGCCTTTCATCACTTGTTACCGATTCTTTCCGTTGTTCTTATGCTAGCCCTATGATTCGATGCTTGTGTCTCGATCCTATCATATGTTTACCTTGCAGCCATGATATAGCCATCCTTCCACTTCCTATTAATTGTTGTTTGTTTACCTTGTTGGCCCTCGTGTCGTAGTTGCATGCTTAGTGTTGTTTGCGCTCAAGTCTGGTTGTCCGTCTTATCACCTGTTTAGTTGATAGTTGGGTTTCAATTCAATCAACAACTTGTTAATGTCTGGGGTAATAATAATTTGATGATAATGCACCGGCAGGAGGCCCGGGTTAGGGTTTTGAAGCCTGCTAGTGTCGAACTTAATTAGGAAAAGAGTCTTGTCTGCTGATCCATGATGAGCGTGCTCACCGCATCCGGGTGGTGGTATGGAACCCCCCTCGACTTAGACCTGATCTGCAGCTTGTCCGAAGAGCCACACTTAGTTCGGGTCTTCCATTTGCTCCTTGCATAATGGGTGGATCCCCCATGGTTACTGGTGATGATGATGATGATGCATATAGGGCGAGGCCTGTAGTGCCGGGGTGTTGTGTCCTGCGGGAGTTTTGCACACCTGCTGAGTATTCGGCTGCGTGGTTGGGACCTTATAACTCCGTGGCTCCTAGGATGAGTTGTAGAGACGGTTTGGGTCGTGTCGAGCCAACCTGAGTTTTAGTTGGTGGCTTGAGTGTGTACGGGTAATGGAGCACACCCTGCAGGGATAAATCTTCTCGAGAAGCCGTGTTGTCCGCGGTTATGTGACGACTTGGTGAAAGTACTGGCTAACAAGTACTCAGACAACTAACACCTAATCAATAATAATTTGACTAGTAATAGGCATATTGTCACAATAACCTGAACTTCACCCTAATCAACAGTGTGAGTTATCCTTGGGTTGCTTCCTTAGTAGGGGGTAACATTGGATGGGTTTGTTTAAGGTTAGTTGTAGATGGTTACGATACGCTATCTTATCCCTTTCTTTTAGTCGGATGTTGTAGTGAGTCTCTGTAGTTGGTTAGTGCAGCCCGCTGCCGCTTATTTGCAATAAACCCTTCCTTTCCGTTGAACCCAAAAGAATTTGTATCTTGTGATGACTGGCTACGCCGGTATCTTGTGAGTATGGTTTATCCACTTGCCAGTACTTAACCGTACTGACCCACAAATCCTTTTTCGTGGCTGCATATTCAATATTGCAGTCAACAGGTTTGAAGTCTGACGATGTTAGCTTGGGAATCCCTCCGGCTTGGCCTGGGCAGGGATTGGACGCTCTCGGTTATCTTCAGGACTCTTAGTCCAATTTGTATCTTGTCCGTAGCCGGACGCTATGTTGTTTCTTCCGCTGTTATTTGGCTCTTTGTATTGTATCAGTTGTATCCCTGACTCGTTTGAGTCATCTTGTATATATCTTTTCTGTTGTTGTTGTGGATTATTCGTGAACTATTGTAATGTTATCACAAGTGGCAACCTGGAATCGGTTATCATGCGGATTTGGCGGGAATGCTGAAATCTGCATAGTGCCCGATCTCGGGGCGTCACAGAGGCCGTCGGCGCTAGATCCGTCGAGGGTCCTGTAGCCACCACTCCATACTTTCTCTCAAGATCGTCATAGTCGCAACGGCTAGAGGAATCGAGACACGAAAAATGTCGTAGCGTAGCTCGCCCATTCGGGTTAGCACTAGTTTGTGGCAGGAGGCCCGAAAGCAAACAACGACGAGTAATTATACATTAAAAAAAATACCTAACAACCCAAAATAAATGTGTGGCCAACCACGACCAGTAAAACATACTCGCTCTGTTCCTAAATGTAAGATGTTAAAACTCTTTTCTACATTCACACATGTCTATTTGTATCTAGACACCTTTTAATTTATATGTTCACTCATATTAGTAGGTATCTAGACAACATGAGCAATAGCTCCAACATCTTATATTTAGGAACGGAGGGAGTACATTAAAAGAATACCTAACAACCGAAAATACATGTGTGGCCATAGCAGAACGGTACAACATAGCCATGTACCGCTAGTGTAGCATGCGTAGCAGTTGAAAATTTTCAGCCACTAAGTCGGCTCTGTGGAAAATATTGAAACCCTAATATTGTGTTGTGTATTGCTTGGCCCTCGTATGGGATATATAAGGAGTACAAGACTTGGAGACCAAGGAGGCTATGACTTGAGTTACAAGATGATTCTAGAATCCTAGTCCAACCGTACGTGGAGTCCTATACATATCTAACATCCCCTCTCAGTCGTAGCGGTAGTGAAGTGGACGCTTGCGAATGGATTTGAAGTTTTGCACTTCCGTCGCTTCCTCCTCTCCGTCATCATCATCTCTCCTCTCTTCCCTCCCGCAGTCACAGCGGAAGTGGCGTGGACGCAAGTGATGACGCGGACGCTGTTGCCCGGAGTTGTTGCCGATGTGTTGCTGTAGATGTACAACCTGTGATGTCGATGTCGAGATAGCTGGTCGTGATTTAGCCGTAGTCGAGGTAGTAGTGGTCGATGTAGTACTCGCCGTAGTCGTTGCAGCCGCAATGCCGGAGGCGCAAAAAAAAATTGTGCGATGTGTATGACGGTGCTGCAGTTGTATTTTTTTTTTACGACGTTTCGCACCTTTGGAGGTACCGTCGCGGGCGTCAAAGGACGCGGTCGTAGGTCATAAGTGAGTCCACCAGTTTTGCCAGGACTGGGAGAAGCTCACCAAGCACACATGGTTTTGCCAGAACCGTGTGCGCGGTTGTAGGGGCTTTCACCGTAGTGATGCCGGGTTGTCGATGCAGTCTTAGCCGTCGGACGCGGTCGATGCCGTCGTCGGTATCGTGGCGTCTTGTAGTTGTACTGTCAGTGGACGCGTGTCCAGCCTTGTGGACGTCGTAGTTGTAGCGGCGGTGGCGATATGTTGACGAGATTGCCGATGAAGACCACGTTGATGTAGACCTTGGCAATGATGTGTCGGCGAGGTGGTAGTAGGCGTGATGAAGTTGGTCGCTTAGAGGCGTCCCTCGTGGCGACGATGATGTAGATGTGTTGTTGTCGGAGAAGGCGGCGAAATTCCACACCGGCCTACGTGTGGTGTCGCTTCTCGCGGGTGTGGTCGACGGTGACCTTGGCTATCTCATAGTTCGGCTCGATGTAGTATCCGTCTTGACGAAGTGTAGATTGGTGCGGTCGTTGCGCATGCTGGCAGGCTTCTCGGTGTAGACGCAGATGTGTGGCGGCGTGTCGCGTACTTGCGTGGCCGCATCTGCGCCGGCACAGCCGTCGTATCGCATAGTCGATCGTTCTCCGGTCTTGTGCGGCTGCGTCCATACGTGGGCACGGGCCTGCTCGGACGCGATCGATCTGGACGCCGCTTGAACCAATCTTGTACTCTGTACTGATTTCTCGTCGGAAGAGGATCGTGAGATCAGGGATTTATTTGGCTTGCTAATTTTAGCTAATCTACAAACTGAAATTGAATCTAAGAACGGATCCAATCTTCGATCGGACCTGGATGTCGCGCCCCCGAGTAGAGTGTCACACCCCACCTACTGACATGGTGGTGTATGACAAGGAAGGCAACAACAGGGAGGATGGCCTGGAACACGTGAAGGAGTAGCTAGGTGTGGCGTGCGTGAGTTGTTGGCTGGTCCAACTGTAAGTGGCTGTTATAAGCTCCCTGTAGCCTTTGGGCAGAGACATCGAAAATAGACATAAGTAAACTCTGAAAAGAGTCTGTCTCTTCGGTCCTCCTGTATCCTGTTCATCCCCTTTCCCCCTTGTGATCTCACGAGCTCCTGCTCGGGCCATCACAATTGGTATCACGAGCCAAGTTTCCGATCCGTTCGGCGTCCAAAAATTTTCCGAGATCGTTCCGGTACCACCGACCAATTGGTTGGAGGTCGCTTTGGCTTGATCTCCTGTAAATCCGAAATTGGCGTTCGGACGATTCAGGAAAGGCGACGACGGCGCCGCAAACTAGCACCCCGAGTGCACAGACTCGTTTCGTTCTGCGTCACATGGAGGAAATGCAGAAAAATATGCAGGAGTGGATCTCCAAGGCGTTTGAGGAGAAATTGGGGCCAATAGCAGTCGACATGAAGAAGATGGCAGGGGAGATCCGTGAATTACGAGGTCAGGTCGAGGAATTCGGCCAGGATCTGGATGCGGTCAAGCAAGTGCAAGGATCAGGCTCACATCCAATCGACCATCGCCGTCAGCCTCAAATTCGCGAAGCAGCCGGGTTTGCTACCCAGGATGCAGACGCCGAAAGCGAGCCTCTCGATCTGGACCGCGGGTGCAGCGACGCCGACGATACGCGCGCGCGCCGCGACGGCGACGACAACCGCGCGCGCCGCGACGACGACGACAACCATATGCGACGCGACGACGAGGACATCCGCCAGCGTCGCGGTGACAACCGCGCATACCGCGACAGCGAGGACTCCCGCGTGCGACGCGACGACGACGACATCCGCGAGCACCGCGGCGGCTACCGCCTCAATCCCCCCAAGCATCCGTTTCCAGTCTTCATAGGGGAGTTTCCTTTGCTATGGATTGATAACTGCTATACATACTTTGACATGTACAATGTTCCTGCTCGCCACTGGATTAGCACTGCTACCCTGTTGTTTGAGGATCACGCTGCTCTCTGGTTGCAAGCATACAAGCGTACGCATCGGCATATTATTTGGGATTCCTTCATCACTGCAGTGGTTGCAGAGTTTCGCTGTGATGAGTATGATGGGCAAATGTCAGTATTGTTGCAGCTTCGACAAACAGGCTCGGTTGCTGAGTACAAACGCTCATTTGAATCCTGCATGTATCACTTACTGTCCGTTGATTCTTCTCTCAATTCCAAATGGTTTATCTCACACTTTGTTCATGGATTGCGTGATGATCTTCGTGCCGCAGTTCGGTTGCAACATCCAACTAGTGTTACCAGGGAAGCTTCTTTGGCACGCATCCAGGAAGAGGAGAATGAACATCAACGCCCTCGTGCTCGTCCCCCAGCACCAACTAAACATCCTACTGTTGCAGCCCCTAATGTCGGTGTTGTGGTCCGAACTGAAGTAGTTCGTCGAACTGGTGATGATTATACTCGTGAACGCCAGTTGAGGGATTTCCGCAAAGCAAATGGTCTTTGTTTTCGCTGCGGAGATAAATACAGTAGAGACCATAGGTGCAAGCAGTCAGCTCAAGTGCTGATGATTGAGTTAGGTGAGTTTGGTGAAGTATTGTCTGAGGATACAGTTCATGCGTTGGAACTTCTTGATGAGACAGTACCAGATGAAGCTTGTTTTTCTCTGTCCGTTCATGCTCTTGCTGGAACAGAAGAACTGAATACACTACGGTTACGTGCCTTGGTTGGAAACAAAGTTATGCTTATTCTAATTGACTCAGGCAGTACGGAAAGTTTTGTTAATTCTGCATTTGTGCAGCATGCTCGACTACCTGTCAAAAATGCTTCTCGTATTGTGGTGGGAATCGCAGATGGATCAAAAATGTACTCAACTACCTATGTTCCGAGTCTGACCTGGTGGTGCCAAGGAAATACTTTTAGCAATGACATGAGGGTCCTTGATTTGGGTCCTTACGATGCAGTCTTGGGAATGGACTGGTTAGCTAGTTTCAGTCCAATGAACTGCCACTGGCGTGACAAGCATATTTCCTTTGATTATGGAAACAAAGAGGTTCATTTGCAGGGCATCCTCACTGCCAAACAGAAGCAACTGCAGGAATGGAATTTTCCCAGTTACAAAAATGGGTGGCTGGAAATGATGTATGGGCCTTGGCCGTGATTGAGCAATTCTCGGTAGATCAGGTGGAAGTTTCTCAACCCCGAGAAGTGTAGAACCTGTTAAATGAGTTCGCGGATGTTTTTCAGGAACCAAAGACCTTACCTCCTCACCGAGCATTTGATCATGCTATTACTTTGGATACTTCTGCTCAGCCCATCAACTCGAGGCCTTACCGATACTCTCCTTTGCAGAAGGATGAAATAGAGCGCCAGGACAAAGAAATGTTGGACACAGGGCTTATCACTCCCAGTCTGAGTCCCTTTGCATCCCCGGTACTGTTGGTCAGAAAGAAAGACAACACGTGGTGTTTTTGTGTGGACTACAGAAAGCTCAATGATGTTACAGTTAAAAACAAGTTTCCACTACCTATTGCAGAGGAGTTAATGGATGAATTGGCAGGCACTAAATTCTTTTCTAAGTTGGATTTACGTGCGGGTTATCACCAGATCCGAATGCGTGAAGATGATGAACCCAAAACAGCCTTCAAAACTCATCATGTCCACTTCCAGTTTAGGGTGATGCCGTTCGGTTTAACCAATGCACCCGCTACATTCCAGTGTTTGATGAATTCAATTTTTTGCCCCATACACTAGGAAGTTTGTCATTGTCTTTCTGGATGATATTCTGGTATATAGCCCTGATTTGGAAACTCATTTACAGCATTTGCGGCAAGTTCTTACTACTCTGCGTGAACATAAGCTTTATGCTAAAGTGACTAAGTGTTCTTTTGCCAAAGACAACATTGAGTACCTTGGGCACATCATATCTGATAAAGGTGTGGCTACTGACCCTGACAAGACTGCAGCAATGAAACAATGGCCACTGCCAAAAACGCAACTGAGTTAAGAGGCTTTCTGGGGTTAACCGGCTACTACAGAAAATTTGTTCGGAACTATGGTATTATAGCCAAACCTCTCACAAATCTCTTGACCAAGAAAGGTTTTATGTGGACAGAACAAGCTACCGTGGCATTTAATCTGTTGAAAGAAGCCATGACTAACACACCAGTGCTAACTTTGCCCAATTTTATGATGCCTTTTGTGGTGGCGACTGATGCTTGTGATACTGGTATTGGGGCAGTTTTGATGCAGCAAGGACATCCAGTGGCCTACATGAGTAAAGCATTGGGTGTCAAGAATAGCAAATTGTCAATCTATGAAAAAGAATTCTTGGCGATGATAATGGTAGTTGACAAGTGGCGGTCTTACTTGAAAAGGGGGCCTTTCATTATTCTCACAAATCATCAGAGTTTGTGCTCCTTGACAGACCAACATCTCACTACTGATCTGCAAAAGAAAGCCATGGCCAAGCTTCTAGGATTACAATTCTCTATCAGATATCGCAAAGGTAGTGAAAATAATGTTGCAGATTCCTTGTCAAGGGTGGGTCACTTGCTACAAATGAATGACATGTCGATTTGTCAACCTGCATGGGCACAGGAAATACTCACTTCTTATGACATGGACCCAGATGCAGCGGCATTGCTTGCTCAATTGGCTGTTAAGAGCCCGGATTCTCGAGGTTTTTCGTTGGACAAGGGCTTGATTCGTTACAATGGGCGTCTCTATATTGGTAATCAGCTCGCCTTGCAGACCAAACTCATTAGTGCTCTCCATGACAGACCTGTGGGAGGACATTCCGGTATTCATGCCACTTGCCATCGTGTTCGCAAGGTATTCTTCTGGCCAGGAATCAAAATGGCAGTGGAAGATTTTGTTAAACAGTGTCCAACCTTTCAAAAGTCCAAGAATGAACATTGTCACCCAGCTGGTAAACTACAACCTCTTCCTCCTCCTACAAAACCATGGAAGGACATTACAATGGACTTTATTGAGGGCTTGCCATTGTCAGATGGTATGAATGTGATACTTGTGGTGGTCGACCGTTTGACAAAGTATGCACATTTCATACCTCTGCGGCACCCGTATACAGCGACATCAGTTTCAAAACTCTTTTTTGATCACGTGGTTAAATTGCATAGTGTGCCAGAGACTATTGTTTCAGACCGTGATCCAATCTTCACAAGTAATTTTTGGAGGGCCTTGATGCAAGCAGTTGGTACTAAACTGAATTACAGTACTGCCAATCATCCTGCTACCGATGGACAGAGTGAACGTGTCAATCAATGTTTAGAGCAGTACCTACGATGCGCGGTGCATGACTGCCCAAGCAAGTGGCGCCGATGGCTTCCTATGGCAGAGTTTTGGTATAACTCTTCATATCATTCCTCTATCAAATGCAGTCCCTTTAAGGCGTTATATGGACTGGACCCCAATTTTGGTGCACTACCAGACTTGAATGTTGACACTTCGTCTTGTGCTTATGATGCTGTGGCTGAACGCCAAAAGTTCACTGAATTATTGAAGGACAATCTAGTCAAGGCTCAGAACAGGATGAAGTCTTATGCAGATCAGAACCGCATAGAACGTTCCTTCTCAGTCGGTGACGACGTTCTGCTGAAATTGCAACCGTATTCACAGTCCTCGGTTGCCAATAGGCCTTATCCAAAGTTGGCATTCAAATTTTTTGGACCTTTTAAAGTGCTATCCAAGATCGGCGAGCTGGCCTATGAACTTAAATTGCCAGAAGGGAGTGCCATACATCCTGTGTTTCATGTGTCTCAATTAAAGCCTTTTCTTTCCAAGTATACTCCTGTATTCACCACCATACCAGCTCCTGATGCTTTGCACGCACATGCACCACAACCTGAAGCTATTTTGGACAGACGGATGGTGAAGAAAGGTAATGCTGCAACTGTTCAAATCCTTGTTCAGTGGTCATCTCTTCCAGTGGATTGTGCAACCTGGGAGGATTACTATGTGCTCAAAACCCGGTTTCCTAAGGCGCCAATTTGGGACCAACCTATGTTTCAAGGAGGGGCAATTGTCACACCCCCGCCTACTGACATGGTGGTGTATGACAAGGAAGGCAACAACACGGAGGATGGCCTGGAACACGTGAAGGAGTAGCTAGGTGTGGCGTGCGTGAGTTGTTGGCTGGTCCAACTGTAAGTGGCTGTTATAAGCTCCCTGTAGCCTTTGGGCAGAGACATCGAAAATAGACATAAGTAAACTCTGAAAAGAGTCTGTCTCTTCGGTACTCCTGTATCCTGCTCATCCCCTTTCCCCCTTGTGATCTCACGAGCTCCTGCTCGGGCCATCACAGAGATCTCCACGGAGGCGGCGCGTTGCGGAAGTGTTTAGAACACTAAGATCGGCGCCGTGAGGCTAACCGCTCTGATACCATGTGGAAAATATTGAAACCCTAATATTGTGTTGTGTATTGCTTGACCCTCGTATGAGGTATATAAGGAGTACAAGACTTAGAGACCAAGGAGGCTATGACTTGGATTACAAGATGATTCTAGAATCCTAGTCCAACCGTACGTGGAGTCCTATACATATCTAACAGGCTCCATTTGCATGTGAAGAATCAGTGTGCGCGTGCATGTGAGAGGAGCTGGAGGCGCAGTGCATAGTCCAGTGACAGCGACGGCGCGCAAGGAAAAGGAAGCAGCACGCGAAAGTAAGCGACCCAACCAATCAGTGTGAGCGATCGGTCGGTGTTTTCCTTTGGCCGAACTAACTGTATTTAAACCTTATGTGTGGGAGGCTACAAGGAACGACATCAATACAAACTAATTTCAGTACATCTCGTTGTTGATTTCGAATCTAGGTCCACCCAGTGAGCAATTCATAGAGGTGCCACAATGTGACTCCAGATCCACCATCGTCTCCCACTCTTCTTCGACTAGCACCACCAAACCCTTGGGCAAGATCGTGAATTTTTTTGGACCAGAGGTTCCAACCGGGTCGCCACTGATAAATTGCTCGAGACTGTAACCACGGATGATCCATCGGCCCTTCATCCAACACATGCGAGATGATTCATCCGGCATCCGTTCAGCACGAATGGAATGACAGAGAGAGTTGGGCAGTTGCTTTTCCTGTACATGTTGCCTTTTATTGCTGCTTGTACGTATTCGTAGGACAGCACTGTGTTTTTGCGAGTAGCTGAAGCGAAGCAACCTCTCTGCTACACAACGCCTGCACTCTACTATACATCCAGATGTCCAGATACATTATTATATGTGGGATGATGGTGGCGTCTGCACTAATACTAGCTCCGTTCCTATGAATAAGGCGCACACGTATTTCAAGATAAACTTTGACCGAAAGATTTGTTTACTATATAATGCAAATTTGACATTGTTAGATTCGTATTGAAAAACATTTTCTATGATATTGATTTTATACCAAATACTATTATATATATATTAATTCTTGCTCAAAGACAAATATCAAAAAACGTGCGCGTCTTATTCATTGGAATGGAGGGAGTATCAGTTAACCCATGCGTGTCTCACAGATCGGTTCCTTGAGGAGCCTCCAGCGTTCAGTGAGACGTGCCATCGCTGTTTACTGAGCCTTCCAAGCCAAAACTAACAAGGGAAAATATATTCAGGCTCACACTATTAGTACGCCAGGTTCAGGTCAATTAGATCCGTAAATACTACACCAAGTTTGAGTGACTGCTCTCTCCAGCCAGGTACTAGTGGGAGTTTTCAAGGAAAAAGGCAAATATATGGAGCGAGAGGAGTAAACTCCAACAAGGCACTATTACACGCAATAACAAAACAAAGATAAAATTAAGTAAGATCGAACCAATGGGGACACGATAGTTTAACGTGAAAAACTCTTCCAACGAGTAAGAGAAAAAACTACGGATGCCAGCCAGCAATACTTCACTATTTTGGATGAATTTACAAACGCGCCGGGATTTACAATGTGTGTTTTATCCCGTGCGGCGGCTTACAAGAGGTATATAAAGGCGGTCCTGACCTAATTAGGTAACAACTATACGAATACGAATTTGGATCACACCAAAATAACAGGCACAACAGATAGTGACAACAGCTAGTCCCAACACAACAGATTCAGTTTTTTTTTTTGGAACAAGGGAAGGGCCGCAAGGACCCCGATGCTACGTTTAGATAGAATCAAGTAGCAGGTACAAAGAATGTGTTGGCCGTTTTACAACACTTGCCCTAAGAAACCTACTATTTGAAGATAAGACCAATGCAAATGAAAAAAAAGACTCTACAACGAAAAGATAAAACGCAATCGGGTTCTGGGTCTTCTCTGCTACAACTCGCCGGCGACCTCCAGGCGCGGATGCCGAGGATCGAGAGAACAGTACTTGGACACTCTCCAAAACAAGCGATGAACCTCTGTCACCGGCTGCCGGGGACGAACCACTTGGCTCCTTCGAGACGCTGAGCTCAGGGTCTAGGCTCGACAGACCTCCGCTCGGGAGGAAAAGAATGGGGCGCTTTTCGGCCAAGGATCACGCAGTCGAGCATGGCCTCCGTGTGAGACGTGCAGATTTGCAGCTTGTACTCAAACCAACGTCCCGCAACGATGACCGAAATGAAATGTAGCCAACAGCTATGGCGACCATGACCTCCATGGCTAGTAGCTGATAGCATCCGATCTGCATCCACCAAAGCTGAAGAACCAGCATCATCAACCCCCAAGACCAGGAGTTGACCTTCGAGCTTATTAGAGAGAGGGGAGGTGGCGCCATCCACCCCTTCTGCATCTAGCTACGACCACCGGAGCACCAAGAGAAGGAGAAGAAGCGATGCCCGCCCGCTGGCGCGGCTCGGTCGCATCCGTCGTCGAAGCCTCCACGGCATAACACCATATTGCACATAGGAGACAAGAGCAACAAGCTCAGACACGAACCTACTTCTACAACCTAGACTACTGCTGTACAGAGGGGGCCGACACCCTATTTCATCTCCGCACCATCCGGTGTAGGCACCGACGGCGGGAGCGGCCGGATCTGACTGCGCCTGGCAGTGGACTCTCAGGGTCAAGAGGAGAGCAAGACCACATCTAGGAATTGCTAGTTTTTAACACCAAGTGCAAGTCGTGTACTAAGAAAAGGTTTTTCACACCTACCACAAATATGAGAGAGGACCTACCACAAATATGTTGCAAAAATTAGGGGCTGCATTTTTTGAATATAGTAGACCATATTATATGCACAAATAAACAATTTGTTTACTAAGAAAAGGTTTCCATCCACCTCTTTTCAAAAACACAAGTTTCTGCCGATTCAGCTGAAAACTGGTCAAATTAGAACTACAAGTGCCTCGTAGTTTGCTCATGATTTTTGAAAAAAATCATTTTAGCTACACAACTACCTATTTTAACACAAATACACCGATAGTTTCTCAATATTCAAGCCCTAGCAATGCACAACAATGCCCGCCGTCTTGACAATGTTATGGATGTGTAGATTTTGTTAAGATAATGTTATGGATGTGTAGATTTTGTTAAGACAAACATTTTGACACCTTATTTGCTCAATTTGGATTAACAGAGCAAAAGTAAGGATTTATTCAAGTTTCATTTTTATCAAGCAATTTCCGTAATTATTGAATAAGTGCCATATAACATATTTGTCATGTTTCAAAATGACATAAACACGTACAACAAACTTTGTTGAACATTCTGAAATTTGAATCACCCAATTTGGACCATTTTTCAATTAGTTGTGGATTTTACAAATAATCCATTTTATCTGAAGGGGGGATTCGTCCCGGTTCGTGGCTTGAACCGGGACAAATGCCCCTGCGCAGGCCACGTGGCATCTGACAGGGCATTTTTCCCGGTTCAAGCCACGAACCGGGACAAATGCCCCCTTACCAACCGGGATGAATGCCCCATAGGGCCTCTATGCGCCCACGGCCGTCCGAACCGGGACGGATGCATAGCATTCGTCCGGGTTCGTAAAACAACCGGGACGAATGCCATTTTGGCTCTAGACGAAATGTGATGTTTCTACTAGTGTGATATTTTTCACATCCCCATACAAGGAAATCTAATGGAACTAAATTACGTGAGGTTAGATTGCAGCGATGGATTTCAGATCCAATTTTCCTATTAATCTTGACGAACCAAGTGTCATCCTTCAAAAAAAAGGTTATATATGCATATATAATTTTGGATAAAAATATTAGTCCCTCCGTATCAAAATATAAGATGTTTTACCATTTCCTAGACATGTTTTAGTGTAATATGCATATGAATCTGCACACTAAAACAGTTCTAGATACATTACATCTAGAAAATGCTAAAACATCTTATATTTTGATACGGAGGGAGTATGTGTTATGTTTGTGGTAGCTTTTTTTGTTGTCTTAGAGAAATACTAATATTTATATATCTCATTTTTAGTAGTATCGTGATTGTAATATATTATATATTAAGTATATAATTTCTGGACTATAATACTTTCACGAGGAAGTATCTTTATTTTATGGGAACAATTAATGTGCCGAAACTGGCCATTTTCACCAGATACTTTTTTTTTCGAGGGTACGCAATTGCGCACCTGATCTTTATAGAAGGAAAGAGGTTTGAGTACAAGAAAATGACAGTCGTTGCGCACAACACTGTCAAGAACACAACACTCCACACTGGTAAGACCAAGGACAGCCTCCACACACACTACAACCAAACACCGTAAAGACCTATCCAACTAGAGAGCAAGGCCGCGTCTCAGCCGATGCTGCCGCCTCCAAGAAGAACCGCTCCATCTTGACACCCCTTGTCGACGCACCCACCTAAGGAGAAGGAGGGCGGGACATGGGCCGTCCCGAGAAAAGGCTCCATCTTGATCACGCTAGCAGGGTGTGCATAGCGCCCCTGCATCTCATCAATGGATAATGGCGAGCTCCGATGGAGAACAACATAGAACCTCCAGGCCTCATCTCCAAACGCGATGCTCTCACCAGAGGTACGACCTCGGGGACGTCGCCAACGCGCCGGTCCGACTCTGGACCTAGGCTTTCGCCTGGAGACATCTTCCAAACCCGCGCAAGGGCGAGGGATGCGACAACTCATCTCGGCGACACCTCCAAGAAGGGGACGACACCCGCAGGCGCCGTTGTCGCCGGCACCGGCAGAAACCGGGCAGGACTTTCGCCCGAGTTATTGTGTGCCTCCCTCTCTGCGCGGATGGGGCCAATGTCCATGTTGTTCACACCGCCGCCGCCGCAACCTTCACCTCCGTAGTTGTAGCATCGTGGCCCATCGACAACCCGCACGACGAGGGCACACAACAACCCGGCACCCCACCTTTCTTCCACCTCCAACCTGGACGTGACTGCAGCCAATTCCTCCGGCACGGACTAGGCGCCCACGACAGGACACCCACTCCAGGGCACCGTTCGACGACCCCAGCCCGCAGGCCCAATCAGGTCAAGAAGAACCAGATCGGCCCACCCCAACTCCAGCACACCACCGAGCCCCGCCGCGCGCCTGCGACACCGAGATGGCCGGCTGCCCGCTGCTGGCCAAGAACTCCTCCTGGCCGAGCCTCGTCAAAGCCCGCGCCCCCAGGTCGTGGCCTCGCATCAGATCCCGCCGTGCAGCCATGGAACGGGGTACCCAGCCCTCAGACCAAGCCGGCACCGGAAGGGGAGCGCCGCCGCACGTCCAAGATGCAGAGGTGCCCGGCAGCCCGCTGCTCGCCAGGAGCTCCTTGGCCGAGCCTCGTCGGCGCCGCTACCTCCAAGACCTGCACCCGCGCGGCCCTCTCCCCGGATGGCGCCGTCCTCGTCGTTGCGCTCCCACCGCTGCAGCCCCGCCAGGAAAAAACGAGCACCTCCCCGGACGAGCACCTCCCCAGGCGAGCACCACTCTGCGAGCGCCTCCCCGGACGAGCCCCTCCCTCCCGCGCCGAACCCGTGCCCCGCCGAGCGCCGTCGCTGTCCGCTCCCGCGCAGCCCCGGTGACGTCCCTCCTCCGCGCGTAGGGGGCCCGTCAGGGTGCGCCACCCTCACCCGCCGCCAATCGACGGCGCCGGCGGCGGCAGCGGCCGGGAGTGGCAGATCGAGGCGGGGCTTTGCTAGGGTTAGGTACTCCTCCGGAGCCGCCACACGCGAGCGGCCCGGGAGGAAGAGGTTGGGATTTGGATTTTTCCTACGTTTTCACCAGATACTTAAACTAAACATAATACATAATCAAGTGCTCATGGTTTGTCTAATTAATATTCAACGTTGCGAAGAATTTGCATGTGTTCCCTAGCTAGCTTGCCAGCCAGCAAGCGCACTTATTTTAATGGACTCAGCTATTCACGCTTAGAGATTAATTGGACATCCCATCTGTTACATTTTACTCCATCCGTTCCACAATATAAGATGTTTTGGACATTTTATAAATTCACATATACACACATGTATCTAGACATGATATAGTATATAAATCCATCCATTTTAGTTTAAATCTAGACAACATTTGAAACACGTAAAACATCCTATATTATGGAACGGAGGGAGTACATGAGTTCTGCAAAGGAAAAAAAAAGGTAGTCCATGTGTACGCGTATTGACAGCTAAACTTTTCCCTAATACTGCGTTTTTTTTTCTTTATCAGGTATGCTACATGAATCCTGTTATTCCACGACTGGCCGCATCGGTCAATCCAGCTACAGGAAGATTTACAATATAGGCCCACGAAAAATATGTTGTGCTAAACGCATCTGTACGAGTTGTGTTACGGCAGCTGTACGTATCGCTTGTATTCATGTGTTGGTACAACAATATGCGTATGGGATGTGGCAATCTTTTAAATCTTGACCACTATAATAAAATACAACGGTGTATATAGTTTTATATGATGTGGATCAATATGGTGTCTTTATTAGACACCCGTATATTGTTTTTAGTATATAATAGATTATTACAAATCAGTATGACACTCCGCAAGGGTTTAGGAAAGAAAGCTTGTGAAAATTTATACAGTAGAAATTAGGGGGTGGTACTTGCATACGATGTACCACCCAGTACACCAAATCATATCCATAACATTTCTTCCTCGACCAATTAATGGTTCATACGGCGTTGCGATCTCGTCGTAAGATCAGACATAGAGCTTGTACATGATTTGCCATAGCCAGTCGTGCTGCTGACATCTTGTAGATTGCCTATACTTCGTGGCAATTATTCAGAATGATCATGTACAATGGCGTATGCGTTTGCCATCCTGAGACCTACCATCCCCAAATGATCCTAAAAATACGTATTTCTTCCCCAGCCATCTAAAATTTCAAGAAGCCAAGCACGAAGTACCAGCTACTTCCTTCCTTTACGTGCACCCATATATATGCTCTCCTTTTAGCACCTTGTTTTCGCTCTGGCTTCCACGTACGCATAGGTCATTTTATAGCCACCGGATATACCCTTTCCTCTGTATGGGTATGGCAAACCGATGTAAGGATCCATCTTAATTTTGGTGAAGTATAAAGCTGCAAAGTCCTCTCCAAATTTCTGACCGACTCTGACTTTGGTTAATGAGCTATGTTCACCCCGTGAAACACACATTTCTTTCACAACAAGACATTCACAAATTGGCGAGGCTCGTGGATCTACATGGCAGGTGAATGGTCGCAAGGGTACAAACAACGTATAGTACCATGCTAAATTCCACCCCTATGCACTCAGAGGCCCTAGTGAAGAAGCATGTGCATGTTCTAGGTCAGCCATGAAATTTAAGATTGCGGAACAAAAATATTCTGTGACAACGCTGGTCAACCATCTGCCAAACTATGAATTGTCAACCATCTGATGTTTGATAACGAAGTCATTTTGTCAGAAAAAATCATCAATTGGTTGGACTGAGCTATCCCTTGGTCACATTAATGCAAGTGAAATATTAGAGTATAAGTTGTTGAATATCTGATTTTGAATAAAAATTAACGAACAAGACAGGATCCAAATCATACACTAAATTAAGATTCTACTTCACGTATGGGCGATTAGGTGAAGATGGCTTTCAAAATAAAAATAAAGGACGTATGATCATGGTTAAGTCATCTGGTTAATAAAATAAAGATACTGAAAAGTGTCATTGATCTATTGGGGAAATATTCATTTCACCACCATTTCTTACTACTCTCTCTGTCCTGGTTTATAGGTCGAGGTATTTATTCATTGGATCTCAAATATTGCATGCATTGGTGGAAAGTGGTTGAGAGAGGCAACCACCCACTAATTAGAATAGAATTAATGCAAATAAGCCTAAGTGGTGGGACTACATGTTTTTGGAATTCTGCCCTATAAACCAGGACGAAGGGAGTAGGTGAAAAAGATATAAATTCGTGGGAGTTACATATGTAAAAGCACAAGTTCGTGTGACAGATACCGATATCGTTATTATGTACTTATATGTTAGAAATTGATCTTTTATTTTCAAACATTAAGCGCAATTTTTTGTTTAATTGAAGCCAAAAAAAATTATTGCACATTGTTTGTATACAATACTAGGCAAACCGTGGCGGGAAATATTTTTTTTATCGCGCCACTTCTTCAATCCTAGTGTCTAAGTTTGTTGAGTACCTACGTTATGGATACTTGACACGTATGAAATTTTCTCATTTCATTCGATTCCCTGCCTTTCGTGTCTTTTCTTTCCCGCCATTTTCTCAGCACAAATATCCGAGTGGGCAAGATTCGCACTTGGAAAAACTCTTTGCCGACAACGCATTTGGCACTCGCGAAAATCAGTGGCGAGTGGGAAAGGTTGGCAATTGACAAAGCCATGGACACGTGGAGTCACATCAGGACTCACATGTTGCTTCGTTTGCCGAGTGGGAGCACTGGGCACACATCAGTGCTCACGTCAGGCCTGGCAATTGATAAACACCTATGACACGCAATGGGGTGGATCGCATGGCACCAAATTCTGATCAACCATTTTCTGATTGCCCCAACGACATGGCCCTCTGCAAAGATACCGCAGCCATCATCCTTGGACGGTTGTCATCAGCTTTTTTGTGCCAACTGGCATAGACTTTACTGACTGGCCTGGCACCTGGCAAAGGCTTGTTTGCCGACATGTTTGGGTTCCAGTGTTTGCTGCCGAGTGCAAATTCGGTAAATTGTTTGTCGGCGATTATCCTGCATTTGCCGTATATTCTTCATACACGGCAACGCTGTCGATTCCAGTTTTTGTCCGCACTAGATGAAACACCTACTTCTTCAATTTGAATAATGAGTTGTGTTCTCGGGTGAAACAATTGTTATGAGAGAGGTTGATGGCAGGTCCACGTGGTTAACTTATATTTAACAACCAAAGTTCCAAAAATAATGAACCAATATTTATTTATTCCAAAATCGTCTCCTAATGTAGCATGGTAGTTTTATTTCGAACCACGCATTAGAATTGCACGTGATTTATTAAGAAGGAAGAACAAAACACGGGAAGGATTTAGTTTTACACAAGAAGAGATTAGGATGTAGTTTAGCTCGAATGACAACAACTGAAGACAAAATCACTTCAACTTGTACTGCAGGAGGCGGATGACAAGGAAAAATACAGGAAGCGAGCAAGTATGAATCTTCCCACTGTTGTGTGGATGAATCAGTGTTTCCATTGTACCGATTCCTATGAAGTAGACGGTTGGCATTTTTGCATTTTACTAAACCCTTTGATGTAGAGGAAGCATATTAATTGTGGATATGTTCTCAGTCCATTCAGATAAGTATTAATTGTAGATTTTAATGCTTTACATTGGATGTGCTTCTCAAGATATTGCCTCAGCATTCAGATCACTAACAATTGTAGAATTGGCAGCAAAGAGATGTACACCATGACCTGCAGAAATTTTGTCCCGGCGACATATTCTCAGCCCAAGGGATTTTATATTGCTCCAAACATTAATTATCTATTTTTTTATTTATTTTTTGTTAATTGTGGTATTCGTTTTGGACTTAATGATAGGTATGACGTGGCGGGTTCATAAGTGAGCAGCTTCTAACTCTTCAAGAACAAGCAGTGACCAAACGTTATAGGTTGATGTCTACTTAGATTATTATTTAGTGGATAACTTGAAAGAAATTGACGAGATACATTCTTGAAAGTAGTCTTGCCGCTTCTGCATGTTCGGGGTAATATGCTTCCTAAGAAGTCTAGGGTTTAGTTTGGCAATCCGCTAGAGATATTATACAGGGTCCAAACCAAAGTCAAACAGAACTCTCTACTAATTAATGCTAATCACTTGGTGGATTTGAAAGGGAAAGACATGGGCGTGTGTCTGAGAATTCTGTCAAACAATTCCAGATCCACGCCCATGTTCTGAAAAAAAAAGTCAGCCTGGAAATTTAGAGTAGTAGTAATTCAACATGTGGAGGTTTGGCCCTGAAAGAAGCATCAGTGTAGCATTTAGAGGCGGTTGTGAAACTTTAATCGAACATATGGTAGCATTTGTAAAAATTTGGACCTGAATGAAGCATCAGCGCAGAAATGTTTCACTTTCTGTAACTTTGTTGTGAAAATTTATTGGAAACACTTGTGAAAGCCAGCGAAACATTTCCGAAATATTCTACCAGGGGCTATATCCATAGACGGTTAAAATAGCGCTGACATGTCAATATACACGTAAAAAAAATATCTGCCTCATAGACTAATTAACCCCATTATACGCTGACACCCGCCTTTTATTTGACGCCATATAAAAAAACCATGTGCATAACACGTACTTTTATTCACCTGGGCTATCAAATTAACCTGATCGATCTCTCTTGGAGCTGTTGGCTTGTGACCTCTTAGAAATTACTTCCACCATCCCAAATTAAATGTCATAGATAAAAAATATGGATGTATCTAGACACATTTAAGTATATGGATACATCCATATTTTGACAAATTCGTGACATTTAATTTGGAACGGACAAAGTATGTTTCAATGCGAGCGCAGGTCGAGATGGGTGATGACAACAAGACCCAGTACGTGTGCCGCCACACGCAACAGATGTGCCAATATAGTTCCGCAACTATGCAAGATTCTGGTTGCTGATATCTTGTAGCGTCGTCTTGACTCTCGGTGTATCATGCCGTCGCCTTTGTTGGAATGTATGCACGACAAGCTTAGGAAGATCTAGCATGCACATTGGTCTATCCGCTCGCCATCGTGAGACCTACCATTTCCAAATGATCATGCAAAACTCGATCATCTGCCTAGCTAGAGAATTCATGAAGGGAGAACTCAGTACATTTATAATGGTCGAAAAAGCACTCCAACGGGTGCACAAAATGCCAACCCCCTCTCTTTGAGGAACTGCAATGATGCATATGCTATTTAAAGCAGCTGGATCGAGCCTTCCTCTGTACGTAGGTGGGTTGGATCGATTCAAACCATGCATGGTAAGTATAGAATTATAAATCAATCATTTTGCCTCTGATCGATCTTTTCCTCTATGCGCAGATGCGTGGGATTTATTATTCTTCCTCCTCCTCTCTGGTGTCTTCTTCGTCGATCTCCTTTCTGTATTTGGACTCCTGATTTGTAAACCCGACATTCTTTCTGATGGATGTGTGTGATGTGTAGTTAACTTACAGTAATGGATGGTAGTGGTAGTGGTGGTCTCGACCCATATAGCTCATGGTGTATTCTATATCATGCGGCAAAAGGTTCTTGCGCCAATAGGAGGGAGGATAGAGCCGTCGTTAGTTTTACGGAACTAATGACTGAGTCGGCCCACACTGATGCTCTGAGGGGGAAATTAGCCAGATATAACCTCCCGCCTAGATCCACAGATGAAATTAGGAATGAACTATTGAGGTGGTGTCATAAGTGGTTCAGAGTAGTTGAGCTAAAAAAAATCGAGTCGGGGCTTCGGGGTTTGTCAATCTCCACTACTAGCGAGAAGATACAATTTTATGACGAGGCCTATGCACTTCACGTTGAGGTAATCGATTTACGAGTTTAGATCATGTTCAAATCGATTTTCATCGTTATAATTTCTGTTTCTCTTTTATTCTCAATGTGCAGCACTGGCCTGCCGACGCAGAGTTCCTGAACAAAAAGATCACGCACTATGGCTGGATGAGCATACTCTTTGGGCCATGTCCGCGAGGGTTTCCAGAAGTCAACCGCCACGCTCATTAGATCCTTAACACAATATCAAAGGGAAATACTGGTGCCGAATCAAAGGGGAAGAGTGACAGCGCAGCAAAGAGGAAGAGTGGTGGCGCGTCGAAAGGGAAGACTGCTGACACATCGAAGGGGGAGAGTGGTGGTGCATCCAAGACAGTTGATGATTACAATAGTGATGATGACTATACGCCGAGAAGCGTAGATAGGTTTAAGGCTATGTGTAAGCGTGCTGGTTCATCAAAAGCCGTAGCTGATGAAAACAGTGATGACGACTTCATGCCTCCATCACGAACACGTGGGAGAGCAAATTGAAGTCGTCGAGTAAAATTAGTTTTCCTTATGCGTATTGTATTATTTCAAATTTTTATTCTGTACCGTGTAAAATTATTGTCCTCGTTGCAAAAAAAATCATAGAAATTTCAATGAACCGGGTTACGAAAGGCGGAGAAGAAAAAAATTTGCACCAAAAAAGTTCAGGGGGCCTGTCGCAGTGGGGGACTGCGACTAGCCCCGAACGCGACTGGATGACTAATCGCGCTGCGCCACAGCGACAGGGCCATAGTCGCCATCTGGGACCGTGACAGGAGCCTAGTCGCGTTCCGCCACTGCGACTGGCCTGCAGTCGCCGTCTTCCACGGCGATTTCTTCCTGTCGCTGTCCCCCAACGCGACTATGTATTATTTTTCGAAATTATTATTTTCGCGTATTATTTTTTACTTTCTATTAAAAAGTGTATTATTTTTTAAAAAAATTAGCTCACACGCAATGGGGTGGATCGCATGGCACCAGACTGTGATCAACCATTTTTTGAGTGCCCCACATGGCACTCGGCAAAGACACCTTCCCTTGGATGGTTGTCATCACCTTTTTTGTGCCAACTGGCATAGACTTTACTGACCGGCAATGGCTTGTTTGCCGACATGTTTGTTGTCTAGTGTTTGCTGCTGAGTGCAACAGTCAGGAAAATTGTTTCACTCTCTGAAACTTTTTTGTGAAAATAATTGGAAACACTTGTGAAACCCAGCGAAACATTTCTGAAATATTCTACCAGGGGCTATATCCACAGACAGTTCAAATAGCGCTGACATGTCAATATACACGTACGCAAAAAAATATGCCAAATTAAGGTACCATTGAAGCTCAAAATCTTTGCATGGTATCTTCGTTAAGGTGTCATATTGACTAAAAATAATCGTGTTAGGCGTAATTGGCATGGGAGTATAAATTACGTCTCTTGTCTTCAGGATGAGACAATCGGGCACTTATTCTTCGATTGCAAGTTTGCACATTCTATTTGGTCAGCAATCCAAATGGCTTCAAAGCTATGTCACCGTAAATCCATTGCTAACATTTTGGAAATTGGTTAAATGGGATTGCTAAGAGGTTTAAAACCATTATTAGAGTAGGAACGTTAGCCTTTATATGGTCGCTCTGACTAAGTCGGAATGACAAGGTTTTTTTTTTATAAAAACTTCTCTCCTTTGCAGATTCTATTGAGATGCACATATATTCTCCGTTCGTGGTACACATTACAACGGCCGGAGTATCGAGGCCTTTTTGCAGAGTCTTGTGCACGACTGGAAAAAAGTGGCGAGGGATATTTTTATCCCACAAGGATAGCCGCTTGATCTTCGGGTAGGTCTTCCCTAGGCGACGACAGTTTACGTCTCTATGAGTGTATTGAGACCGTTGCTATTACATTGACGTTTCTATCTTTTTTCTTTGGTTCGCGCTATGTGCATCTTGTAATGCAGAGACCGGGTGTAATGCTTAAACCTTCTAAGCCATAAAAGCAATTTATCAACAACAAAAAAGTAGGCTACAGATTTTTTAAAATCAGTTTCACAGTAAACTTCACAAGAACCTTGAAGAAAAACAAAGATCAAAGTCAACGTTGGAAGGCCGTGAGCTATAGGTATACACATTGTTGCACTTCTTTCTATTGGCCTTATACTAAGTTGTGAGCTGTAGTTATGCACATTGTGAGGCGGTAGCTGTGAGCCGTAGCTATGGACATTTGTTACTGTTGAAGTACAGTCAAAGTATATTGTTCTGCAAAGCATGCAAGGCTGTAGCTGTGAAATGGTTCTATTTTCTGCTATGCTGACGAGCTAACACGGGATGCCGCAGTGTCCCGCAATGGTTGTTGTTGCGGTTGTTTATAGTTTCCCGCGCGCATGTTCTCCGCACTATCCCACAGTCCGGCGTATTTGCTGTAGCGGACAGCCGCGACCCGTCAATCTTGACATCTGATCTACAAGGATGTGTGCGTTCGTTATCCTAAGACCGTGTTGCTCTCTTGGTGATCTAACAAACTAGCTAAGAAGCGAGAACTCGGAACTAGCATGATCAACTAGAGGACAAAGAATGCCAACCTTTTTTATTTTTAGTGCCATCTTTTTTCCTTAGATGTAATCTCAAGCGATGCATATGCCATTTTATAGCCATTACATCCAGCCTTTTCTCTCTATTATGGGGACAACCGATGTAAATACCATATTAATTATGGTGAAGTATAAAGCTGCAACGTTCACTATAAATTTAGACCTACTATCTTCACTTTGATTGACTTGCTATGTTCGCATCGTGAAAGGACATCCCTTTCATATTAAGACACTCCTAAGTTGAATCATTGAGTTATACTCTCCAAATAAAAGATGCACCACAAGAAGAGGTAGATCCATTGGCAGTCTACGAGCCATGTTTTTCTGCAAGGGTACACACTACAACCCAATATCATATACTAAAATTCACCATATGCACTCAAGGTTCTAGTGAAGAGCCCTTGTGCCGAACAAAAAATTCTAGTGATAATGGCGGTGGTGCGTGTTATCCTATCCTCAAATGGGTGGCAAATGATCGAAGTATTTGGGCGTCTCAGCGAGGGTATTTTGAGTTTATCTTTTGCAGAGTGGCTAGGTGGTAGCCGACCTAGAATGTTTTTTCTGTTTTCTTTATTTTGAACTATGTTCCCTTTGTACTCTTTGATATTTGTTGGTTTGAAATAATGCCGTGTGGATCACTCCGATGCAGAGGCAGGGGACACCTATTTCACAAAAAAAAGGGATGTCGGCCTTCTACTGAATTAAAAAGTAATCCTTGAAAAAATTGTCCAATGAGTACTTCTGCAGAAAAAAAAATCAATTTGAATATTTGCTCTCGTACACAGATTATTATGTGTATTAATTTAGACACTAAATATGTATATTGTATGTCTTCTTAATATGTTATTATTATCATTTCGACCAATATATTGCAAATCATTATGGCACTCGGCAAGGGTTTGGGAATGAAATCTTGGGAAGATTTATACAATAGAAATTAGGGGGTGTTTCTTCCATAGATGTACCACCCACTTCACCAAATCCTATCTGTAACATTTCGTCCTCAACAATTATTGGTTCATACGGCGTTGGGATCTTGTCCGAACAGCAGACCCAGAGATTGTAAATGATTTGCCAAAATTTGTCGTGCAATAATTATGATTACTGGCATCTTGTAGCTTGCCTATCCTTTGCAGCCATTATGTAGAAAGATCATGTACAAGGGCATATGTTTTCGCCATCCTGAGACCTACCATTTCTAAATAATCCACACACACGAAAATAGTATTGCTCTCACGGTCATCCAACATTTGAAGAAACAAGAACTCAGAACCAACACGAGCACGAAGTACCTGCTACTACTCTTCTGATCTACGTGAACCCATATATATGAGCTCCTTTTAGCATCTTGTGTTTTCTTTGGCTTCCTCGTACGCATATGTCATTTTATAGCCACTGGTCCGAGCCTTTTCTATGTATGGGAAATCGACGTAAGGATACATCTTAATTATGCTGAAGTATAAAGCTGCAGAGTTCTGTCCAAATTTCGGACACTGTCATTTTGATTAATTAATGAGGTATGTTTGTCCCGTGAAACACACATTTCTTTCACATGAAGACACTCATAAGTTGGCGAGGCTAGTGCATCTACATGGCTGGTCAACCATGCTAAATGCGACCATATGCACTCAGAGGCTCTGGTGAAGAAGCATGTGCCTGTTTTACAGGTCAGCCCTAAAATTTAAGATTGGATGAGTGGAACAAAAAAGGTCTTCTGACCAGGCTGGTCAACAATCCGCCAAGCTACGAAGTTAACCGTGTGATGTTTGATAACTGATTCATTTTGTCGAAAAATTCATCTATTAGTTGGGCTAAGCTATCCCTTCGTCCTATTAATGGAAGTGAATATTGCAATATGGTTGTTGAATATGTGACTGTGAATAAAAATGGACGACCAAAAAATGATCCGTCATACACTAAATTAAGACTCTACTTCACATATAGGCCATAGGTGAAGATGGCTTTGAAAATAAAACTAGAAGACATATGATCGTAAAGTCATCTGATTAACGAAATAAAGATAATGAAAAGTGTCATTGATTTATTGAGAAAAAATCATTTCACCATTGTATCTTAGTAGGTGAATAAGATAAAATTCATGGGAAAGACATGTACATCCATCGGGTCCACCATTTCCTTTGTACGGATGAATCCTAGCCATGGTACAGGCATAGAGCTATCAAGTTCTTCTATAGTGTCCACTGTCGGAAATTGTGGCGTTGCCGACATATCGGCTCTTTGCCGAGTGCCAACGCATGGCCCACTGGACAAACACGTCTATATATCGACTAGCAATAAAATAGAACTCGACAAACAGAAAACTGTCCGTCAATACACTGTACCGAGTATCATCTACAAAGTCACTCGGAAGAAGCAAAACCCATAGAAAATATCACATAAAATACTCGGCAAAAACACAATATTCGGCAATCATGGCAGCCACGTGTCGATCCTCAGCTTGGCAGATGGCTCCGTGACGGAGATCCTTGTTTGCCGATTGATGCAGATGGCTAATACTCGGCAAAACCTTGGGCGTGAAATTATTGGGATTTTCCCGCCATTTTCTTGATTGTTTGTGGAGTGCTTTATTGAAGGTGCTCGGCAAACATTAATCGCGAAAAAATTGGAAATTTTCCGCTACCCTTTTTTTAAAAAAAATTGCCGAATGTTTGTATATACTACTGGAAAAAACATGGCGGAAAATAAATTTTGCATCGCGCCACTTCTTCCGGCCTAGTGTCTAAGTTTGCTTTGTACCTATTTTTTGGATACTCAGCAAATATGGAAATTTTCGTGTCTTCTGATTGCCTGCCTTTTGCGCCTTTTCTTTCCCACCACTTTCTCAACCCATAGATACGTGTTCTCTCATCCTATGAATAACCCTATATCCGAGTGGGATATTGCTACTACGCAAAAATCTTTGTCAGCGGTGCATTTGGCACTCGAGAATTCAGCGGCTAGTAGGCAAGGATGGCAATTGGCAAAGCCATGGACACGTGGGGTCACATTACTGCTGACGTCACACCTGATACTTTGCAAATACCTACGCCGACACAATGGGGTGGATGCATGACACCAGCTCATGATCAACCATTTGCCTAGTGCCCCGACAACATGGCATTCAACAAAGATATCACGGTCGTTTCCCCCGGACGCCAGTGATCAGCTTTTTTATGCCGAGTGGCATAAATTTTACCGAATGGTCCGCGCTTTGGCACTCAGCAAAGACTTGTTTGCCAACATGTTTGTTGTCGATTGTTGGCTTCCGAGTGCAACACTAAGAAAAAATTTGGCCGGCGATTTTCCTGCATTTTCTGTATATTCTTCATACACGGCAATGGTGTCGATTCTAGTAGTGATCTACACTAGATTAAACACCTACCTCTTCAATTTGATTAATCTTGTGTTCTCCTGTGAAACAATTGTTTGGAGAGAGGTTGATGGCGGGTCCATAGGGTTAACTTATACTTAATAGCCAAAGTTTCAAAAAAAATAGTTATTGGCGACTAATGACTCGTGTTTTGACTTAAATGAACTGGTATTTATTTATTCCAAAATTGTCTCCTAATGTAGCATGATATTTTTTTTCGAACCACGCAGGAGAATTGCATGTGATATATTAAGAAGGAAGAACAAACAATAGGAACGGTCATAGTCTTACAATAAGGGAATAGGATGTAGTTTTTCTCGAACGACAATGACTAACAACAAAACCCTTTCCAAGTTGAACCGTGGGAGCCGGCGGATGAGGGAAAATACAGGGAGAGAGCGACATCTGAAGCTTCCCACTATCGTGTGTAACATTGTGTGGTTACATTGCCGCATTGGATACATCAGTGTTTCCGCTGTACAGATTCCTATGAAGTGGCAGGTGGATATGTAAATGGCACCCTGAACGGCGACACAAAGTCCCGCTTAATTACCTGGATATATTATTTTCGCGAGAAAAACGGATCTGTCTTGAACTGTTACACCAATATAAAACGGATCATATGGCAGCCGATTACATCCCTAGTAGCAGATTGGGCAGTTTTGCATTTTACTTATCCCTTTGATGTAAAGCAAGCATACTGTATATGTTCTCGGCCCATTCAGATAACTATTACTTGTAGATTCTAAAGCTTTACATTGGATGTGCTCCTCAAGATGTTGTATCAGCATTCGGATCAGCAACAATTGTAGAACCAGCAATACAGAGATGTACACCAAGACCTGCAGAAATTTTCTCCCTCACGACTTGTTCTCAACCCAAGGTGATTTTCTGTTGCCTCAACGCAAGAGATATGCCAACGTAGTCCCGCGGCACTTAAAGATTCCGATTGCTGATATCTTGTAGAATCTTGACTCTCCGTGACTCATGCCATCGCCTTAGTTGGAACGTATGCACGACAAGACTATCAAGTACTAGCGGTCCCAAAGGTCTATCCATTCGCCATCCTGAGACCTACCATTTCCAAACGATCGTGCAAACCCGATAATCTAACTAGCTAGAGAATTATGGTAGAGCTAACTCGTACATTCATAATGGTCGAAAAGCACTCCAAGGTACTACTACTTATTTCCTAAGTGTGCACACAATGCCACCCCCTCTCTTTCAGGAACTGCAACAAATACGTATGCTATTTATAGCCGCTGGATCGAACCTTTCCTATGTACGCAGGTGAGTGGGATAGATTCTAACCATGGTCAAGTACAGAGCTATAAATTGTTCATTTTGCCTCTCATCGAGCCTTCCTTAAAACACAGGTGGGTGGGATTTAAAATGCATTTCTGTTCAGGATGCCTCCAAACAGGAACACCCCGCCTGAACCACCTCCGCTCACGGAGCTATTGACTCAGATGACTCAGGTCGTAGCTCAGATGGCCCAGATCCAGGCTAACCAGCACAACAACCAGAATGCTCCGCGAGTCAGCATCAAGGAGTTTCTGAGCATGGGGCCAAGAGCTTTCGTGGCAACACGTGAGCCTCTGGATGCTGATGACTGGATCGGGGAGATGAACAGGGCTCTGGAGATTGCTCATGTTGCTGAGGAAGATAAGGTCAAGTATGCCACCTACATAATGAAGGGTCAGGCAGCTACCTGGTGGGAGAACTACCAGACCATGAGAGCTGGCTATCCTATCACCTGGGGTTGTTTCAAGGATGCCTTCCTGAAGCACCACATCCCAGATGGTCTCATGGAAAGGATGCGTGAGGAATTCTGCTCTCTCAAACAGGGCAAGCTGGACGTCCTCGGCTACCAGAACGAGTTCAATCGTCTCGCTCGATACGCTGGTGACGAGGTGTCCACTGAAGCCAAGAAGATGGCAAGGTTCCGCCGAGGTTTTAACCCGGAACTAAAGTACGCTCTCACCAACATCAAGTGCAAGGACTTCGTGGAGCTCGTGAACACCGCGCTCAATGAGGAGAATGGGCGCAAGGCGTTCGAGGAGTCGCGCAAGCACTCGCGTGAGGGTGGTTCCTCCTCCAACATGACCACCCCTCCGCAGAAGCGCCGCATCTGGGTGCCAAACGGTGTTGTCACTCGGGCTCCAAATGCCCAAGCTTCTCCAGGCTTTGGTCCCCGCCCACCCAACCCATCTCAGATGCAGGGTCAGAGGTTTCCAATGGGGCAGCCAAGGCCAGCTCCTCCTCGTGTCGTCACTTGCTTCAAGTGCAAGGAGACTGGGCACTACGCTGATAAGTGCACTCAGAGGCAGCTACCTCCACCACCTCCTCGCCCCAACACCAACCAGGCAATGGTTCGTGCTCCCCCGGCTAAAGCCTTCAAATCCAACAACAGGACTGTCGGGAGGACCGCGAGGGTGAATCATATCAAGGCCGACAAAGCTGAGGAAGCTGCAGACGTCGTTCTCGGTACATTCCCCGTAAACTCTAACCCAGCTAAAGTGTTGTTTGATACCGGAGCATCGCATTCGTTCGTGTCAAAGATCTTTGCGACAGCAGTTAAGCTACCTTTTGTTGGTTTGGGTTCCCCGCTAGTAGTAAACTCCCCTGGAGCAACTATGCAAACTTCAAAGATCAGTCACGAGAATCAGATCTTGATTGGAGGTCACATATTCCTTGCTTCCCTCATTCTGCTTGGCAATTCTGACATTGATGTCATCCTTGGCATGGATTGGTTGAAGGCCAATAAAGCTACGATTGATTGTGCTAAGAAGTCAATAACTCTGTTCCACCCTTCCGGCCAGATAGTCTATTCTCCAAGTGAATCAAGTTCTGTTCAGCTGTACACCCTGGATGCTAAACCTCTACCTCTGCTGGAGAATGTTCCGGTGGTTTGTGAATTCCCTGACGTCTTTCCAGAAGAGTTGCCAGGGATGCCTCCGGACAGAGCAGTTGAGTTCGTGATCGAGCTTGAACCAGGTACTGCTCCAATCTCTAAGCATCCATACAAGATAGCTCCTCCTGAACTGAAATTGTTGAAGGAGCAAATCGATATGTACATGGAGAAAGGTTACATTCAGCCTAGTTCCTCCGCTTGGGGTTGCCCAACTCTGTTTGTTGCCAAGAAGGATCAAACAAAAAGACTCGTGGTTGACTATCGTCCTCTCAACGAGAAAACCATCAAGAACAAGTATACATTTCCTCGTATCGATGATCTTTTTGATCAACTTGCTGGAGCCTCAATATTCTCAAAGTTGGACTTGAGGATGGGTTACCACCAGATAAAGATCAGAAAGGAAGATATTCCAAAAACAGCTTTCACCACTCGGTACGGTCTATATGAATACACCGTCATGTCCTTTGGTCTCACCAATGCACCGGCGACCTTCTCAAGACTCATGAATTCTGTCTTCCATGAATACCTCGACAAGTTCGTTGTGGTATATCTTGATGATATTCTGGTCTACTCAAAATCCGAGGAAGAACATGGAGAACATCTTCGTCTCACTCTCATGAAACTTCGCGAGCATCGTCTATATGCCAAGTTCTCCAAATGTGAGTTCTGGATTCCAGAAGTTGCATATCTTGGTCATATCATCTCTACCAAAGGCATAGCCATTGACCCGGAAAAGGTTAAGGTAGTTGTTGATTGGAAACCCCCTAAGACGGTGAAGCAAGTCAGAAGTTTTCTTGGCTTGGCTAGCTATTGCCGTCGTTTCGTCCAAAACTTTTCCAAGATTGCAAAACCTCTCACTGATCTCACAAAGAAGGACAAAAAGTTCGTTTGGACTCCACAGTGTGATGAGAGTTTCAATCTCCTGAAGACTAAACTCACTTCCACACTAGTTCTGGTTGGCCCCGATACTACCAAACCTTTCCAGATATTCTGCGATGCATCTCTCCAAGGTCTAGGTGCAGTTCTTATGCAAGAACGTCAAGTTGTGGCTTATGCTTCACGTCAGTTGAACACACATGAGCAAAACTATCCCACACATGATCTTGAGCTAGCAGCAGTTGTGTTTGCCCTCAAGAAATGGAGGCAATACTTGTTGGGTAACAAAACTGAAATCTTTTCCGATCATAAGAGTCTGAAATACATCTTCACTCAACCAGATCTAAACCTCAGGCAAAGGAGATGGATTGAGAAGATTAAAGACTTTGATCTCACAATTTCTTACACTCCAGGCAAGGCTAATGCTATGGCCGATGCTCTCAGTCGCAAATCCTATTGCAATAATCTCATGATCATGGAAAGCCAACCTCCACTTCATGAAGAATTCCAGAAGCTGAACCTTGGTCTTGTTCCTCAAGGCTACCTTGCTAGCTTGACAGCCAGTCCAACTCTCGAGGAAAAGATTCGTTCTGAACAACTTCGTGATACTGAAATCAAGAAGATGGTTGAGCACATCAAGGAAGGCAAGGAGAAATTCAAGTCCTTCTCAGTTGATGATAAAGGAACTGTGTTCTTTGAAGGACGCATTGCAGTTCCTCAAGTTCAAAGTCTAAAGGATATCATTCTCAAGGAGGCTCATGAAACTCCTCTCTCCATTCACCCTAGAAGTACAAAGATGTACCAGGATCTTAAGACTCTGTATTGGTGGCCTGGCATGAAACGTGAAATTGCTCAATACGTTTCTGAATGCGACGTTTGTCAACGTGTTAAGGCAGTCCATCAGAAAACAGCAGGTCTACTCCAACCTCTGAAAATTCCTGAGTGGAAGTGGGACATGATTGAAATGAACTTCGTTACTGGGTTTCCAAAGTCCAAAAAGGGCAACGATGCAATCTTCGTTGTTATTGATCGTCTCACTAAAGTAGCTCATTTCTTTGCTGTCAAGGAAACTATCTCAGCTAGCCAGTTAGCAGAACTTTACACAGCAAAGATTGTTCCTCTTCACGGTGTTCCATTGGAAATAAGCTCAGACCGTGGAAGTATCTTCACTTCTCATTTCTGGAAGAGTTTTCAAGAAGCATTGGGCACTAAACTTCTGTTCAGCACAGCTTATCACCCTCAGTCTCAGCTGAAAACTGGTCAAATTAGAACTACAAGTGCCTCGTAGTTTGCTCATGATTTTTGAAAAAAATCATTTTAGCTACACAACTACCTATTTTAACACAAATACACCGATAGTTTCTCAATATTCAAGCCCTAGCAATGCACAACAATGCCCGCCGTCTTGACAATGTTATGGATGTGTAGATTTTGTTAAGATAATGTTATGGATGTGTAGATTTTGTTAAGACAAACATTTTGACACCTTATTTGCTCAATTTGGATGAACAGAGCAAAAGTAAGGATTTATTCAAGTTTCATTTTTATCAAGCAATTTCCGTAATTATTGAATAAGTGCCATATAACATATTTGTCATGTTTCAAAATGACATAAACACGTACAACAAACTTTGTTGAACATTCTGAAATTTGAATCACCCAATTTGGACCATTTTTCAATTAGTTGTGGATTTTACAAATAATCCATTTTATCTGAAGGGGGGATTCGTCCCGGTTCGTGGCTTGAACCGGGACAAATGCCCCTGCGCAGGCCACGTGGCATCTGACAGGGCATTTTTCCCGGTTCAAGCCACGAACCGGGACAAATGCCCCCTTACCAACCGGGATGAATGCCCCATAGGGCCTCTATGCGCCCACGGCCGTCCGAACCGGGACGGATGCATAGCATTCGTCCGGGTTCGTAAAACAACCGGGACGAATGCCATTTTGGCTCTAGACGAAATGTGATGTTTCTACTAGTGTGATATTTTTCACATCCCCATACAAGGAAATCTAATGGAACTAAATTACGTGAGGTTAGATTGCAGCGATGGATTTCGGATCCAATTTTCCTATTAATCTTGACGAACCAAGTGTCATCCTTCAAAAAAAAGGTTATATATGCATATATAATTTTGGATAAAAATATTAGTCCCTCCGTATCAAAATATAAGATGTTTTACCATTTCCTAGACATGTTTTAGTGTAATATGCATATGAATCTGCACACTAAAACAGTTCTAGATACATTACATCTAGAAAATGCTAAAACATCTTATATTTTGATACGGAGGGAGTATGTGTTATGTTTGTGGTAGCTTTTTTTGTTGTCTTAGAGAAATACTAATATTTATATATCTCATTTTTAGTAGTATCGTGATTGTAATATATTATATATTAAGTATATAATTTCTGGACTATAATACTTTCACGAGGAAGTATCTTTATTTTATGGGAACAATTAATGTGCCGAAACTGGCCATTTTCACCAGATACTTTTTTTTTCGAGGGTACGCAATTGCGCACCTGATCTTTATAGAAGGAAAGAGGTTTGAGTACAAGAAAATGACAGTCGTTGCGCACAACACTGTCAAGAACACAACACTCCACACTGGTAAGACCAAGGACAGCCTCCACACACACTACAACCAAACACCGTAAAGACCTATCCAACTAGAGAGCAAGGCCGCGTCTCAGCCGATGCTGCCGCCTCCAAGAAGAACCGCTCCATCTTGACACCCCTTGTCGACGCACCCACCTAAGGAGAAGGAGGGCGGGACATGGGCCGTCCCGAGAAAGGCTCCATCTTGATCACGCTAGCAGGGTGTGCATAGCGCCCCTGCATCTCATCAATGGATAATGGCGAGCTCCGATGGAGAACAACATAGAACCTCCAGGCCTCATCTCCAAACGCGATGCTCTCACCAGAGGTACGACCTCGGGGACGTCGCCAACGCGCCGGTCCGACTCTGGACCTAGGCTTTCGCCTGGAGACATCTTCCAAACCCGCGCAAGGGCGAGGGATGCGACAACTCATCTCGGCGACACCTCCAAGAAGGGGACGACACCCGCAGGCGCCGTTGTCGCCGGCACCGGCAGAAACCGGGCAGGACTTTCGCCCGAGTTATTGTGTGCCTCCCTCTCTGCGCGGATGGGGCCAATGTCCATGTTGTTCACACCGCCGCCGCCGCAACCTTCACCTCCGTAGTTGTAGCATCGTGGCCCATCGACAACCCGCACGACGAGGGCACACAACAACCCGGCACCCCACCTTTCTTCCACCTCCAACCTGGACGTGACTGCAGCCAATTCCTCCGGCACGGACTAGGCGCCCACGACAGGACACCCACTCCAGGGCACCGTTCGACGACCCCAGCCCGCAGGCCCAATCAGGTCAAGAAGAACCAGATCGGCCCACCCCAACTCCAGCACACCACCGAGCCCCGCCGCGCGCCTGCGACACCGAGATGGCCGGCTGCCCGCTGCTGGCCAAGAACTCCTCCTGGCCGAGCCTCGTCAAAGCCCGCGCCCCCAGGTCGTGGCCTCGCATCAGATCCCGCCGTGCAGCCATGGAACGGGGTACCCAGCCCTCAGACCAAGCCGGCACCGGAAGGGGAGCGCCGCCGCACGTCCAAGATGCAGAGGTGCCCGGCAGCCCGCTGCTCGCCAGGAGCTCCTTGGCCGAGCCTCGTCGGCGCCGCTACCTCCAAGACCTGCACCCGCGCGGCCCTCTCCCCGGATGGCGCCGTCCTCGTCGTTGCGCTCCCACCGCTGCAGCCCCGCCAGGAAAAAACGAGCACCTCCCCGGACGAGCACCTCCCCAGGCGAGCACCACTCTGCGAGCGCCTCCCCGGACGAGCCCCTCCCTCCCGCGCCGAACCCGTGCCCCGCCGAGCGCCGTCGCTGTCCGCTCCCGCGCAGCCCCGGTGACGTCCCTCCTCCGCGCGTAGGGGGCCCGTCAGGGTGCGCCACCCTCACCCGCCGCCAATCGACGGCGCCGGCGGCGGCAGCGGCCGGGAGTGGCAGATCGAGGCGGGGCTTTGCTAGGGTTAGGTACTCCTCCGGAGCCGCCACGCGCGAGCGGCCCGGGAGGAAGAGGTTGGGATTTGGATTTTTCCTACGTTTTCACCAGATACTTAAACTAAACATAATACATAATCAAGTGCTCATGGTTTGTCTAATTAATATTCAACGTTGCGAAGAATTTGCATGTGTTCCCTAGCTAGCTTGCCAGCCAGCAAGCGCACTTATTTTAATGGACTCAGCTATTCACGCTTAGAGATTAATTGGACATCCCATCTGTTACATTTTACTCCATCCGTTCCACAATATAAGATGTTTTGGACATTTTATAAATTCACATATACACACATGTATCTAGACATGATATAGTATATAAATCCATCCATTTTAGTTTAAATCTAGACAACATTTGAAACACGTAAAACATCCTATATTATGGAACGGAGGGAGTACATGAGTTCTGCAAAGGAAAAAAAAAGGTAGTCCATGTGTACGCGTATTGACAGCTAAACTTTTCCCTAATACTGCGTTTTTTTTTCTTTATCAGGTATGCTACATGAATCCTGTTATTCCACGACTGGCCGCATCGGTCAATCCAGCTACAGGAAGATTTACAATATAGGCCCACGAAAAATATGTTGTGCTAAACGCATCTGTACGAGTTGTGTTACGGCAGCTGTACGTATCGCTTGTATTCATGTGTTGGTACAACAATATGCGTATGGGATGTGGCAATCTTTTAAATCTTGACCACTATAATAAAATACAACGGTGTATATAGTTTTATATGATGTGGATCAATATGGTGTCTTTATTAGACACCCGTATATTGTTTTTAGTATATAATAGATTATTACAAATCAGTATGACACTCCGCAAGGGTTTAGGAAAGAAAGCTTGTGAAAATTTATACAGTAGAAATTAGGGGGTGGTACTTGCATACGATGTACCACCCAGCACACCAAATCATATCCATAACATTTCTTCCTCGACCAATTAATGGTTCATACGGCGTTGCGATCTCGTCGTAAGATCAGACATAGAGCTTGTACATGATTTGCCATAGCCAGTCGTGCTGCTGACATCTTGTAGATTGCCTATACTTCGTGGCAATTATTCAGAATGATCATGTACAATGGCGTATGCGTTTGCCATCCTGAGACCTACCATCCCCAAATGATCCTAAAAATACGTATTTCTTCCCCAGCCATCTAAAATTTCAAGAAGCCAAGCACGAAGTACCAGCTACTTCCTTCCTTTACGTGCACCCATATATATGCTCTCCTTTTAGCACCTTGTTTTCGCTCTGGCTTCCACGTACGCATAGGTCATTTTATAGCCACCGGATATACCCTTTCCTCTGTATGGGTATGGCAAACCGATGTAAGGATCCATCTTAATTTTGGTGAAGTATAAAGCTGCAAAGTCCTCTCCAAATTTCTGACCGACTCTGACTTTGGTTAATGAGCTATGTTCACCCCGTGAAACACACATTTCTTTCACAACAAGACATTCACAAATTGGCGAGGCTCGTGGATCTACATGGCAGGTGAATGGTCGCAAGGGTACAAACAACGTATAGTACCATGCTAAATTCCACCCCTATGCACTCAGAGGCCCTAGTGAAGAAGCATGTGCATGTTCTAGGTCAGCCATGAAATTTAAGATTGCGGAACAAAAATATTCTGTGACAACGCTGGTCAACCATCTGCCAAACTATGAATTGTCAACCATCTGATGTTTGATAACGAAGTCATTTTGTCAGAAAAAATCATCAATTGGTTGGACTGAGCTATCCCTTGGTCACATTAATGCAAGTGAAATATTAGAGTATAAGTTGTTGAATATCTGATTTTGAATAAAAATTAACGAACAAGACAGGATCCAAATCATACACTAAATTAAGATTCTACTTCACGTATGGGCGATTAGGCGAAGATGGCTTTCAAAATAAAAATAAAGGACGTATGATCATGGTTAAGTCATCTGGTTAATAAAATAAAGATACTGAAAAGTGTCATTGATCTATTGGGGAAATATTCATTTCACCACCATTTCTTACTACTCTCTCTGTCCTGGTTTATAGGTCGAGGTATTTATTCATTGGATCTCAAATATTGCATGCATTGGTGGAAAGTGGTTGAGAGAGGCAACCACCCACTAATTAGAATAGAATTAATGCAAATAAGCCTAAGTGGTGGGACTACATGTTTTTGGAATTCTGCCCTATAAACCAGGACGAAGGGAGTAGGTGAAAAAGATATAAATTCGTGGGAGTTACATATGTAAAAGCACAAGTTCGTGTGACAGATACCGATATCGTTATTATGTACTTATATGTTAGAAATTGATCTTTTATTTTCAAACATTAAGCGCAATTTTTTGTTTAATTGAAGCCAAAAAAAATTATTGCACATTGTTTGTATACAATACTAGGCAAACCGTGGCGGGAAATATTTTTTTTATCGCGCCACTTCTTCAATCCTAGTGTCTAAGTTTGTTGAGTACCTACGTTATGGATACTTGACACATATGAAATTTTCTCATTTCATTCGATTCCCTGCCTTTCGTGTCTTTTCTTTCCCGCCATTTTCTCAGCACAAATATCCGAGTGGGCAAGATTCGCACTTGGAAAAACTCTTTGCCGACAACGCATTTGGCACTCGCGAAAATCAGTGGCGAGTGGGAAAGGTTGGCAATTGACAAAGCCATGGACACGTGGAGTCACATCAGGACTCACATGTTGCTTCGTTTGCCGAGTGGGAGCACTGGGCACACATCAGTGCTCACGTCAGGCCTGGCAATTGATAAACACCTATGACACGCAATGGGGTGGATCGCATGGCACCAAATTCTGATCAACCATTTTCTGATTGCCCCAACGACATGGCCCTCTGCAAAGATACCGCAGCCATCATCCTTGGACGGTTGTCATCAGCTTTTTTGTGCCAACTGGCATAGACTTTACTGACTGGCCTGGCACCTGGCAAAGGCTTGTTTGCCGACATGTTTGGGTTCCAGTGTTTGCTGCCGAGTGCAAATTCGGTAAATTGTTTGTCGGCGATTATCCTGCATTTGCCGTATATTCTTCATACACGGCAACGCTGTCGATTCCAGTTTTTGTCCGCACTAGATGAAACACCTACTTCTTCAATTTGATTAATGAGTTGTGTTCTCGGGTGAAACAATTGTTATGAGAGAGGTTGATGGCAGGTCCACGTGGTTAACTTATATTTAACAACCAAAGTTCCAAAAATAATGAACCAATATTTATTTATTCCAAAATCGTCTCCTAATGTAGCATGGTAGTTTTATTTCGAACCACGCATTAGAATTGCACGTGATTTATTAAGAAGGAAGAACAAAACACGGGAAGGATTTAGTTTTACACAAGAAGATATTAGGATGTAGTTTAGCTCGAATGACAACAACTGAAGACAAAATCACTTCAACTTGTACTGCAGGAGGCGGATGACAAGGAAAAATACAGGAAGCGAGCAAGTATGAATCTTCCCACTGTTGTGTGGATGCATCAGTGTTTCCATTGTACCGATTCCTATGAAGTAGACGGTTGGCATTTTTGCATTTTACTAAACCCTTTGATGTAGAGGAAGCATATTAATTGTGGATATGTTCTCAGTCCATTCAGATAAGTATTACTTGTAGATTTTAATGCTTTACATTGGATGTGCTTCTCAAGATATTGCCTCAGCATTCAGATCACTAACAATTGTAGAATTGGCAGCAAAGAGATGTACACCATGACCTGCAGAAATTTTGTCCCGGCGACATATTCTCAGCCCAAGGGATTTTATGTTGCTCCAAACATTAATTATCTATTTTTTTATTTATTTTTTGTTAATTGTGGTATTCGTTTTGGACTTAATGATAGGTATGACGTGGCGGGTTCATAAGTGAGCAGCTTCTAACTCTTCAAGAACAAGCAGTGACCAAACGTTATAGGTTGATGTCTACTTAGATTATTATTTAGTGGATAACTTGAAAGAAATTGACGAGATACATTCTTGAAAGTAGTCTTGCCGCTTCTGCATGTTCGGGGTAATATGCTTCCTAAGAAGTCTAGGGTTTAGTTTGGCAATCCGCTAGAGATATTATACAGGGTCCAAACCAAAGTCAAACAGAACTCTCTACTAATTAATGCTAATCACTTGGTGGATTTGAAAGGGAAAGACATGGGCGTGTGTCTGAGAATTCTGTCAAACAATTCCAGATCCACGCCCATGTTCTGAAAAAAAAAGTCAGCCTGGAAATTTAGAGTAGTAGTAATTCAACATGTGGAGGTTTGGCCCTGAAAGAAGCATCAGTGTAGCATTTAGAGGCGGTTGTGAAACTTTAATCGAACATATGGTAGCATTTGTAAAAATTTGGACCTGAATGAAGCATCAGCGCAGAAATGTTTCACTTTCTGTAACTTTGTTGTGAAAATTTATTGGAAACACTTGTGAAAGCCAGCGAAACATTTCCGAAATATTCTACCAGGGGCTATATCCATAGACGGTTAAAATAGCGCTGACATGTCAATATACACGTAAAAAAAATATCTGCCTCATAGACTAATTAACCCCATTATACGCTGACACCCGCCTTTTATTTGATGCCATATAAAAAAACCATGTGCATAACACGTACTTTTATTCACCTGGGCTATCAAATTAACCTGATCGATCTCTCTTGGAGCTGTTGGCTTGTGACCTCTTAGAAATTACTTCCACCATCCCAAATTAAATGTCATAGATAAAAAATATGGATGTATCTAGACACATTTAAGTATATGGATACATCCATATTTTGACAAATTCGTGACATTTAATTTGGAACGGACAAAGTATGTTTCAATGCGAGCGCAGGTCGAGATGGGTGATGACAACAAGACCCAGTACGTGTGCCGCCACACGCAACAGATGTGCCAATATAGTTCCGCAACTATGCAAGATTCTGGTTGCTGATATCTTGTAGCGTCGTCTTGACTCTCGGTGTATCATGCCGTCGCCTTTGTTGGAATGTATGCACGACAAGCTTAGGAAGATCTAGCATGCACATTGGTCTATCCGCTCGCCATCGTGATACCTACCATTTCCAAATGATCATGCAAAACTCGATCATCTGCCTAGCTAGAGAATTCATGAAGGGAGAACTCAGTACATTTATAATGGTCGAAAAAGCACTCCAACGGGTGCACAAAATGCCAACCCCCTCTCTTTGAGGAACTGCAATGATGCATATGCTATTTAAAGCAGCTGGATCGAGCCTTCCTCTGTACGTAGGTGGGTTGGATCGATTCAAACCATGCATGGTAAGTATAGAATTATAAATCAATCATTTTGCCTCTGATCGATCTTTTCCTCTATGCGCAGATGCGTGGGATTTATTATTCTTCCTCCTCCTCTCTGGTGTCTTCTTCGTCGATCTCCTTTCTGTATTTGGACTCGTGATTTGTAAACCCGACATTCTTTCTGATGGATGTGTGTGATGTGTAGTTAACTTACAGTAATGGCTGGTAGTGGTAGTGGTGGTCTCGACCCATATAGCTCATGGTGTATTCTATATCATGCGGCAAAAGGTTCTTGCGCCAATAGGAGGGAGGGTAGAGCCGTCGTTAGTTTTACGGAACTAATGACTGAGTCGGCCCACACTGATGCTCTGAGGGGGAAATTAGCCAGATATAACCTCCCGCCTAGATCCACAGATGAAATTAGGAATGAACTATTGAGGTGGTGTCATAAGTGGTTCAGAGTAGTTGAGCTAAAAAAAATCGAGTCGGGGCTTCGGGGTTTGTCAATCTCCACTACTAGCGAGAAGATACAATTTTATGACGAGGCCTATGCACTTCACGTTGAGGTAATCGATTTACGAGTTTAGATCATGTTCAAATCGATTTTCATCGTTATAATTTATGTTTCTCTTTTATTCTCAATGTGCAGCACTGGCCTGCCGACGCAGAGTTCCTGAACAAAAAGATCACGCACTATGGCTGGATGAGCATACTCTTTGGGCCATGTCCGCGAGGGTTTCCAGAAGTCAACCGCCACGCTCATTAGATCCTTAACACAATATCAAAGGGAAATACTGGTGCCGAATCAAAGGGGAAGAGTGACAGCGCAGCAAAGAGGAAGAGTGGTGGCGCGTCGAAAGGGAAGACTGCTGACACATCGAAGGGGGAGAGTGGTGGTGCATCCAAGACAGTTGATGATTACAATAGTGATGATGACTATACGCCGAGAAGCGTAGATAGGTTTAAGGCTATGTGTAAGCGTGCTGGTTCATCAAAAGCCGTAGCTGATGAAAACAGTGATGACGACTTCATGCCTCCATCACGAACACGTGGGAGAGCAAATTGAAGTCGTCGAGTAAAATTAGTTTTCCTTATGCGTATTGTATTATTTCAAATTTTTATTCTGTACCGTGTAAAATTATTGTCCTCGTTGCAAAAAAAATCATAGAAATTTCAATGAACCGGGTTACGAAAGGCGGAGAAGAAAAAAATTTGCACCAAAAAAGTTCAGGGGGCCTGTCGCAGTGGGGGACTGCGACTAGCCCCGAACGCGACTGGATGACTAATCGCGCTGCGCCACAGCGACAGGGCCATAGTCGCCATCTGGGACCGTGACAGGAGCCTAGTCGCGTTCCGCCACTGCGACTGGCCTGCAGTCGCCGTCTTCCACGGCGATTTCTTCCTGTCGCTGTCCCCCAACGCGACTATGTATTATTTTTCGAAATTATTATTTTCGCGTATTATTTTTTACTTTCTATTAAAAAGTGTATTATTTTTTAAAAAAATTAGCTCACACGCAATGGGGTGGATCGCATGGCACCAGACTGTGATCAACCATTTTTTGAGTGCCCCACATGGCACTCGGCAAAGACACCTTCCCTTGGATGGTTGTCATCACCTTTTTTGTGCCAACTGGCATAGACTTTACTGACCGGCAATGGCTTGTTTGCCGACATGTTTGTTGTCTAGTGTTTGCTGCTGAGTGCAACAGTCAGGAAAATTGTTTCACTCTCTGAAACTTTTTTGTGAAAATAATTGGAAACACTTGTGAAACCCAGCGAAACATTTCTGAAATATTCTACCAGGGGCTATATCCACAGACAGTTCAAATAGCGCTGACATGTCAATATACACGTACGCAAAAAAATATGCCAAATTAAGGTACCATTGAAGCTCAAAATCTTTGCATGGTATCTTCGTTAAGGTGTCATATTGACTAAAAATAATCGTGTTAGGCGTAATTGGCATGGGAGTATAAATTACGTCTCTTGTCTTCAGGATGAGACAATCGGGCACTTATTCTTCGATTGCAAGTTTGCACATTCTATTTGGTCAGCAATCCAAATGGCTTCAAAGCTATGTCACCGTAAATCCATTGCTAACATTTTGGAAATTGGTTAAATGGGATTGCTAAGAGGTTTAAAACCATTATTAGAGTAGGAACGTTAGCCTTTATATGGTCGCTCTGACTAAGTCGGAATGACAAGGTATTTTTTTTATAAAAACTTCTCTCCTTTGCAGATTCTATTGAGATGCACATATATTCTCCGTTCGTGGTACACATTACAACGGCCGGAGTATCGAGGCCTTTTTGCAGAGTCTTGTGCACGACTGGAAAAAAGTGGCGAGGGATATTTTTATCCCACAAGGATAGCCGCTTGATCTTCGGGTAGGTCTTCCCTAGGCGACGACAGTTTACGTCTCTATGAGTGTATTGAGACCGTTGCTATTACATTGACGTTTCTATCTTTTTTCTTTGGTTCGCGCTATGTGCATCTTGTAATGCAGAGACCGGGTGTAATGCTTAAACCTTCTAAGCCATAAAAGCAATTTATCAACAACAAAAAAGTAGGCTACAGATTTTTGAAAATCAGTTTCACAGTAAACTTCACAAGAACCTTGAAGAAAAACAAAGATCAAAGTCAACGTTGGAAGGCCGTGAGCTATAGGTATACACATTGTTGCACTTCTTTCTATTGGCCTTATACTAAGTTGTGAGCTGTAGTTATGCACATTGTGAGGCGGTAGCTGTGAGCCGTAGCTATGGACATTTGTTACTGTTGAAGTACAGTCAAAGTATATTGTTCTGCAAAGCATGCAAGGCTGTAGCTGTGAAATGGTTCTATTTTCTGCTATGCTGACGAGCTAACACGGGATGCCGCAGTGTCCCGCAATGGTTATTGTTGCGGTTGTTTATAGTTTCCCGCGCGCATGTTCTCCGCACTATCCCACAGTCCGGCGTATTTGCTGTAGCGGACAGCCGCGACCCGTCAATCTTGACATCTGATCTACAAGGATGTGTGCGTTCGTTATCCTGAGACCGTGTTGCTCTCTCGGTGATCTAACAAACTAGCTAAGAAGCGAGAACTCGGAACTAGCATGATCAACTAGAGGACAAAGAATGCCAACCTTTTTTATTTTTAGTGCCATCTTTTTTCCTTAGATGTAATCTCAAGCGATGCATATGCCATTTTATAGCCATTACATCCAGCCTTTTCTCTCTATTATGGGGACAACCGATGTAAATACCATATTAATTATGGTGAAGTATAAAGCTGCAACGTTCACTATAAATTTAGACCTACTATCTTCACTTTGATTGACTTGCTATGTTCGCATCGTGAAAGGACATCCCTTTCATATTAAGACACTCCTAAGTTGAATCATTGAGTTATACTCTCCAAATAAAAGATGCACCACAAGAAGAGGTAGATCCATTGGCAGTCTACGAGCCATGTTTTTCTGCAAGGGTACAAACTACAACCCAATATCATATACTAAAATTCACCATATGCACTCAAGGTTCTAGTGAAGAGCCCTTGTGCCGAACAAAAAATTCTAGTGATAATGGCGGTGGTGCGTGTTATCCTATCCTCAAATGGGTGGCAAATGATCGAAGTATTTGGGCGTCTCAGCGAGGGTATTTTGAGTTTATCTTTTGCAGAGTGGCTAGGTGGTAGCCGACCTAGAATGTTTTTTCTGTTTTCTTTATTTTGAACTATGTTCCCTTTGTACTCTTTGATATTTGTTGGTTTGAAATAATGCCGTGTGGATCACTCCGATGCAGAGGCAGGGGACACCTATTTCACAAAAAAAAGGGATGTCGGCCTTCTACTGAATTAAAAAGTAATCCTTGAAAAAATTGTCCAATGAGTACTTCTGCAGAAAAAAAAATCTATTTGAATATTTGCTCTCGTACACAGATTATTATGTGTATTAATTTAGACACTAAATATGTATATTGTATGTCTTCTTAATATGTTATTATTATCATTTCGACCAATATATTGCAAATCATTATGGCACTCGGCAAGGGTTTGGGAATGAAATCTTGGGAAGATTTATACAATAGAAATTAGGGGGTGTTTCTTCCATAGATGTACCACCCACTTCACCAAATCCTATCTGTAACATTTCGTCCTCAACAATTATTGGTTCATACGGCGTTGGGATCTTGTCCGAACAGCAGACCCAGAGATTGTAAATGATTTGCCAAAATTTGTCGTGCAATAATTATGATTACTGGCATCTTGTAGCTTGCCTATCCTTTGCAGCCATTATGTAGAAAGATCATGTACAAGGGCATATGTTTTCGCCATCCTGAGACCTACCATTTCTAAATAATCCACACACACGAAAATAGTATTGCTCTCACGGTCATCCAACATTTGAAGAAACAAGAACTCAGAACCAACACGAGCACGAAGTACCTGCTACTACTCTTCTGATCTACGTGAACCCATATATATGAGCTCCTTTTAGCATCTTGTGTTTTCTTTGGCTTCCTCGTACGCATATGTCATTTTATAGCCACTGGTCCGAGCCTTTTCTATGTATGGGAAATCGACGTAAGGATACATCTTAATTATGCTGAAGTATAAAGCTGCAGAGTTCTGTCCAAATTTCGGACACTGTCATTTTGATTAATTAATGAGGTATGTTTGTCCCGTGAAACACACATTTCTTTCACATGAAGACACTCATAAGTTGGCGAGGCTAGTGCATCTACATGGCTGGTCAACCATGCTAAATGCGACCATATGCACTCAGAGGCTCTGGTGAAGAAGCATGTGCCTGTTTTACAGGTCAGCCCTAAAATTTAAGATTGGATGAGTGGAACAAAAAAGGTCTTCTGACCAGGCTGGTCAACAATCCGCCAAGCTACGAAGTTAACCGTGTGATGTTTGATAACTGATTCATTTTGTCGAAAAATTCATCTATTAGTTGGGCTAAGCTATCCCTTCGTCCTATTAATGGAAGTGAATATTGCAATATGGTTGTTGAATATGTGACTGTGAATAAAAATGGACGACCAAAAAATGATCCGTCATACACTAAATTAAGACTCTACTTCACATATAGGCCATAGGTGAAGATGGCTTTGAAAATAAAACTAGAAGACATATGATCGTAAAGTCATCTGATTAACGAAATAAAGATAATGAAAAGTGTCATTGATTTATTGAGAAAAAATCATTTCACCATTGTATCTTAGTAGGTGAATAAGATAAAATTCATGGGAAAGACATGTACATCCATCGGGTCCACCATTTCCTTTGTACGGATGAATCCTAGCCATGGTACAGGCATAGAGCTATCAAGTTCTTCTATAGTGTCCACTGTCGGAAATTGTGGCGTTGCCGACATATCGGCTCTTTGCCGAGTGCCAACGCATGGCCCACTGGACAAACACGTCTATATATCGACTAGCAATAAAATAGAACTCGACAAACAGAAAACTGTCCGTCAATACACTGTACCGAGTATCATCTACAAAGTCACTCGGAAGAAGCAAAACCCATAGAAAATATCACATAAAATACTCGGCAAAAACACAATATTCGGCAATCATGGCAGCCACGTGTCGATCCTCAGCTTGGCAGATGGCTCCGTGACGGAGATCCTTGTTTGCCGATTGATGCAGATGGCTAATACTCGGCAAAACCTTGGGCGTGAAATTATTGGGATTTTCCCGCCATTTTCTTGATTGTTTGTGGAGTGCTTTATTGAAGGTGCTCGGCAAACATTAATCGCGAAAAAATTGGAAATTTTCCGCTACCCTTTTTTTAAAAAAAATTGCCGAATGTTTGTATATACTACTGGAAAAAACATGGCGGAAAATAAATTTTGCATCGCGCCACTTCTTCCGGCCTAGTGTCTAAGTTTGCTTTGTACCTATTTTTTGGATACTCAGCAAATATGGAAATTTTCGTGTCTTCTGATTGCCTGCCTTTTGCGCCTTTTCTTTCCCACCACTTTCTCAACCCATAGATACGTGTTCTCTCATCCTATGAATAACCCTATATCCGAGTGGGATATTGCTACTACGCAAAAATCTTTGTCAGCGGTGCATTTGGCACTCGAGAATTCAGCGGCTAGTAGGCAAGGATGGCAATTGGCAAAGCCATGGACACGTGGGGTCACATTACTGCTGACGTCACACCTGATACTTTGCAAATACCTACGCCGACACAATGGGGTGGATGCATGACACCAGCTCATGATCAACCATTTGCCTAGTGCCCCGACAACATGGCATTCAACAAAGATATCACGGTCGTTTCCCCCGGACGCCAGTGATCAGCTTTTTTATGCCGAGTGGCATAAATTTTACCGAATGGTCCGCGCTTTGGCACTCAGCAAAGACTTGTTTGCCAACATGTTTGTTGTCGATTGTTGGCTTCCGAGTGCAACACTAAGAAAAAATTTGGCCGGCGATTTTCCTGCATTTTCTGTATATTCTTCATACACGGCAATGGTGTCGATTCTAGTAGTGATCTACACTAGATTAAACACCTACCTCTTCAATTTGATTAATCTTGTGTTCTCCTGTGAAACAATTGTTTGGAGAGAGGTTGATGGCGGGTCCATAGGGTTAACTTATACTTAATAGCCAAAGTTTCAAAAAAAATAGTTATTGGCGACTAATGACTCGTGTTTTGACTTAAATGAACTGGTATTTATTTATTCCAAAATTGTCTCCTAATGTAGCATGATATTTTTTTTCGAACCACGCAGGAGAATTGCATGTGATATATTAAGAAGGAAGAACAAACAATAGGAACGGTCATAGTCTTACAATAAGGGAATAGGATGTAGTTTTTCTCGAACGACAATGACTAACAACAAAACCCTTTCCAAGTTGTACCGTGGGAGCCGGCGGATGAGGGAAAATACAGGGAGAGAGCGACATCTGAAGCTTCCCACTATCGTGTGTAACATTGTGTGGTTACATTGCCGCATTGGATACATCAGTGTTTCCGCTGTACAGATTCCTATGAAGTGGCAGGTGGATATGTAAATGGCACCCTGAACGGCGACACAAAGTCCCGCTTAATTACCTGGATATATTATTTTCGCGAGAAAAACGGATCTGTCTTGAACTGTTACACCAATATAAAACGGATCATATGGCAGCCGATTACATCCCTAGTAGCAGATTGGGCAGTTTTGCATTTTACTTATCCCTTTGATGTAAAGCAAGCATACTGTATATGTTCTCGGCCCATTCAGATAACTATTACTTGTAGATTCTAAAGCTTTACATTGGATGTGCTCCTCAAGATGTTGTATCAGCATTCGGATCAGCAACAATTGTAGAACCAGCAATACAGAGATGTACACCAAGACCTGCAGAAATTTTCTCCCTCACGACTTGTTCTCAACCCAAGGTGATTTTCTGTTGCCTCAACGCAAGAGATATGCCAACGTAGTCCCGCGGCACTTAAAGATTCCGATTGCTGATATCTTGTAGAATCTTGACTCTCCGTGACTCATGCCATCGCCTTAGTTGGAACGTATGCACGACAAGACTATCAAGTACTAGCGGTCCCAAAGGTCTATCCATTCGCCATCCTGAGACCTACCATTTCCAAACGATCGTGCAAACCCGATAATCTAACTAGCTAGAGAATTATGGTAGAGCTAACTCGTACATTCATAATGGTCGAAAAGCACTCCAAGGTACTACTACTTATTTCCTAAGTGTGCACACAATGCCACCCCCTCTCTTTCAGGAACTGCAACAAATACGTATGCTATTTATAGCCGCTGGATCGAACCTTTCCTATGTACGCAGGTGAGTGGGATAGATTCTAACCATGGTCAAGTACAGAGCTATAAATTGTTCATTTTGCCTCTCATCGAGCCTTCCTTAAAACACAGGTGGGTGGGATTTAAAATGCATTTCTGTTCAGGATGCCTCCAAACAGGAACACCCCGCCTGAACCACCTCCGCTCACGGAGCTATTGACTCAGATGACTCAGGTCGTAGCTCAGATGGCCCAGATCCAGGCTAACCAGCACAACAACCAGAATGCTCCGCGAGTCAGCATCAAGGAGTTTCTGAGCATGGGGCCAAGAGCTTTCGTGGCAACACGTGAGCCTCTGGATGCTGATGACTGGATCGGGGAGATGAACAGGGCTCTGGAGATTGCTCATGTTGCTGAGGAAGATAAGGTCAAGTATGCCACCTACATAATGAAGGGTCAGGCAGCTACCTGGTGGGAGAACTACCAGACCATGAGAGCTGGCTATCCTATCACCTGGGGTTGTTTCAAGGATGCCTTCCTGAAGCACCACATCCCAGATGGTCTCATGGAAAGGATGCGTGAGGAATTCTGCTCTCTCAAACAGGGCAAGCTGGACGTCCTCGGCTACCAGAACGAGTTCAATCGTCTCGCTCGATACGCTGGTGACGAGGTGTCCACTGAAGCCAAGAAGATGGCAAGGTTCCGCCGAGGTTTTAACCCGGAACTAAAGTACGCTCTCACCAACATCAAGTGCAAGGACTTCGTGGAGCTCGTGAACACCGCGCTCAATGAGGAGAATGGGCGCAAGGCGTTCGAGGAGTCGCGCAAGCACTCGCGTGAGGGTGGTTCCTCCTCCAACATGACCACCCCTCCGCAGAAGCGCCGCATCTGGGTGCCAAACAGTGTTGTCACTCGGGCTCCAAATGCCCAAGCTTCTCCAGGCTTTGGTCCCCGCCCACCCAACCCATCTCAGATGCAGGGTCAGAGGTTTCCAATGGGGCAGCCAAGGCCAGCTCCTCCTCGTGTCGTCACTTGCTTCAAGTGCAAGGAGACTGGGCACTACGCTGATAAGTGCACTCAGAGGCAGCTACCTCCACCACCTCCTCGCCCCAACACCAACCAGGCAATGGTTCGTGCTCCCCCGGCTAAAGCCTTCAAATCCAACAACAGGCCTGTCGGGAGGACCGCGAGGGTGAATCATATCAAGGCCGACAAAGCTGAGGAAGCTGCAGACGTCGTTCTCGGTACATTCCCCGTAAACTCTAACCCAGCTAAAGTGTTGTTTGATACCGGAGCATCGCATTCGTTCGTGTCAAAGATCTTTGCGACAGCAGTTAAGCTACCTTTTGTTGGTTTGGGTTCCCCGCTAGTAGTAAACTCCCCTGGAGCAACTATGCAAACTTCAAAGATCAGTCACGAGAATCAGATCTTGATTGGAGGTCACATATTCCTTGCTTCCCTCATTCTGCTTGGCAATTCTGACATTGATGTCATCCTTGGCATGGATTGGTTGAAGGCCAATAAAGCTACGATTGATTGTGCTAAGAAGTCAATAACTCTGTTCCACCCTTCCGGCCAGATAGTCTATTCTCCAAGTGAATCAAGTTCTGTTCAGCTGTACACCCTGGATGCTAAACCTCTACCTCTGCTGGAGAATGTTCCGGTGGTTTGTGAATTCCCTGACGTCTTTCCAGAAGAGTTGCCAGGGATGCCTCCCGACAGAGCAGTTGAGTTCGTGATCGAGCTTGAACCAGGTACTGCTCCAATCTCTAAGCATCCATACAAGATAGCTCCTCCTGAACTGAAATTGTTGAAGGAGCAAATCGATATGTACATCGAGAAAGGTTACATTCAGCCTAGTTCCTCCGCTTGGGGTTGCCCAACTCTGTTTGTTGCCAAGAAGGATCAAACAAAAAGACTCGTGGTTGACTATCGTCCTCTCAACGAGAAAACCATCAAGAACAAGTATACATTTCCTCGTATCGATGATCTTTTTGATCAACTTGCTGGAGCCTCAATATTCTCAAAGTTGGACTTGAGGATGGGTTACCACCAGATAAAGATCAGAAAGGAAGATATTCCAAAAACAGCTTTCACCACTCGGTACGGTCTATATGAATACACCGTCATGTCCTTTGGTCTCACCAATGCACCGGCGACCTTCTCAAGACTCATGAATTCTGTCTTCCATGAATACCTCGACAAGTTCGTTGTGGTATATCTTGATGATATTCTGGTCTACTCAAAATCCGAGGAAGAACATGGAGAACATCTTCGTCTCACTCTCATGAAACTTCGCGAGCATCGTCTATATGCCAAGTTCTCCAAATGTGAGTTCTGGATTCCAGAAGTTGCATATCTTGGTCATATCATCTCTACCAAAGGCATAGCCATTGACCCGGAAAAGGTTAAGGCAGTTGTTGATTGGAAACCCCCTAAGACGGTGAAGCAAGTCAGAAGTTTTCTTGGCTTGGCTAGCTATTGCCGTCGTTTCGTCCAAAACTTTTCCAAGATTGCAAAACCTCTCACTGATCTCACAAAGAAGGACAAAAAGTTCGTTTGGACTCCACAGTGTGATGAGAGTTTCAATCTCCTGAAGACTAAACTCACTTCCACACTAGTTCTGGTTGGCCCCGATACTACCAAACCTTTCCAGATATTCTGCGATGCATCTCTCCAAGGTCTAGGTGCAGTTCTTATGCAAGAACGTCAAGTTGTGGCTTATGCTTCACGTCAGTTGAACACACATGAGAAAAACTATCCCACACATGATCTTGAGCTAGCAGCAGTTGTGTTTGCCCTCAAGAAATGGAGGCAATACTTGTTGGGTAACAAAACTGAAATCTTTTCCGATCATAAGAGTCCGAAATACATCTTCACTCAACCAGATCTAAACCTCAGGCAAAGGAGATGGATTGAGAAGATTAAAGACTTTGATCTCACAATTTCTTACACTCCAGGCAAGGCTAATGCTATGGCCGATGCTCTCAGTCGCAAATCCTATTGCAATAATCTCATGATCATGGAAAGCCAACCTCCACTTCATGAAGAATTCCAGAAGCTGAACCTTGGTCTTGTTCCTCAAGGCTACCTTGCTAGCTTGACAGCCAGTCCAACTCTCGAGGAAAAGATTCGTTCTGAACAACTTCGTGATACTGAAATCAAGAAGATGGTTGAGCACATCAAGGAAGGCAAGGAGAAATTCAAGTCCTTCTCAGTTGATGATAAAGGAACTGTGTTCTTTGAAGGACGCATTGCAGTTCCTCAAGTTCAAAGTCTAAAGGATATCATTCTCAAGGAGGCTCATGAAACTCCTCTCTCCATTCACCCTAGAAGTACAAAGATGTACCAGGATCTTAAGACTCTGTATTGGTGGCCTGGCAGGAAACGTGAAATTGCTCAATACGTTTCTGAATGCGACGTTTGTCAACGTGTTAAGGCAGTCCATCAGAAAACAGCAGGTCTACTCCAACCTCTGAAAATTCCTGAGTGGAAGTGGGACATGATTGAAATGAACTTCGTTACTGGGTTTCCAAAGTCCAAAAAGGGCAACGATGCAATCTTCGTTGTTATTGATCGTCTCACTAAAGTAGCTCATTTCTTTGCTGTCAAGGAAACTATCTCAGCTAGCCAGTTAGCAGAACTTTACACAGCAAAGATTGTTCCTCTTCACGGTGTTCCATTGGAAATAAGCTCAGACCGTGGAAGTATCTTCACTTCTCATTTCTGGAAGAGTTTTCAAGAAGCATTGGGCACTAAACTTCTGTTCAACACAGCTTATCACCCTCAGTCTCAGCTGAAAACTGGTCAAATTAGAACTACAAGTGCCTCGTAGTTTGCTCATGATTTTTGAAAAAAATCATTTTAGCTACACAACTACCTATTTTAACACAAATACACCGATAGTTTCTCAATATTCAAGCCCTAGCAATGCACAACAATGCCCGCCGTCTTGACAATGTTATGGATGTGTAGATTTTGTTAAGATAATGTTATGGATGTGTAGATTTTGTTAAGACAAACATTTTGACACCTTATTTGCTCAATTTGGATTAACAGAGCAAAAGTAAGGATTTATTCAAGTTTCATTTTTATCAAGCAATTTCCGTAATTATTGAATAAGTGCCATATAACATATTTGTCATGTTTCAAAATGACATAAACACGTACAACAAACTTTGTTGAACATTCTGAAATTTGAATCACCCAATTTGGACCATTTTTCAATTAGTTGTGGATTTTACAAATAATCCATTTTATCTGAAGGGGGGATTCGTCCCGGTTCGTGGCTTGAACCGGGACAAATGCCCCTGCGCAGGCCACGTGGCATCTGACAGGGCATTTTTCCCGGTTCAAGCCACGAACCGGGACAAATGCCCCCTTACCAACCGGGATGAATGCCCCATAGGGCCTCTATGCGCCCACGGCCGTCCAAACCGGGACGGATGCATAGCATTCGTCCGGGTTCGTAAAACAACCGGGACGAATGCCATTTTGGCTCTAGACGAAATGTGATGTTTCTACTAGTGTGATATTTTTCACATCCCCATACAAGGAAATCTAATGGAACTAAATTACGTGAGGTTAGATTGCAGCGATGGATTTCGGATCCAATTTTCCTATTAATCTTGACGAACCAAGTGTCATCCTTCAAAAAAAAGGTTATATATGCATATATAATTTTGGATAAAAATATTAGTCCCTCCGTATCAAAATATAAGATGTTTTACCATTTCCTAGACATGTTTTAGTGTAATATGCATATGAATCTGCACACTAAAACAGTTCTAGATACATTACATCTAGAAAATGCTAAAACATCTTATATTTTGATACGGAGGGAGTATGTGTTATGTTTGTGGTAGCTTTTTTTGTTGTCTTAGAGAAATACTAATATTTATATATCTCATTTTTAGTAGTATCGTGATTGTAATATATTATATATTAAGTATATAATTTCTGGACTATAATACTTTCACGAGGAAGTATCTTTATTTTATGGGAACAATTAATGTGCCGAAACTGGCCATTTTCACCAGATACTTTTTTTTTCGAGGGTACGCAATTGCGCACCTGATCTTTATAGAAGGAAAGAGGTTTGAGTACAAGAAAATGACAGTCGTTGCGCACAACACTGTCAAGAACACAACACTCCACACTGGTAAGACCAAGGACAGCCTCCACACACACTACAACCAAACACCGTAAAGACCTATCCAACTAGAGAGCAAGGCCGCGTCTCAGCCGATGCTGCCGCCTCCAAGAAGAACCGCTCCATCTTGACACCCCTTGTCGACGCACCCACCTAAGGAGAAGGAGGGCGGGACATGGGCCGTCCCGAGAAAAGGCTCCATCTTGATCACGCTAGCAGGGTGTGCATAGCGCCCCTGCATCTCATCAATGGATAATGGCGAGCTCCGATGGAGAACAACATAGAACCTCCAGGCCTCATCTCCAAACGCGATGCTCTCACCAGAGGTACGACCTCGGGGACGTCGCCAACGCGCCGGTCCGACTCTGGACCTAGGCTTTCGCCTGGAGACATCTTCCAAACCCGCGCAAGGGCGAGGGATGCGACAACTCATCTCGGCGACACCTCCAAGAAGGGGACGACACCCGCAGGCGCCGTTGTCGCCGGCACCGGCAGAAACCGGGCAGGACTTTCGCCCGAGTTATTGTGTGCCTCCCTCTCTGCGCGGATGGGGCCAATGTCCATGTTGTTCACACCGCCGCCGCCGCAACCTTCACCTCCGTAGTTGTAGCATCGTGGCCCATCGACAACCCGCACGACGAGGGCACACAACAACCCGGCACCCCACCTTTCTTCCACCTCCAACCTGGACGTGACTGCAGCCAATTCCTCCGGCACGGACTAGGCGCCCACGACAGGACACCCACTCCAGGGCACCGTTCGACGACCCCAGCCCGCAGGCCCAATCAGGTCAAGAAGAACCAGATCGGCCCACCCCAACTCCAGCACACCACCGAGCCCCGCCGCGCGCCTGCGACACCGAGATGGCCGGCTGCCCGCTGCTGGCCAAGAACTCCTCCTGGCCGAGCCTCGTCAAAGCCCGCGCCCCCAGGTCGTGGCCTCGCATCAGATCCCGCCGTGCAGCCATGGAACGGGGTACCCAGCCCTCAGACCAACCCGGCACCGGAAGGGGAGCGCCGCCGCACGTCCAAGATGCAGAGGTGCCCGGCAGCCCGCTGCTCGCCAGGAGCTCCTTGGCCGAGCCTCGTCGGCGCCGCTACCTCCAAGACCTGCACCCGCGCGGCCCTCTCCCCGGATGGCGCCGTCCTCATCGTTGCGCTCCCACCGCTGCAGCCCCGCCAGGAAAAAACGAGCACCTCCCCGGACGAGCACCTCCCCAGGCGAGCACCACTCTGCGAGCGCCTCCCCGGACGAGCCCCTCCCTCCCGCGCCGAACCCGTGCCCCGCCGAGCGCCGTCGCTGTCCGCTCCCGCGCAGCCCCGGTGACGTCCCTCCTCCGCGCGTAGGGGGCCCGTCAGGGTGCGCCACCCTCACCCGCCGCCAATCGACGGCGCCGGCGGCGGCAGCGGCCGGGAGTGGCAGATCGAGGCGGGGCTTTGCTAGGGTTAGGTACTCCTCCGGAGCCGCCACGCGCGAGCGGCCCGGGAGGAAGAGGTTGGGATTTGGATTTTTCCTACGTTTTCACCAGATACTTAAACTAAACATAATACATAATCAAGTGCTCATGGTTTGTCTAATTAATATTCAACGTTGCGAAGAATTTGCATGTGTTCCCTAGCTAGCTTGCCAGCCAGCAAGCGCACTTATTTTAATGGACTCAGCTATTCACGCTTAGAGATTAATTGGACATCCCATCTGTTACATTTTACTCCATCCGTTCCACAATATAAGATGTTTTGGACATTTTATAAATTCACATATACACACATGTATCTAGACATGATATAGTATATAAATCCATCCATTTTAGTTTAAATCTAGACAACCTTTGAAACACGTAAAACATCCTATATTATGGAACGGAGGGAGTACATGAGTTCTGCAAAGGAAAAAAAAAGGTAGTCCATGTGTACGCGTATTGACAGCTAAACTTTTCCCTAATACTGCGTTTTTTTTTCTTTATCAGGTATGCTACATGAATCCTGTTATTCCACGACTGGCCGCATCGGTCAATCCAGCTACAGGAAGATTTACAATATAGGCCCACGAAAAATATGTTGTGCTAAACGCATCTGTACGAGTTGTGTTACGGCAGCTGTACGTATCGCTTGTATTCATGTGTTGGTACAACAATATGCGTATGGGATGTGGCAATCTTTTAAATCTTGACCACTATAATAAAATACAACGGTGTATATAGTTTTATATGATGTGGATCAATATGGTGTCTTTATTAGACACCCGTATATTGTTTTTAGTATATAATAGATTATTACAAATCAGTATGACACTCCGCAAGGGTTTAGGAAAGAAAGCTTGTGAAAATTTATACAGTAGAAATTAGGGGGTGGTACTTGCATACGATGTACCACCCAGTACACCAAATCATATCCATAACATTTCTTCCTCGACCAATTAATGGTTCATACGGCGTTGCGATCTCGTCGTAAGATCAGACATAGAGCTTGTACATGATTTGCCATAGCCAGTCGTGCTGCTGACATCTTGTAGATTGCCTATACTTCGTGGCAATTATTCAGAATGATCATGTACAATGGCGTATGCGTTTGCCATCCTGAGACCTACCATCCCCAAATGATCCTAAAAATACGTATTTCTTCCCCAGCCATCTAAAATTTCAAGAAGCCAAGCACGAAGTACCAGCTACTTCCTTCCTTTACGTGCACCCATATATATGCTCTCCTTTTAGCACCTTGTTTTCGCTCTGGCTTCCACGTACGCATAGGTCATTTTATAGCCACCGGATATACCCTTTCCTCTGTATGGGTATGGCAAACCGATGTAAGGATCCATCTTAATTTTGGTGAAGTATAAAGCTGCAAAGTCCTCTCCAAATTTCTGACCGACTCTGACTTTGGTTAATGAGCTATGTTCACCCCGTGAAACACACATTTCTTTCACAACAAGACATTCACAAATTGGCGAGGCTCGTGGATCTACATGGCAGGTGAATGGTCGCAAGGGTACAAACAACGTATAGTACCATGCTAAATTCCACCCCTATGCACTCAGAGGCCCTAGTGAAGAAGCATGTGCATGTTCTAGGTCAGCCATGAAATTTAAGATTGCGGAACAAAAATATTCTGTGACAACGCTGGTCAACCATCTGCCAAACTATGAATTGTCAACCATCTGATGTTTGATAACGAAGTCATTTTGTCAGAAAAAAATCATCAATTGGTTGGACTGAGCTATCCCTTGGTCACATTAATGCAAGTGAAATATTAGAGTATAAGTTGTTGAATATCTGATTTTGAATAAAAATTAACGAACAAGACAGGATCCAAATCATACACTAAATTAAGATTCTACTTCACGTATGGGCGATTAGGTGAAGATGGCTTTCAAAATAAAAATAAAGGACGTATGATCATGGTTAAGTCATCTGGTTAATAAAATAAAGATACTGAAAAGTGTCATTGATCTATTGGGGAAATATTCATTTCACCACCATTTCTTACTACTCTCTCTGTCCTGGTTTATAGGTCGAGGTATTTATTCATTGGATCTCAAATATTGCATGCATTGGTGGAAAGTGGTTGAGAGAGGCAACCACCCACTAATTAGAATAGAATTAATGCAAATAAGCCTAAGTGGTGGGACTACATGTTTTTGGAATTCTGCCCTATAAACCAGGACGAAGGGAGTAGGTGAAAAAGATATAAATTCGTGGGAGTTACATATGTAAAAGCACAAGTTCGTGTGACAGATACCGATATCGTTATTATGTACTTATATGTTAGAAATTGATCTTTTATTTTCAAACATTAAGCGTAATTTTTTGTTTAATTGAAGCCAAAAAAAATTATTGCACATTGTTTGTATACAATACTAGGCAAACCGTGGCGGGAAATATTTTTTTTATCGCGCCACTTCTTCAATCCTAGTGTCTAAGTTTGTTGAGTACCTACGTTATGGATACTTGACACATATGAAATTTTCTCATTTCATTCGATTCCCTGCCTTTCGTGTCTTTTCTTTCCCGCCATTTTCTCAGCACAAATATCCGAGTGGGCAAGATTCGCACTTGGAAAAACTCTTTGCCGACAACGCATTTGGCACTCGCGAAAATCAGTGGCGAGTGGGAAAGGTTGGCAATTGACAAAGCCATGGACACGTGGAGTCACATCAGGACTCACATGTTGCTTCGTTTGCCGAGTGGGAGCACTGGGCACACATCAGTGCTCACGTCAGGCCTGGCAATTGATAAACACCTATGACACGCAATGGGGTGGATCGCATGGCACCAAATTCTGATCAACCATTTTCTGATTGCCCCAACGACATGGCCCTCTGCAAAGATACCGCAGCCATCATCCTTGGACGGTTGTCATCAGCTTTTTTGTGCCAACTGGCATAGACTTTACTGACTGGCCTGGCACCTGGCAAAGGCTTGTTTGCCGACATGTTTGGGTTCCAGTGTTTGCTGCCGAGTGCAAATTCGGTAAATTGTTTGTCGGCGATTATCCTGCATTTGCCGTATATTCTTCATACACGGCAACGCTGTCGATTCCAGTTTTTGTCCGCACTAGATGAAACACCTACTTCTTCAATTTGATTAATGAGTTGTGTTCTCGGGTGAAACAATTGTTATGAGAGAGGTTGATGGCAGGTCCACGTGGTTAACTTATATTTAACAACCAAAGTTCCAAAAATAATGAACCAATATTTATTTAATCCAAAATCGTCTCCTAATGTAGCATGGTAGTTTTATTTCGAACCACGCATTAGAATTGCACGTGATTTATTAAGAAGGAAGAACAAAACACGGGAAGGATTTAGTTTTACACAAGAAGAGATTAGGATGTAGTTTAGCTCGAATGACAACAACTGAAGACAAAATCACTTCAACTTGTACTGCAGGAGGCGGATGACAAGGAAAAATACAGGAAGCGAGCAAGTATGAATCTTCCCACTGTTGTGTGGATGCATCAGTGTTTCCATTGTACCGATTCCTATGAAGTAGACGGTTGGCATTTTTGCATTTTACTAAACCCTTTGATGTAGAGGAAGCATATTAATTGTGGATATGTTCTCAGTCCATTCAGATAAGTATTACTTGTAGATTTTAATGCTTTACATTGGATGTGCTTCTCAAGATATTGCCTCAGCATTCAGATCACTAACAATTGTAGAATTGGCAGCAAAGAGATGTACACCATGACCTGCAGAAATTTTGTCCCGGCGACATATTCTCAGCCCAAGGGATTTTATGTTGCTCCAAACATTAATTATCTATTTTTTTATTTATTTTTTGTTAATTGTGGTATTCGTTTTGGACTTAATGATAGGTATGACGTGGCGGGTTCATAAGTGAGCAGCTTCTAACTCTTCAAGAACAAGCAGTGACCAAACGTTATAGGTTGATGTCTACTTAGATTATTATTTAGTGGATAACTTGAAAGAAATTGACGAGATACATTCTTGAAAGTAGTCTTGCCGCTTCTGCATGTTCGGGGTAATATGCTTCCTAAGAAGTCTAGGGTTTAGTTTGGCAATCCGCTAGAGATATTATACAGGGTCCAAACCAAAGTCAAACAGAACTCTCTACTAATTAATGCTAATCACTTGGTGGATTTGAAAGGGAAAGACATGGGCGTGTGTCTGAGAATTCTGTCAAACAATTCCAGATCCACGCCCATGTTCTGAAAAAAAAAGTCAGCCTGGAAATTTAGAGTAGTAGTAATTCAACATGTGGAGGTTTGGCCCTGAAAGAAGCATCAGTGTAGCATTTAGAGGCGGTTGTGAAACTTTAATCGAACATATGGTAGCATTTGTAAAAATTTGGACCTGAATGAAGCATCAGCGCAGAAATGTTTCACTTTCTGTAACTTTGTTGTGAAAATTTATTGGAAACACTTGTGAAAGCCAGCGAAACATTTCCGAAATATTCTACCAGGGGCTATATCCATAGACGGTTAAAATAGCGCTGGTGGTGCATAGAAAGGGAAGACTGCTGACACATCGAAGGGGGAGAGTGGTGGTGCATCCAAGACAGTTGATGATTACAATAGTGATGATGACTATACGCCGAGAAGCGTAGATAGGTTTAAGGCTATGTGTAAGCGTGCTGGTTCATCAAAAGCCGTAGCTGATGAAAACAGTGATGACGACTTCATGCCTCCATCACGAACACGTGGGAGAGCAAATTGAAGTCGTCGAGTAAAATTAGTTTTCCTTATGCGTATTGTATTATTTCAAATTTTTATTCTGTACCGTGTAAAATTATTGTCCTCGTTGCAAAAAAAATCATAGAAATTTCAATGAACCGGGTTACGAAAGGCGGAGAAGAAAAAAATTTGCACCAAAAAAGTTCAGGGGGCCTGTCGCAGTGGGGGACTGCGACTAGCCCCGAACGCGACTGGATGACTAATCGCGCTGCGCCACAGCGACAGGGCCATAGTCGCCATCTGGGACCGTGACAGGAGCCTAGTCGCGTTCCGCCACTGCGACTGGCCTGCAGTCGCCGTCTTCCACGGCGATTTCTTCCTGTCGCTGTCCCCCAACGCGACTATGTATTATTTTTCGAAATTATTATTTTCGCGTATTATTTTTTACTTTCTATTAAAAAGTGTATTATTTTTTAAAAAAATTAGCTCACACGCAATGGGGTGGATCGCATGGCACCAGACTGTGATCAACCATTTTTTGAGTGCCCCACATGGCACTCGGCAAAGACACCTTCCCTTGGATGGTTGTCATCACCTTTTTTGTGCCAACTGGCATAGACTTTACTGACCGGAAATGGCTTGTTTGCCGACATGTTTGTTGTCTAGTGTTTGCTGCTGAGTGCAACAGTCAGGAAAATTGTTTCACTCTCTGAAACTTTTTTGTGAAAATAATTGGAAACACTTGTGAAACCCAGCGAAACATTTCTGAAATATTCTACCAGGGGCTATATCCACAGACAGTTCAAATAGCGCTGACATGTCAATATACACGTACGCAAAAAAATATGCCAAATTAAGGTACCATTGAAGCTCAAAATCTTTGCATGGTATCTTCGTTAAGGTGTCATATTGACTAAAAATAATCGTGTTAGGCGTAATTGGCATGGGAGTATAAATTACGTCTCTTGTCTTCAGGATGAGACAATCGGGCACTTATTCTTCGATTGCAAGTTTGCACATTCTATTTGGTCAGCAATCCAAATGGCTTCAAAGCTATGTCACCGTAAATCCATTGCTAACATTTTGGAAATTGGTTAAATGAGATTGCTAAGAGGTTTAAAACCATTATTAGAGTAGGAACGTTAGCCTTTATATGGTCGCTCTGACTAAGTCGGAATGACAAGGTTTTTTTTTTATAAAAACTTCTCTCCTTTGCAGATTCTATTGAGATGCACATATATTCTCCGTTCGTGGTACACATTACAACGGCCGGAGTATCGAGGCCTTTTTGCAGAGTCTTGTGCACGACTGGAAAAAAGTGGCGAGGGATATTTTTATCCCACAAGGATAGCCGCTTGATCTTCGGGTAGGTCTTCCCTAGGCGACGACAGTTTACGTTCTATGAGTGTATTGAGACCGTTGCTATTACATTGACGTTTCTATCTTTTTTCTTTGGTTCGCGCTATGTGCATCTTGTAATGCAGAGACCGGGTGTAATGCTTAAACCTTCTAAGCCATAAAAGCAATTTATCAACAACAAAAAAGTAGGCTACAGATTTTTGAAAATCAGTTTCACAGTAAACTTCACAAGAACCTTGAAGAAAAACAAAGATCAAAGTCAACGTTGGAAGGCCGTGAGCTATAGGTATACACATTGTTGCACTTCTTTCTATTGGCCTTATACTAAGTTGTGAGCTGTAGTTATGCACATTGTGAGGCGGTAGCTGTGAGCCGTAGCTATGGACATTTGTTACTGTTGAAGTACAGTCAAAGTATATTGTTCTGCAAAGCATGCAAGGCTGTAGCTGTGAAATGGTTCTATTTTCTGCTATGCTGACGAGCTAACACGGGATGCCGCAGTGTCCCGCAATGGTTATTGTTGCGGTTGTTTATAGTTTCCCGCGCGCATGTTCTCCGCACTATCCCACAGTCCGGCGTATTTGCTGTAGCGGACAGCCGCGACCCGTCAATCTTGACATCTGATCTACAAGGATGTGTGCGTTCGTTATCCTGAGACCGTGTTGCTCTCTCGGTGATCTAACAAACTAGCTAAGAAGCGAGAACTCGGAACTAGCATGATCAACTAGAGGACAAAGAATGCCAACCTTTTTTATTTTTAGTGCCATCTTTTTTCCTTAGATGTAATCTCAAGCGATGCATATGCCATTTTATAGCCATTACATCCAGCCTTTTCTCTCTATTATGGGGACAACCGATGTAAATACCATATTAATTATGGTGAAGTATAAAGCTGCAACGTTCACTATAAATTTAGACCTACTATCTTCACTTTGATTGACTTGCTATGTTCGCATCGTGAAAGGACATCCCTTTCATATTAAGACACTCCTAAGTTGAATCATTGAGTTATACTCTCCAAATAAAAGATGCACCACAAGAAGAGGTAGATCCATTGGCAGTCTACGAGCCATGTTTTCCTGCAAGGGTACAAACTACAACCCAATATCATATACTAAAATTCACCATATGCACTCAAGGTTCTAGTGAAGAGCCCTTGTGCCGAACAAAAAATTCTAGTGATAATGGCGGTGGTGCGTGTTATCCTATCCTCAAATGGGTGGCAAATGATCGAAGTATTTGGGCGTCTCAGCGAGGGTATTTTGAGTTTATCTTTTGCAGAGTGGCTAGGTGGTAGCCGACCTAGAATGTTTTTTCTGTTTTCTTTATTTTGAACTATGTTCCCTTTGTACTCTTTGATATTTGTTGGTTTGAAATAATGCCGTGTGGATCACTCCGATGCAGAGGCAGGGGACACCTATTTCACAAAAAAAAGGGATGTCGGCCTTCTACTGAATTAAAAAGTAATCCTTGAAAAAATTGTCCAATGAGTACTTCTGCAGAAAAAAAAATCAATTTGAATATTTGCTCTCGTACACAGATTATTATGTGTATTAATTTAGACACTAAATATGTATATTGTATGTCTTCTTAATATGTTATTATTATCATTTCGACCAATATATTGCAAATCATTATGGCACTCGGCAAGGGTTTGGGAATGAAATCTTGGGAAGATTTATACAATAGAAATTAGGGGGTGTTTCTTCCATAGATGTACCACCCACTTCACCAAATCCTATCTGTAACATTTCGTCCTCAACAATTATTGGTTCATACGGCGTTGGGATCTTGTCCGAACAGCAGACCCAGAGATTGTAAATGATTTGCCAAAATTTGTCGTGCAATAATTATGATTACTGGCATCTTGTAGCTTGCCTATCCTTTGCAGCCATTATGTAGAAAGATCATGTACAAGGGCATATGTTTTCGCCATCCTGAGACCTACCATTTCTAAATAATCCACACACACGAAAATAGTATTGCTCTCACGGTCATCCAACATTTGAAGAAACAAGAACTCAGAACCAACACGAGCACGAAGTACCTGCTACTACTCTTCTGATCTACGTGAACCCATATATATGAGCTCCTTTTAGCATCTTGTGTTTTCTTTGGCTTCCTCGTACGCATATGTCATTTTATAGCCACTGGTCCGAGCCTTTTCTATGTATGGGAAATCGACGTAAGGATACATCTTAATTATGCTGAAGTATAAAGCTGCAGAGTTCTGTCCAAATTTCTGACACTGTCATTTTGATTAATTAATGAGGTATGTTTGTCCCGTGAAACACACATTTCTTTCACATGAAGACACTCATAAGTTGGCGAGGCTAGTGCATCTACATGGCTGGTCAACCATGCTAAATGCGACCATATGCACTCAGAGGCTCTGGTGAAGAAGCATGTGCCTGTTTTACAGGTCAGCCCTAAAATTTAAGATTGGATGAGTGGAACAAAAAAGGTCTTCTGACCAGGCTGGTCAACAATCCGCCAAGCTACGAAGTTAACCGTGTGATGTTTGATAACTGATTCATTTTGTCGAAAAATTCATCTATTAGTTGGGCTAAGCTATCCCTTCGTCCTATTAATGGAAGTGAATATTGCAATATGGTTGTTGAATATGTGACTGTGAATAAAAATGGACGACCAAAAAATGATCCGTCATACACTAAATTAAGACTCTACTTCACATATAGGCCATAGGTGAAGATGGCTTTGAAAATAAAACTAGAAGACATATGATCGTAAAGTCATCTGATTAACGAAATAAAGATAATGAAAAGTGTCATTGATTTATTGAGAAAAAATCATTTCACCATTGTATCTTAGTAGGTGAATAAGATAAAATTCATGGGAAAGACATGTACATCCATCGGGTCCACCATTTCCTTTGTACGGATGAATCCTAGCCATGGTACAGGCATAGAGCTATCAAGTTCTTCTATAGTGTCCACTGTCGGAAATTGTGGCGTTGCCGACATATCGGCTCTTTGCCGAGTGCCAACGCATGGCCCACTGGACAAACACGTCTATATATCGACTAGCAATAAAATAGAACTCGACAAACAGAAAACTGTCCGTCAATACACTGTACCGAGTATCATCTACAAAGTCACTCGGAAGAAGCAAAACCCATAGAAAATATCACATAAAATACTCGGCAAAAACACAATATTCGGCAATCATGGCAGCCACGTGTCGATCCTCAGCTTGGCAGATGGCTCCGTGACGGAGATCCTTGTTTGCCGATTGATGCAGATGGCTAATACTCGGCAAAACCTTGGGCGTGAAATTATTGGGATTTTCCCGCCATTTTCTTGATTGTTTGTGGAGTGCTTTATTGAAGGTGCTCGGCAAACATTAATCGCGAAAAAATTGGAAATTTTCCGCTACCCTTTTTTTAAAAAAAATTGCCGAATGTTTGTATATACTACTGGAAAAAACATGGCGGAAAATAAATTTTGCATCGCGCCACTTCTTCCGGCCTAGTGTCTAAGTTTGCTTTGTACCTATTTTTTGGATACTCAGCAAATATGGAAATTTTCGTGTCTTCTGATTGCCTGCCTTTTGCGCCTTTTCTTTCCCACCACTTTCTCAACCCATAGATACGTGTTCTCTCATCCTATGAATAACCCTATATCCGAGTGGGATATTGCTACTACGCAAAAATCTTTGTCAGCGGTGCATTTGGCACTCGAGAATTCAGCGGCTAGTAGGCAAGGATGGCAATTGGCAAAGCCATGGACACGTGGGGTCACATTACTGCTGACGTCACACCTGATACTTTGCAAATACCTACGCCGACACAATGGGGTGGATGCATGACACCAGCTCATGATCAACCATTTGCCTAGTGCCCCGACAACATGGCATTCAACAAAGATATCACGGTCGTTTCCCCCGGACGCCAGTGATCAGCTTTTTTATGCCGAGTGGCATAAATTTTACCGAATGGTCCGCGCTTTGGCACTCAGCAAAGACTTGTTTGCCAACATGTTTGTTGTCGATTGTTGGCTTCCGAGTGCAACACTAAGAAAAAATTTGGCCGGCGATTTTCCTGCATTTTCTGTATATTCTTCATACACGGCAATGGTGTCGATTCTAGTAGTGATCTACACTAGATTAAACACCTACCTCTTCAATTTGATTAATCTTGTGTTCTCCTGTGAAACAATTGTTTGGAGAGAGGTTGATGGCGGGTCCATAGGGTTAACTTATACTTAATAGCCAAAGTTTCAAAAAAAATAGTTATTGGCGACTAATGACTCGTGTTTTGACTTAAATGAACTGGTATTTATTTATTCCAAAATTGTCTCCTAATGTAGCATGATATTTTTTTTCGAACCACGCAGGAGAATTGCATGTGATATATTAAGAAGGAAGAACAAACAATAGGAACGGTCATAGTCTTACAATAAGGGAATAGGATGTAGTTTTTCTCGAACGACAATGACTAACAACAAAACCCTTTCCAAGTTGTACCGTGGGAGCCGGCGGATGAGGGAAAATACAGGGAGAGAGCGACATCTGAAGCTTCCCACTATCGTGTGTAACATTGTGTGGTTACATTGCCGCATTGGATACATCAGTGTTTCCGCTGTACAGATTCCTATGAAGTGGCAGGTGGATATGTAAATGGCACCCTGAACGGCGACACAAAGTCCCGCTTAATTACCTGGATATATTATTTTCGCGAGAAAAACGGATCTGTCTTGAACTGTTACACCAATATAAAACGGATCATATGGCAGCCGATTACATCCCTAGTAGCAGATTGGGCAGTTTTGCATTTTACTTATCCCTTTGATGTAAAGCAAGCATACTGTATATGTTCTCGGCCCATTCAGATAACTATTACTTGTAGATTCTAAAGCTTTACATTGGATGTGCTCCTCAAGATGTTGTATCAGCATTCGGATCAGCAACAATTGTAGAACCAGCAATACAGAGATGTACACCAAGACCTGCAGAAATTTTCTCCCTCACGACTTGTTCTCAACCCAAGGTGATTTTCTGTTGCCTCAACGCAAGAGATATGCCAACGTAGTCCCGCGGCACTTAATGATTCCGATTGCTGATATCTTGTAGAATCTTGACTCTCCGTGACTCATGCCATCGCCTTAGTTGGAACGTATGCACGACAAGACTATCAAGTACTAGCGGTCCCAAAGGTCTATCCATTCGCCATCCTGAGACCTACCATTTCCAAACGATCGTGCAAACCCGATAATCTAACTAGCTAGAGAATTATGGTAGAGCTAACTCGTACATTCATAATGGTCGAAAAGCACTCCAAGGTACTACTACTTATTTCCTAAGTGTGCACACAATGCCACCCCCTCTCTTTCAGGAACTGCAACAAATACGTATGCTATTTATAGCCGCTGGATCGAACCTTTCCTATGTACGCAGGTGAGTGGGATAGATTCTAACCATGGTCAAGTACAGAGCTATAAATTGTTCATTTTGCCTCTCATCGAGCCTTCCTTAAAACACAGGTGGGTGGGATTTAAAATGCATTTCTGTTCAGGATGCCTCCAAACAGGAACACCCCGCCTAAACCACCTCCGCTCACGGAGCTATTGACTCAGATGACTCAGGTCGTAGCTCAGATGGCCCAGATCCAGGCTAACCAGCACAACAACCAGAATGCTCCGCGAGTCAGCATCAAGGAGTTTCTGAGCATGGGGCCAAGAGCTTTCGTGGCAACACGTGAGCCTCTGGATGCTGATGACTGGATCGGGGAGATGAACAGGGCTCTGGAGATTGCTCATGTTGCTGAGGAAGATAAGGTCAAGTATGCCACCTACATAATGAAGGGTCAGGCAGCTACCTGGTGGGAGAACTACCAGACCATGAGAGCTGGCTATCCTATCACCTGGGGTTGTTTCAAGGATGCCTTCCTGAAGCACCACATCCCAGATGGTCTCATGGAAAGGATGCGTGAGGAATTCTGCTATCTCAAACAGGGCAAGCTGGACGTCCTCGGCTACCAGAACGAGTTCAATCGTCTCGCTCGATACGCTGGTGACGAGGTGTCCACTGAAGCCAAGAAGATGGCAAGGTTCCGCCGAGGTTTTAACCCGGAACTAAAGTACGCTCTCACCAACATCAAGTGCAAGGACTTCGTGGAGCTCGTGAACACCGCGCTCAATGAGGAGAATGGGCGCAAGGCGTTCGAGGATTCGCGCAAGCACTCGCGTGAGGGTGGTTCCTCCTCCAACATGACCACCCCTCCGCAGAAGCGCCGCATCTGGGTGCCAAACAGTGTTGTCACTCGGGCTCCAAATGCCCAAGCTTCTCCAGGCTTTGGTCCCCGCCCACCCAACCCATCTCAGATGCAGGGTCAGAGGTTTCCAATGGGGCAGCCAAGGCCAGCTCCTCCTCGTGTCGTCACTTGCTTCAAGTGCAAGGAGACTGGGCACTACGCTGATAAGTGCACTCAGAGGCAGCTACCTCCACCACCTCCTCGCCCCAACACCAACCAGGCAATGGTTCGTGCTCCCCCGGCTAAAGCCTTCAAATCCAACAACAGGCCTGTCGGGAGGACCGCGAGGGTGAATCATATCAAGGCCGACAAAGCTGAGGAAGCTGCAGACGTCGTTCTCGGTACATTCCCCGTAAACTCTAACCCAGCTAAAGTGTTGTTTGATACCGGAGCATCGCATTCGTTCGTGTCAAAGATCTTTGCGACAGCAGTTAAGCTACCTTTTGTTGGTTTGGGTTCCCCGCTAGTAGTAAACTCCCCTGGAGCAACTATGCAAACTTCAAAGATCAGTCACGAGAATCAGATCTTGATTGGAGGTCACATATTCCTTGCTTCCCTCATTCTGCTTGGCAATTCTGACATTGATGTCATCCTTGGCATGGATTGGTTGAAGGCCAATAAAGCTACGATTGATTGTGCTAAGAAGTCAATAACTCTGTTCCACCCTTCCGGCCAGATAGTCTATTCTCCAAGTGAATCAAGTTCTGTTCAGCTGTACACCCTGGATGCTAAACCTCTACCTCTGCTGGAGAATGTTCCGGTGGTTTGTGAATTCCCTGACGTCTTTCCAGAAGAGTTGCCAGGGATGCCTCCGGACAGAGCAGTTGAGTTCGTGATCGAGCTTGAACCAGGTACTGCTCCAATCTCTAAGCATCCATACAAGATAGCTCCTCCTGAACTGAAATTGTTGAAGGAGCAAATCGATATGTACATGGAGAAAGGTTACATTCAGCCTAGTTCCTCCGCTTGGGGTTGCCCAACTCTGTTTGTTGCCAAGAAGGATCAAACAAAAAGACTCGTGGTTGACTATCGTCCTCTCAACGAGAAAACCATCAAGAACAAGTATACATTTCCTCGTATCGATGATCTTTTTGATCAACTTGCTGGAGCCTCAATATTCTCAAAGTTGGACTTGAGGATGGGTTACCACCAGATAAAGATCAGAAAGGAAGATATTCCAAAAACAGCTTTCACCACTCGGTACGGTCTATATGAATACACCGTCATGTCCTTTGGTCTCACCAATGCACCGGCGACCTTCTCAAGACTCATGAATTCTGTCTTCCATGAATACCTCGACAAGTTCGTTGTGGTATATCTTGATGATATTCTGGTCTACTCAAAATCCGAGGAAGAACATGGAGAACATCTTCGTCTCACTCTCATGAAACTTCGCTAGCATCGTCTATATGCCAAGTTCTCCAAATGTGAGTTCTGGATTCCAGAAGTTGCATATCTTGGTCATATCATCTCTACCAAAGGCATAGCCATTGACCCGGAAAAGGTTAAGGCAGTTGTTGATTGGAAACCCCCTAAGACGGTGAAGCAAGTCAGAAGTTTTCTTGGCTTGGCTAGCTATTGCCGTCGTTTCGTCCAAAACTTTTCCAAGATTGCAAAACCTCTCACTGATCTCACAAAGAAGGACAAAAAGTTCGTTTGGACTCCACAGTGTGATGAGAGTTTCAATCTCCTGAAGACTAAACTCACTTCCACACTAGTTCTGGTTGGCCCCGATACTACCAAACCTTTCCAGATATTCTGCGATGCATCTCTCCAAGGTCTAGGTGCAGTTCTTATGCAAGAACGTCAAGTTGTGGCTTATGCTTCACGTCAGTTGAACACACATGAGCAAAACTATCCCACACATGATCTTGAGCTAGCAGCAGTTGTGTTTGCCCTCAAGAAATGGAGGCAATACTTGTTGGGTAACAAAACTGAAATCTTTTCCGATCATAAGAGTCTGAAATACATCTTCACTCAACCAGATCTAAACCTCAGGCAAAGGAGATGGATTGAGAAGATTAAAGACTTTGATCTCACAATTTCTTACACTCCAGGCAAGGCTAATGCTATGGCCGATGCTCTCAGTCGCAAATCCTATTGCAACAATCTCATGATCATGGAAAGCCAACCTCCACTTCATGAAGAATTCCAGAAGCTGAACCTTGGTCTTGTTCCTCAAGGCTACCTTGCTAGCTTGACAACCAGTCCAACTCTCGAGGAAAAGATTCGTTCTGAACAACTTCGTGATACTGAAATCAAGAAGATGGTTGAGCACATCAAGGAAGGCAAGGAGAAATTCAAGTCCTTCTCAGTTGATGATAAAGGAACTGTGTTCTTTGAAGCACGCATTGCAGTTCCTCAAGTTCAAAGTCTAAAGGATATCATTCTCAAGGAGGCTCATGAAACTCCTCTCTCCATTCACCCTAGAAGTACAAAGATGTACCAGGATCTTAAGACTCTGTATTGGTGGCCTGGCATGAAACGTGAAATTGCTCAATACGTTTCTGAATGCGACGTTTGTCAACGTGTTAAGGCAGTCCATCAGAAAACAGCAGGTCTACTCCAACCTCTGAAAATTCCTGAGTGGAAGTGGGACATGATTGAAATGAACTTCGTTACTGGGTTTCCAAAGTCCAAAAAGGGCAACGATGCAATCTTCGTTGTTATTGATCGTCTCACTAAAGTAGCTCATTTCTTTGCTGTCAAGGAAACTATCTCAGCTAGCCAGTTAGCAGAACTTTACACAGCAAAGATTGTTCCTCTTCACGGTGTTCCATTGGAAATAAGCTCAGACCGTGGAAGTATCTTCACTTCTCATTTCTGGAAGAGTTTTCAAGAAGCATTGGGCACTAAACTTCTGTTCAGCACAGCTTATCACCCTCAGTCTCAGGGGCAAGTCGAGAGAGTCAATCAGATTCTTGAGGATATGCTCAGAGCATGTGGTCTCTCCTTTGGCATGAAATGGGAGGATTGCCTTCCATATGCTGAATTATCCTACAACAACAGCTACCAGGCAAGCCTAGGCATGGCACCATTTGAGGCACTGTATGGTCGCAGATGCAGGAGTCCAATCAATTGGTCTGGAGCTGGTGAACGTTCACTCTTAGGCCCTGACATTGTTAAGGAAGCCGAGGAGAAAGTTCGTATCATTCGTGAAAATCTCAGGATTGCTCAGTCTCGTCAGAAGAGCTATTATGATACCAAGCACAGGGATATGATCTATGCACCTGGTGACAAGGCATATCTCCGTGTAACTCCCCTCAGAGGCACTCATCGTTTCGGTGTGAAAGGAAAGCTTGCACCAAGATACATTGGTCCTTTCAACATTCTCTCAAGGCGTGCAGAAAATGCTTATCGTCTTGAACTTCCAGAAAAGCTATCCAAAGTGCACGATGTGTTCCACGTGTCACAGCTCAAGAAGTGTTTCAAAGATCCAGATCGTGCAGTTGATCATGATTCTATCGAACTGCAAGATGATCTCTCTTATGAGGAGCACCCTATTCGTATTCTCGATGAGACCGAGCGTAAGACTCGCAACAAGAGCACAAAGTTCTTGACAGTGCAGTGGTCGCATCATTCCGATAAAGAGGCAACGTGGGAGACCAAAGAGGATCTTCGCAAGAAGTATCCGGACCTTTTCATTTCTCAGTAGGAATCTCGGGGCGCGATTCCTTCAAGGGGGGGCGTTTTGTAACATCCCAAGTATGAAAATAATCCCCTTAGAATGTTTGTTGCATGTTTATTAAAGTATTGCATCATGTCATCATATTGTTTCTATGTTGTATGCATTTGTTTCTTAATTGTTACAATTGTTTTCCACTGTTTTCACAACTCAAATTCAAACTTATTCAAACAATGGTTTCATACTTGCTCTGTTACAACATTTTGAATAAAAATCACAACTAAAAACAACCCATTTGTGTCATGTTTTGCCATAGTGGTCACTTGTGAAAATGATGGTTTTAAATCAATTATTTATTTTCCAAACACATTTTAAAATTCAAATCAAAGCACCCAAAACAGAACCATTTTGAAATCATGTTGTTACCAAATCAAACCAACTCAAATTGTCTATTTTACCATAGGGGTTACCCTATTTAAATGATTGATTTTATTAATGATCTTTAATATTAAAAGTTCACCTAAATTTGGTTTAAATTTTAAACAGCAATCAAATATTTAAAATTTTGAAAATAAAAGTTACCAACTGTTAGTAATTGGCCTAAGGAGCTTCCCTAAATTTTCTCAAATTTTTCAATAACCAAAAACCTATCCTTTTCTTCCCAATTTCTCTTTCAGCAAAAAAAAAACAGAGAGCAACAAAAATAAAGCAAAACCTACCGCGCGCGCAGCACCTAAGCGCTACGCAGCCCAACCTAACCCCGCGCGCGCGGCCCAGCCCACCTAGCGGCGCGCGTACCGCTTCGTCCTTTCTATTCCTCGTCTTCTCGGAGTACGGCCGAGAATCCGTGCCGCCACGTCGACGGCAGAGCGCCGTGGACGGCCATCCGAGCCCTGCCGCGCCTATAAATCAGCCCTAGGGGCCGCGCCGTCAAAACCCTAGCCCCTAGGCCCTGTCCCATCGCTCCGCCGCCGCCAATCGCCTCCTCCCCGACGCGTTTCCTCCTCTGTCACCCTCGCCGGAGTCCAACCTCTGAACCCGACCACGCCACCGTCGCCATGGCCATCCACCAACCTACCTAGCACCGGGAATCGGAAGCCCTCTTCCTCCTCTACGTCTTGGACACGGGAGCGTCACCGGAGCACGTCTACAACCGCGACGCCGTCCTCGTCCTCGCCGCGGCTGCCGTCGTCACCGTGCGTCACCGCCACCCCGATCAGCCTCTGCCTCCTGCTACTCCGGTGGTGAGCCACCGTTCTCTTCCACTCTCTCCCTCCTCTCGCATCCGTGCACGTTCTGCACACGGCCAGCACCCAATCGCAGCGAGAACCACCGTGCAGATCAACGCCGGCGAGACCTTGTTCTGTCAGTCGAGCAAGGATTTCGTCGTCAGTTAATTTCAGTTAACGTTGCGAAGGATATGTTAACTTGGCCGCGTCTGTATCTCTGTCAAATCTGAAGAAACAGCGCAGTGGCACTGCCCTTGTGCGCGCAAGCGCTGGTCGCGGGTTCGAGCCCCGCCGCGCCCAACCTTTTTTTGGTGGAATTCTTTCCACGCGCAGAGGCCCACGCTTCAGTGACTGCCACTGCCACGCGTGCGTGCGCAGCGCCACGCTGGCCTCTGGCCCACGCGGCAGAGGCAGTGTGTAGATAGCAGTGCGGTGAGAAAAGTTTCTGCGAGTTTCTGTTTATTCCAAAATCAATTTAAATAACAGATTTGAACCTAAAATTTCAAACCTTAATAACTTTTATTCTGTAATTCCAATAAATAAAAGTTTTATATGTTTTCTGATCCAAATTTCATAACCTTTCCAAATAATCTATTTGTGTACTGTTTTGAACTTTCAAATTGCAATTCAAATTTAAATTCAAATCATTCAATTGTATTTTGCCAAAATTCATAAGTAATTCATAATAAATCCAAATCATGCAAATAAAATATGTTTTCAATGCTATTTCAAATAACCTATTCAAATATAAATTTTGCTCCATGGTTTGAATAATTTAAATTGCCTAAATAATTTAATACTTGTTTAATTCATTTAAATTTGATAAAATCATAACTTGCTAAAAATAAAATATTTTTGAACATGCAAAATATGTTTTCAAACCCCCAAGGTATGAACTTTTCAAATGTGAGTTTTAAATTATGTTTTGAACAAATAAAAATTCAATTAAATTCAAACTTGTTTTAAATTCATTTAAAACTTGTTTAATATTGTCTAATTCATAATTAAATAATCCTAATTCCAATTTCAATATTTGAAACATGTAGTCCAACTAAAATTTGATGTTCTTTTCAAATATAAACTTTGTTATTTGTTTTGAACAATTTAAATGGTTGAACACAACAAATACTTGTGTGTCACCTTTAAGGCACCCAAAATTCCCTAAATTAATAATAAACTTCTAAATTGCTACACCCTATTTTAATTTGATTCTAAGGTTGTAATTTTGCTGTTTTCCTTTTGCATGCATCATAATAAACCACTAGCCCCTGTTGATTAGTTGGAAAACAAATAATCTAACCAAAATCCATGGGCTTTTCATATGCAACTCAAAGTTGCATATGTGTCCTTTTAAATTGTGTTATCATATCAATTAGTTTATTTTGATGCATCTATTAACTTGTCATGCATCATATTTGATTGTGCACTATGCCACGAGAATGATTGTTTATATTTCTGCCTTGTTTGTTTGCTTCTTCTCGGATAGACGACGATGTTGATACCGACGACCTTTACGACACCCCTTCTGAGGATCTAGCTCAGTACCCGGCTACTGGGTTTGCAGGCAACTTATCACTCACATGAACCATTGTGTTTCTTTCAACATTGGTTACCGATATTTTCCGTTGTTCTTTTCTGCTAGCCATAGTGGTAGTTGTTTCTGTTACGAACCTATCACACGATACCCTAAACCCTGATATTGCCACACCTCCAGTCCTAAAACCCCGTTGCTTGGGCCCGTGTCTTACTAGCATGCTTAGGGTTGTTTTGCTCGAGTCTGTTATCAGTTACTTTCTGTTATTATATTCTGTTATATTCGGGGGCTCGATGTTAAACAACACCTGTTAATTTGAGGTAATAATAAATTGCTGATAAGGCACCGGCAGGAGGGCCGGCGTGGTTTTGAGGCCTGCTAGTGTCGACCCTAATAGGAAAAGGGTCTTGTCTACTGATCCATGATGAGCGCACTATCCGCATGTGGGAAGCGTGTATGGGCGCCCCCCTCAATTTGACTCGATCCGCATCTCGTCCAAATCACCACACTTAGTTCGGGCTTTCCATTTGATGCACTCATATGCAGGTACGAACCCGAGGCCAGGGTGGAACTTTTGTAGTCGGCATTTAGGGCGGCGTGGTCTTCCAGTGCTATGAGGGTCCTCCTTTTCTTCGGGGGGCTCGATTAGCCGCGCACGCACAGCACGTGGTGCTTTGGGCTTGATGCGAAGAAGAGTTGAGTTGTGTTGAGTGCCCCGCTTGGTGGGAAAGGCCTTCCCATCTGGCGAGTTATTCTTACGTGTACGGCCAAGTTGGTGCACCCCTGCAGGGATAAATCTTCTCGAGAAGCCGTGTTTTCCGCGGTTATGGTTGACTTGGTGAAAGTACTGGCTAACAAGTACTCAGAACAACTTACACCTAACTAATGATAACTTGACTAGTAATAGGCTTATTGACACAACAACTTGATCCATCATTAATCCAACTGTGTGAGTTATCCTCGGATTGCTTCTTTGGATAAGGGGCGAGGTCCAGGATGGGTTTGATTGGTGGTTAGTTATAGATGGTTATGATACGCGATCTTATCTCTTTCTGTTACACCAGAAGTTGTAGTATGTTCTGTAGTTGGTTAGTGCAGCCAGTTGCAGCATCTTTCATACCCTTTTCTTCCGTTGATCCCAAGGCATCTGTGCTTGGTGTTGACGGGCTACACTTTGGTGAACTGTGAGTCTTGCTTGCCAGTACGTTGTTGTACTGACCCCTTTGGGGCTGTGGTTTACGCAGACTACGACTACGGCAACGATGACCACCAGGATGGCTACTTCGTGGAGTTTGACGAGACTGCAGACGAGTAGATAGCTGGACCAGGGCTGGATCCAGGACTTACGTGGATGGGCTTCGTCTTCTTTATTTTCTCCGGCTTCTTAAGCCTGTTGGATTTGTCTGTACCCAGACACCTTTGATTGCTTCCGCTGATGTAATGAATGTTATGTTCGGACATGTGTCCTCTGGATGATTGTATTTGCTATTTCTGCCTTAGTGAAGGCCATTTGCAACCTTATTTCAATCTTTTGTGTCTTATAGGCATGTTGTGTTATCCTTTTGTTCAAAAACCGTTGACGTACCATGTGTGTATGGTATGAAGTACGTCAATGGTAGTATCCTGATTTTTACGGGATAGTTTACATCGACGGTGAACAGTAACGGTTGGTTGTCGCACATAAGTGCTGGCCTACCCGTAAGGGGACGCGGGAGCCGTTAAGCCCCGTAATCCAACCAAAATACTGTTCAGTTCGTACGGTGAGTATCCTCTAGAAGTCCGGGTGCGACAACCTTGATGTCATTATGGGTTTGTTGGAGATGTTGCCGAGATCTGAGTAGATGTTGCTGTTGCCGTTGGAAAGCTTGTCTCCTGGCTTCCAGCATCTCAGGGGGTTCATCTGGTCCCACTGGTGTTTGCAATAGCTCTTGCTCTTCCTGTTCCGTCATTGGCGGAGCAGTGATTTCCTTAGCTTTCTTATCCGCAGGCTTTGTTCCGCTAGCATCTCCAACTTCCAGGTTTTCATCAGCGAGATCAGCTGATTTTTTCTTCCGGATTTTGTATTGGAGTTTTTTAGCAGCACGGTGCTTTTTCTTGGAAGAGGGAGGTTTTTTGACAGGCTCATCTTCTGTCATCTCCTTGACACTGGGGAATATCGGAGAAGTTTCTCCGTCTTCTCTCTCTTCCTCTGGCGGAGGGGTTTTAGGGCTTTCCTGGCTGCCGGCGTCCGTGGTATCAGCCGGTTTCGCCATTAGAACTTCATGGAATCTCTCTTGAAAGGAATTAACCTTTCTTACGAAGGCGTCCTTATCTTCGTCTTCGGAGTCGAAGTTATCCGATCCGGTTTCCGACTCCAATCTTGCCTCAATGGCGGCAAGCACGGATTCTGCTTCCGAGTTCATCGTCTTGTTGACGGATGTCGGATCTTCCGCCTCTGTGACGGGTGTTTGGTCTTCCGTCTCTATGACGGGTGCGTTGTTGTCTGCCTCTTGCACGGGATTTCCTTCATCCGTGTTTTCGGCGATTTCAGATTGCACCATGCCGATAAAGTGTGTATCACTTTTTTGTCGGCGATCTGAGCAGAATCCGGCATCATAGTCATCTTCGACTGGGTATAGGGCGGGTGGGATAAATTTGCTTCCACCGCAAAACCCCATTGCTTCTGCAGTTAGCCCGATAAAGATGTTAGCAGATCCTATCGGTAGCACGCAGGCACTTACCAGGTGGTTTTGCGCCGGTATGTAGGATCCGTTGTCGAGGAAGCGCCCGACGTCGTTGTCGAACTCCAAGCTTCCGACAGTGATTGATCTTCCGATTCCGCCAAGTATCCCAGATCGGAATCTTACGCCTGACGTCGTTTTCCCCACGGTGGGCGCCAACTGTCGAGACATCGTAGTAGTTTTCATAGACGGGGGTGCCATGAGACTACGGTAGAGACGTGGGATAACGGGATAGCGTGGTAACACAGAACACGGGATTTTACCCAGGTTCGGTACGTCGCGACAGTACGACGTGCCTACTCCTGCACTTCTCACTAATTGGGACTAAATCCCGTAAACAGGGTTACAATGTGAGGGTTTTAGATCTAAACCACTCGGCAAGGATGAGCTTCTCGGCGAGTTGGCGTAGAGCTTCTCTGTTTTTCCTCCTTTGTTGGTTGTTTTGTTTATCTCCCGTCCGGCTTTATATAATAGCCGGATTAGGGCTTACAGAATAGGAAACCTAGAAATCTACGGTAACTTGTAACTTGGAAAGCAAGGAATCCGTCTTCTCCTCCAAGCCAGATCACATGGGCTGTGATCCGGGTTCTTCTAGAATCCGGTTTCTGCGTGTCGGATTACTGGGCCGCCTAATGGACCTAAGCCCACTACCACTTAGGCCACCCTGGTAATCCGGCACTTGGCCTACCATCTTCTATACCCCTATTTGGTATATATCCGACAAATAATTTGACCAAAAATAGGAAAAAAAAATCGCCGCCGCTGTAAAATCACCAAAAACACAGAGACCCGCTGCCGAACTATGGAAGCACAGCAGCTGACCTTCGGGAACATCACTTCAGTTCCACTGGAGCACCTCTCTCGCAGCCGCTCCGGGGACGAGAAAGGATGGAGTCGACGCCCATCGCCGGCGAGGAGAAGGCGAGGTCGGGGACGCCCGCGATTGGTGGCGCAGCCGGAGGCCGAAAGGTAGGGGCGAGGACGGGAGGCGGATGTGCGGCGACATTCTGGTCGTGTGTGGTGGCGTCGCTGGTTGTCATGGTGGTTGCAGGAGAAGGCGGCAGTGGTGGTTCTTGGGGGATTGACGGCGAGAGTCGCCGGAGCTCGCCGCGCGCGGATCTCGCCGGATCTGGTAACAAGATGGTGGGGATGTGGAGCTCGAGCAGAGGAGCATGGCCAACCACGGCGTGCGAACGGGAGAGGAACGGCGGTGGCGCGACCATCCATCTTCGGGGAGGCGCGCTGGAGAGTAACAGCGGTGGCGCGGCCATTCTTTTCCGGCGTCTAGAGCAAAGTTTAGAACAAATATAGCAAAAAAAATTGGTGTATTGTTGAAAAACATTTACCTCGCCGGAGATATCGCCGGAGTTCTCGTAGCAAACTATTTGAACAAAAATAGCAAAAAATATTACGGTATGTAGCAAAAAAAAATCGCCGCCGCTGTAAAATCACCAAAAACACAGAGACCCGCTCGCGAACTTCTGAAGCACAAGCACAGCAGCTGGCTTTCAGGAACATCGCTTCAGTTCCACTGGAGCACCTGTCTCGCGGCCGCTCCGGGGACGAGAAAGGATGGCGCTGACGCCCATTGCCGGCGAGGAGAAGACGAGGTCGGGGACTCCCGCGAGTGGTGGCGCAGCGGGAGGCCGGAAGGTGCGGGTGAGGATGGGAGGTGGACGTGTGGCGACGTTCTGATCGTGTGAGGCGGCGGCGCTGGTTGTCGTGGTGGTTCCGGGAGAAGGCGGCAGCGGTGGTTCTTGGGGGATCGAAACTCTCGCCGGATCTTGGGAACGTGTACAATCGGAAAGGAATGAATCCTGTCTGCTACAAATCCTATCAGCTACCGATGGGATTGCTAACCAAAAACAACCAGCGATCGATCGATAAGGACATGACATAACTGAACGGACGTAAAAAAAAGGTTTATACATGTTTTGCCTCCTTTCTTGCTTTAAGCTTTAAATTTTGTATAAAAATAGAGCTATCGGCTAGCCGGTTTGCTAACATAGGCAGGCAGGCTAGCTGATCGTTTATGCTCATGGCCAGGTGTTCTGCAATCTGCAAAGCTAGCTAACTGTGAAGAAAGAGTGAAATAAAGTGTTCGCCGTCCAGGCCCGTCTTGCAGACGCGCAAACATGAGTACCGGTCTTCTATACGTGAAAACAAAGTACTGTATGAGATTTTGAAACGGTTTTTTTAAGGAACTATCTACCGGTTTTGTCTAGGACGGAAAGACCAATCGGATCGGGAAAGGACTCAGAGCTCGATCGATCAATCACCTTGATCGTTGAGGATTTGTGTCGATCGTTGGATCGTTCAGGATATGTGTGGAATACGGAACATCACATAGACTTTAGATGCTACCGGTCAAATCCAACGGTGGACGTATCACGACCTACCAACCAACCAACCAACCATCGACATCTGAAACGTTTTTATATACTACCTCCGATCCGATTTAAATGTCGGAAGAAACAAGCTAAGTACGTACAACATGCTAGATTAACTTCCGTCATTTATTACAGACCGGAGGGAGTAGTAGAGATATGGATCAGCCCGTTATCATAAGTCGGTCGTCATGTTAAATATAAGTGGGCTAGCCTGTTAAATGGAAGATGGAGAATCCACCTTTTTTTTTTATAGCAATCCACACAGACTATTAGGAAGACACACGGATGTTCTTACATAACATGACAGGGGGTACTAGAAGCCACACTTGGCGCCCCTGCTCCTCTCTAACTGCACTCCTAGCCAGGAGATGCGCCTCTTTATTCAAAATTGTACCTTCGAAAATGAAACGGAGGTCCTCGAACTCCCTCCTTGCGTCGTTGATCTCCCCAACAATGTGGGTATAGGCCCCCATCGATTCCTTCTCCAGGCTCGTGATTACGTTTTTGCAGTCGGATGCTACCAGGACCCTACGTGCCGCGAGATCCCTCGCTAGCGCACACGCCTCCCGGTAGGCCAGCGCCTCGAGTGTCTCCGCCTCCGTTTTTCCTGGGAAGATCAGTGTAGATGCTCCTAAGAACTCCCCTTGGTCATCACGAGCAACAGCCGCCACTGATCCCTGGCCTGTATTCTTATTGGTCGCCGCGTCGACATTGATCTTGACCATACCACTCGGAGGTGGCATCCAGCGTTCGCTCCCCGTCCGGACGGGTGATGCCATCCTTGGTCTAGTGTCCTTCACCTGCCCCAGGTCCTCTATGTATGCTTCCACAATGTGGTGAACAGTCAATGGACTCTGGTAAATTTGCTCGTCAATCGCCTTTCTCCTCGCATGCCATATTGCCCAAAGCGTTACAAAAACCCTGGTTTGTTCTTCCTGGTTGAGAGTGGATGTGAGGACTGCAAGCCACTCTCCTGCCCTCTCCTCTTGTGATGCGCACAAGTGTTCGGTGATCCCCTCCTCGACCAAGGCCCATACACTGCGTGACATAGAGCAATCTAACAGGACGTGGCGCCAGGAATCCTTTGCGCCACATAAACTGCACCTATCATCCGCCGCCATGCCTCGCTCGTGGCGCAAGCTGTTTGTCGGGATGGATTGTTTCGCTAGCCTCCACAGAAAAACCCGGATCTTCGCTGGAACCTTTGTACGCCACAGAGATCGCCAGCCATGAACCGTACTATGACCATCTGACCTTGAACTTGTTTGATTGAGCCAGTTCTCGCGCCGTTCTCGTGTATGAATCAACATTTTATATGCTGATCTCACCGAAAGGCCCCCCTCCGATCGTAATGCCACGCCCAGAAGTCGTCAAACTTCCAAAGTAGCACTGGTTACATCGATCAGGTCTGCAACTGTCCCTAGCGGATCATCAGAGATACATGCCACAGGGCGCATCATCCCATCACCATCACGTGGTTATAACTACATGGGCCGGCCTGTTTACTTAAGTGTGTCAAACTATTAAATTTAAGTGGGTTAGCCTGTTAAATTTAAATGGGCTGGCCTGTTACTGTTGAAATCCTGTCCTGCTATAGGCCATGGGCCTATATGCTAATTTAAGTGGGTCAGCCTGTTAATATTGAGGATTTGCCTGCTACAGTATGCATACGGACATGTTAAGTTTAATCAGGCCAGACTGTTAAAGTCTAGGCTCTAGCATGCTAACATTAATTGTTGCGTTGGGTTAAGGCTAATCGAGCCCAGCCTGTTAACAAGTTTTGGCATGGTACTGTGTCGGTAGCCCACTACAGGTCTAGTACTATACATGGTCGTACCTAAGTCCCAATAGAATTTTGGCCCAATATCACCCCGCTGAGTTATTTGCTGTTGTTCCACGTGTCATCATATTAATATTCCACGTATACCACGTGGTTGAATAGAACGTGTTTGTTTATCGTTGGTACACATGTTTATTGTTTTTCGTGTCCACGTCGTACGTCTACACCAGGATAATATTCAGAACGACACCAATCACATAATGTTTTTTAAAAAAATCCATTCATACATATTAAAAGGATAGGTCCCATTACATCCACATCACAATGAGGAAAAAACCACCACCTTCGAGGTTGATGAGGAAAAAATAACCCGGGCTTAGAGTTGGACGAGCCAGCTGCCAACCCATCATAACTCACAGGAACGTGTCTTGCGAAAATTTACATCGCCGCTTTTTAGTATCGAGGTAAATGCACCCACACTTTCTACCGAGCTTTTAGCCAGACTGTCTACACCAGGTTTATCCTTAATCCAATTGAAGAGGTAGGTATAAATTGTAGTGGCAACAATAAATGATCAGTATATAGCTCTATATATGCTTGACCACGGTTAGAATAGCACAATAACAGCAAAGGATAGACTTGGTAACCGACAGAGAGATTATTCCGACGCATGAATAGATAACCAACAGGTACATCATCACATGTTCCAATACATCAGAATATCCAACACACCAATACATGGTTCGAAAGCCAAGGATAACTAAACATAGCTATGAATGGATACATCGGTACTCCCATGCTCATCACGCAGGACGGCGGAGAGTAGTACGACGAGAGATACGGTGAGGAGGAATCCCACGGAAGTAGGTATGACGACGATCCACGTAGAGCGGGACTGCTCTGAGAGCAACCCTCGGGGTGGTGAAGTAGAAAGCGTCGTCTCCCTGTGCTCCATAGTGGGGAATCCCTGTGTAACCAGCTCCGAGGTCGAGAAGTGGACCTCTGATCGGCTCGTAACCTCCAGCATCTGGCAGCGGTAACCCAGCTGTCTGAACGATACGTGCAAAGCGCTCGTCTCCAACAAAGTCTGTGGTGTACGTCGCCATACGAGTGAGAGCAAGGTGGAGCTGCTCCCTGACTGAAACCAACTCCTGAGACAGTGTGGAAGCAACTGCGTCACTGTGCCTCACGAACTGAGCAGTGGTGTGCAGCCTGGAGCTATCAGACTCGTAGGTATCCAGGTTGCCGTGGAGAGTGAAGTGAACTCCCGCCGACGTGATGTAACCACGGGGGATGTGACGATAGATAGAATCGTCAAACCCCCAGTAGTCAGCACGTAGGACGGTGAGACTCACGTAAGCTGCCTGCTGCACGGCCATATCAACTGTGGAACCTACTGCCTCGTAGCGGTGGACAACGCTCCTGCCATCATCCGACAGAATGTAGACGATGGCCTGGTAGTAGGTCTGGTCAAACTCTCGCTGCTGCTCGTAGACCTGGTACTCTGGTGCCCAATGGAACCCCAGATAAGTCACAATGTCTCTCAGCATCTCCGGATAACCGGCGGTGCTCTCACAGCGAGTCATCCGAACCACCTGCGGGAAGAACCTGAGATCCATCTGCAGATGATTTGGGAGGTTTTGATTAGACTCTGGTAGAAGAAATGAAGTGGAAAACAACAGCAAGGTTTCAACGGACGAAAGGTTCTTTAGGAGAACAGGATATCGAAGCAACATCGGGAAAACGAGACCAAAAATCCTGAGGTACTACGGAGAACCCAAAACACGTGAAATCCTAACTTGAAAGTTTAGGTAAGAACAGAAAACAACGTTGCACTTCCTTACCAGAAAAGGGTGGGTGGGTGGGGAAAGAAGAAAAATGGCAGAATTCCTACTCTCACGTTTCATTTTTCCTATATAGCTACAAAATAGTTTCTAGACTCAACTGCGACCAGTAAAAAGGGATCCTACAGGCAGACAGGCTCTGATACCATTTGTCGCACCCGGACTTCTAGAGGATACTCACCGTACGAACTGAACAGTATTTTGGTTGGATTACGGGGCTTAACGGCTCCCGCGTCCCCTTACGGGTAGGCCAGCACTTATGTGCGACAACCAACCGTTACTGTTCGCCGTCGATGTAAACTATCCCGTAGAAATCAGGATACTACCATTGACGTACTTCATACCATACACACATGGTACATCAACGGTTTTTGAACAAAAGGATAACACAACATGCCTCTAAGACACAAAAGATTGAAATAAGGTTGCAAATGGCCTTCACTAAGGCAGAAATAGCAAATACAATCATCCAGAGGACACATGTCCCAACATAACATTCATTACATCAGCGGAAGCAATCAAAGGTGTCTGGGTACAGACAAATCCAACAGGCTTAAGAAGCCGGAGAAAATAAAGAAGACGAAGCCCATCCACGTAAGTCCTGGATCCAGCCCTGGTCCAGCTATCTACTCGTCTGCAGTCTCGTCAAACTCCACGAAGTAGCCATCCTGGTGGTCATCGTAGCCGTAGTCGTAGTCTGCGTAAACCACAGCCCCAAAGGGGTCAGTACAACAACGTACTGGCAAGCAAGACTCACAGTTCACCAAAGTGTAGCCCGTCAACACCAAGCACAGATGCCTTGGGATCAACGGAAGAAAAGGGTATGAAAGATGCTGCAACTGGCTGCACTAACCAACTACAGAACATACTACAACTTCTGGTGTAACAGAAAGAGATAAGATAGCGTATCATGACCATCTATAACTAACCACCAATCAAACCCATCCTGGACCTCGCCCCTTATCCAAAGAAGCAATCCGAGGATAACTCACACAGTTGGATTAATGATGGATCAAGTTGTTGTGTCAATAAGCCTATTACTAGTCAAGTTATCATTAGTTAGGTGTAAGTTGTTCTGAGTACTTGTTAGCCAGTACTTTCACCAAGTCAACCATAACCGCGGAAAACACGGCTTCTCGAGAAGATTTATCCCTGCAGGGGTGCACCAATTTGGCCGTACACGTAAGAATAACCCGCCAGATGGGAATGCCTTTCCCACCAAGCGGGGAACTCAACACAACTCAACTCTTCTTCGCATCAAGCCCAAAGCACCACGTGTTGTGCGTGCGCGGCTAATCGAGCCCCCCGAAAAAAAGGAGGACCCTCATAGCACTGGAAGACCACGCCGCCCTAAATGCCGACTACAAAAGTTCCACCCTGGCCTCGGGTTCGTACCTGCATATGCGTGCATCAAATGGAAAGCCCGAACTAAGTGTGGTGATTTGGACGAGATGCGGATCGAGTCAAATTGAGGGGGGCGCCCATACACGCTTCCCACATGCGGATAGTGCGCTCATCATGGATCAGTAGACAAGACCCTTTTCCTATTAGGGTCGACACTAGCAGGCCTCAAAACCACACCGGGCCTCCTGCCGGTGCCTTATCAGCAATTTATTATTACCTCAAATTAACAGGTGTTGTTTAACATCGAGCCCCCGAATATAACAGAATATAATAACAGAAAGTAACTGATAACAGACTAAAGCAAAGCAACCCTAAGCATGCTAGTAAGACACGGGCCCAAGCAACGGGGTTTTAGGACTGGAGGTGTGGCAATATCAGGGTTTAGGGTATCGTGTGATAGGTTCGTAACAGAAACAACTACCACTATGGCTAGCAGAAAAGAACAACAGAAAATATCGGTAACCAATGTTGAAAGGAACATAATGGTTCATGTGAGTGATAACTTGCCTGCAAACCCAGTAGCCGGGTACTGAGCTAGATCCTCAGAAGGGATGTCGTAAAGGTCGTCGGTATCAACGTCGTCGTCTATCCGAGAAGAAGCAAACAAACAAGGCAGAAATATAAACAATCATTCTCGTGGCATAGTGCACAATCAAATATGATGCATGACAAGTTAATAGATGCATCAAAATAAACTAATTGATATGATAACACAATTTAAAAGGACACATATGCAACTTTGAGTTGCATATGAAGAGCCCATGGATTTTGGTTAGATTATTTGTTTTCCAACTAATCAACAGGTGCTAGTGGTTTAGTATGATGCATGCAAAAGGAAAACAGCAAAATAACAACCTTAGAATCAAATTAAAATAGGGTGTAGCAATTTAGAAGTTTATTATTAATTTAGGGAATTTTGGGTGCCTTAAAGGTGACACACAAGTATTTGTTGTTTTCAACCATTTAAATTGTTCAAAACAAATAACAAAGTTTATATTTGAAAAGAACATCAAATTTTAGTTGGACTACATGTTTCAAATATTGAAATTGGAATTAGGATTATTTAATTATGAATTAAACAATATTAACAAGTTTTAAATGAATTTAAAACAAGTTTGAATTTAATTGAATTTTTATTTGTTCAAAACATAATTTCAAACTCACATTTGAAAAGTTCATACCTTGGGGGTTTGAAAACATATTTTGCATGTTCAAAAATATTTTATTTTTAGCAAGTTATGATTTTATCAAATTTAAATGAATTAAACAAGTATTAAATTATTTAGGCAATTTAAATTATTCAAACCATGGAGCAAAATTTATATTTGAATAGGTTATTTGAAATAGCATTGAAAACATATTTTATTTGCATGATTTGGATTTATTATGAATTACTTATGAATTTTGGCAAAATACAATTGAATGATTCGAATTTAAATTTGAATTGCAATTTGAAAGTTCAAAACAGTACACAAATAGATTATTTGGAAAGGTTATGAAATTTGGATCAGAAAACATATAAAACTTTTATTTATTGGAATTACATAATAAAAGTTATTAAGGTTTGAAATTTTAGGTTCAAATCTGTTATTTAAATTGATTTTGGAATAAACAGAAACTCGCAGAAACTTTTCTCACCGCACTGCTATCTACACACTGCCTCTGCCGCGTGGGCCAGAGGCCAGCGTGGCGCTGCGCACGCACGCGTGGCAGTGGCAGTCACTGAAGCGTGGGCCTCTGCGCGTGGAAAGAATTCCACCAAAAAAAGGTTGGGCGCGGCGGGGCTCGAACCCGCGACCAGCGCTTGCGCGCACAAGGGCAGTGCCACTGCGTTGTTTCTTCAGATTCGACAGAGATACAGACGCGGCCAAGTTAACACATCCTTCGCAACGTTAACTGAAATTAACTGACGACGAATTCCTTGCTCGACTGACAGAACAAGGTCTCGCCGGCGTTGATCTGCACGGTGGTTCTCGCTGCGATTGGGTGCTGGCCGTGTGCAGAACGTGCACGGATGCGAGAGGAGGGAGAGAGTGGAAGAGAACGGTGGCTCACCACCGGAGTAGCAGGAGGCAGAGGCTCGGGGTGGCGGTGACGCACGGTGACGACGGCAGCCGCGGCGAGGACGAGGACGGCGTCGCGGTTGTAGACGTGCTCCGGTGACGCTCCCGTGTCCAAGACGTAGAGGAGGAAGAGGGCTTCCGATTCCCGGTGCTAGGTAGGTTGGTGGATGGCCATGGCGACGGTGGCGTGGTCGGGTTCAGAGTTTGGACTCCGGCGAGGGTGACAGAGGAGGAAACGCGTCGGGGAGGAGGCGATTGGCGGCGGCGGAGCGATGGGACAGGGCCTAGGGGCTAGGGTTTTGACGGCGCGGCCCCTAGGGCTGATTTATAGGCGCGGCAGGGCTCGGATGGCCGTCCACGGCGCTCTGCCGTCGACGTGGCGGCACGGATTCTCGGCCGTACTCCGAGAAGACGAGGAATAGAAAGGACGAAGCGGTACGCGCGCCGCTAGGTGGGCTGGGCCGCGCGCGCGGGGTTAGGTTGGGCTGCGTAGCGCTTAGGTGCTGCGCGCGCGGTAGGTTTTGCTTTATTTTTGTTGCTCTCTGTTTTTTTTTGCTGAAAGAGAAATTGGGAAGAAAAGGATAGGTTTTTGGTTATTGAAAAATTTGAGAAAATTTAGGGAAGCTCCTTAGGCCAATTACTAACAGTTGGTAACTTTTATTTTCAAAATTTTAAATATTTGATTGCTGTTTAAAATTTAAACCAAATTTAGGTGAACTTTTAATATTAAAGAACATTAATAAAATCAATCATTTAAATAGGGTAACCCCTATGGTAAAATAGACAATTTGAGTTGGTTTGATTTGGTAACAACATGATTTCAAAATGGTTCTGTTTTGGGTGCTTTGATTTGAATTTTAAAATGTGTTTGGAAAATAAATAATTGATTTAAAACCATCATTTTCACAAGTGATCACTATGGCAAAACATGACACAAATGAGTTGTTTTTAGTTGTGATTTTTATTCAAAATGTTGTAACAGAGCAAGTATGAAACCATTGTTTGAATAAGGTTTGAATTTGAGTTGTGAAAACAGTGGAAAACAATTGTAACAATTAAGAAACAAATGCATACAACATAGAAACAATATGATGACATGATGCAATACTTTAATAAACATGCAACAAACATTCTAAGGGGATGATTTTCATACTTGGGATGTTACAAAGGTCATGAAGGAAGAAATAGAGGAGTACGAGAGAAAGAATAGATCCGCGTTAAAACCTACTAGGTTACCCGGAATCGCAAGACCGGAAGAACTGCCGCCAAAAGAAAGGTTCTATAACCCATCTTGGCAAAAGTAGGTAAACGGGAAAGATGCCAAGGGCGAACCAATATACAAGACCGCAGCAGAAAACGCGGAAGCAGCGTTCGCGATTCTTAACAACAATCTGTATTCCAACGGGGAAAAACTCCAAGGGGTGTATGCTTTCCTAGGAAAAGCATTGCAACAACAACAGCGCGCTCAAGAGCGATCAGGGAGGCTGCATGATAACTCCGCCCTATGCAAAACAGCTACTTGCGCTGCTGGAGCACCTGGACCGGAAGAACCCGGGGATTCAGACAACTCAAAAGATAAAAAAGAGGATCCGAGAAAAGACAAGAAAAACCCCGACAACCGGGATGCAGCGTCTAGGACTGGATCCCATCTCCCGAAAGATGGGTATAAACCCCATGATCGGGAAGACAAACACCGGAAAGACGGCAAAATAATGCCGCCTCCGAGAAACCCAACTGAGAAAGCTGGAAGACATGATACACCTCACAGGCGTGAGAGATCCCGGACACCGTCTAAGGACAAAGAAAGGCACAGGAGTAGAACTCCGCCTAATCCAAAAGAGCGTGATCACGGAAGAGATAAAAACAATCCCGGAAAAGCGCGTTCGTGCAACAATGGAAGAGAAAGGAGCAGATCCCCTTCTGTCCATTCAGCCGGAAGATATTCTGCACACATTAACAGAGCAGAAAAGGATGATCTATACTTTGGTCCTAAGTGTTTTACTGACAGGATCCGAAGAATAACGTTGCATTCCGGCTTTGCCAAAGTCGGTCCAACGTACTAGAAATACACCGGCAGCACAAACCCGGATACCTGGCTCTCGGATTACTATACAGCCGTCCAGATCAACAATGGGACAGACCTGGAAGCTGTCAAGTTTCTTCCCCTAATGCTGCTGGACGGAGCCAGAGATTGGATCAATGGATTACCGTCACGAACAGTCGACAGCTGGGACGATATGGCTAGAGTATTTACTCAGCATTTCCGGGGAACATACAAACGCCCGAATAGCATCAACCAGCTAAACCGTTGCACGCAATTTGAGGATGAACCATACGTGGATTTCATCTCCAGATGGACAGCAATGAAGAATAGTTGCTCTGGAGTAACTGACGTACAAGCAATGCATGCTTTCGTCAATGGTCTAAAACCCGGACTTGTACCATTCATGGTCGGTTCCAAAAAGCACAAGGATCTCGGATCCATGCTTACAACCGCCAATGAGCATGCCGCAGCCGAGGATGACATAAGAGCAAGAGGAGGCAATATTGAATCATTTATACTCGCCAAGAAAACCCCTCGTTCTGACAAAAAAGCCACTCCAGAAACAACGACGAAGCCCAAAGAGGTGAACATAGCCTTTGGAGGAGAAAAGGGAAATAAGTGGAAAGGACGCAACCCAGATCCAATCAATTACACTCTAGAGGAGTGGGAAAGGATTAAGTCGGAACCTTGCGTTCACCACTCGCAATTTGGGAAACCCACCCATACAAACGCGCAATGCCGGCTGAATAAGCACATGAAAGGCAGTGCAGGGTCCAGAAATAAAGGGAAGGGTTCCAAAAGGAAACCCGCCAAACAAAAGCCAGAAGCTGACAAAGAAGACAGTGAATCGGACACTGACGAAAAAATCTAGGAACAGCAGCGTAAAGGAGAACCCAAGTTTCCGAGAGTTGATGGAGAAGCAATGCTAACTTTCTTAGCAACCCCGTCAGCAAAGGTGGCAAAAGGAACACTTCGAGAAATAAATGCGGTTGTTCCGGCAACCCCGAAATTCTTGAAGTACTCCAACACACCGATAATCTGGGATCAGTCTGATCATCCCGGAAATATCCCTGAACCCGGCACACAAGCTCTTGTTGTAAGCCCTATTGTTCAAAATACTAGGCTAAGAAGAGTGCTGATGGATGGAGGATCCAGCATTAATATAATGTACCTGGATACACTGAAGCATCTGAAGATTTCCGAGTCTCAGCTCAACTACAGCAACATACGCTTCCATGGTATCGTCCCTGGCAGGCAAGCACGATCCTTAGGAGAAATTTCCCTAGATGTCACCTTCGGAGATAAAGATCACTTCCGGCAGGAAAAAGTATCCTTCGAAGTAGTGCCGTTCGAGAGCGTGTATCACGCAATACTCGGACGTCCAGCTTTCGCCAAATTCATGGCAAGATCCTGTTATATTTATAACAAGCTGAAGATGCCAGGACCCAAAGGAGGAGTAATCACTATAGCTGGTGATTTCAAGCTGGCAAATGAGTTGGAGAAAGAAAATGCCCTTTGCGCTCAGAGAGTTATAGCAAAGGAAGAACTGAAGGAATTAGCCAAGGAGGTATCGCCGTCAGAAATGCCGGCAGGAAAAGAAACTCGGAAGCCAACAGACAGCTTCAAGGCATCCGAGAATACAAGACAGGTAATCCTAGATCCCAAAGATTCGACAAAGTTTGTCGTCGTAGGGACTGTGATGACTGACAAATAGGAAGGCGAGCTCATCAAGTTCCTCCGTGAGAACTGGGATATTTTTGCTTGGTGTCCAGCTGACATGCCAGGTGTACCCAGGGAACTTGCTGAGCACCAACTTAAGGTTATTCCTGGATCAAAACCCGTCAAACAAGGTCTCCGTCGATTTGACGGAAGAAGACGGAAGGCTATTGGCAAGGAAATTATCCGGCTTTTAGCAGCGGATTTCATCAAGGAAGTGATCCATACTGACTGGTCCGCAAATCCGGTATTAGTACCGAAGAAAGACACTACTGCTCTTAGAATGTGTATAGATTACACAGGCTTAAACAAATTGTGTCCGAAAGATAGGTTCGCATTACCGCGAATCGATCAAATAATAGACGCCACAGCAGGCTCTGAGCTTTTGTGCTTTTTGGATGCATACTCCGGGTACCACCAAATACGCATGAAAAAGGAAGATCAAATTAAGACTTCTTTCATAACCCCGTACGGGACGTATTATTACGTAACCATGCCGTTTGGCCTGAAGAACGCAGGTGCAACCTACCAGCGTTGCATGCAACGTTGTTTGCATAGTCAGATTGGAAAAAATGTCCATGTTTATGTGGACGATATTGCTGTCGTAACCAAGGAAAAAGATACACTCCTTGAGGATTTGCGAGAAACTTTCGAAAACTTACGCACCTACAAGATGAAGTTGAATCCATCTAAGTGCGTATTCGGGGTTCCCTCAGGAAAACTTCTGGGTTTCATCGTTTCTCACAGAGGAATAGAAGTTAACCCGGAAAAGATCAAGGCAATCTTGAACATCACAAAACCTACCTGCGTCAAAGATGTCCAAAGATTGACGGGTTCCGCAGCTGCCGTTAGCAGATTTATTAGTCGGCTGGGGGATAAAGCATTACCACTCTACAAGCTGCTGAAAAAATCCGACAAGTTCGAATGGACAGAAGAGGCCGATGCGGCGCTGACTCAGTTGAAGGAAACCTTGATGAAAGCTCCGATTTTGGCATCCCCAAAAGACGAAGAGCCCATGTTATTGTACCTTACGGCTACAAATCGGGTTATTAGTGTGGTAATCGTTGTGGAACGGTAAAAGGAAGAACAAAGCATACCAGACCAACATCCGGTATATTACATAAGCGAAGTTTTTTCCGAGTCAAAACAAAGGTACCCACACTACCAGAAACTGGCGTATGGTGTATTTTTCGCATCTAGAAAACTACGCCATTACTTCCAAGGGCATTCCATAACACTGGTTAGTAAAGCACCACTAGGAGACATTATAAACAATGCAGAGGCAACCGGCCGAGTAGCCAAATGGGGCATTGAGCTGGCAGCCTTCGACATTAAGTACCAGCCAAGGACGGCCATAAAATCTCAGGTTTTGGCAGATTTTGTTGCCGACTGGACAGGAGCAATGGAAAAAACACCAATGCCGGAGTCCGAGTACTGGATCATGCACTTTGACGGATCCAAGATGAAGGAAGGAGCTGGGGCTGGCGTAGTCTTAAAATCTCCTAAGGGAGACACAATGGAGTACGTGTTGCAAATACACTTCAACGCCAGTAATAACGTGGCAGAATATGAAGCTTTGCTTCACGGCTTGCATATCGCAAAAGAAATAGGAGTGAAGCGCATCCTGTGCTATGGCGACTCGGATTTGGTGCAGCATCAGCTCAACCAAACCTGGGACGCAAAAAGCCCTATAATGGCCGAATATCGGAGAACGGTAGACGAGTTCGCCATCTGTTTCTTTGGATTCGAGGTCCTTCACATCAAAAGGGAGGAAAATTGGAGCGCGGATGCGCTAGCCCGCATGGGATCAGAAAGGGTAAAAACCTTACCGCCAGGAGTATTCGTTCAGCACTTACATGAGCCATCCATAAAAGGTGGAGACGTTGATTACCCTCTGGCGTCTGAATCGATTGAAGTCATGATCGTTAAAACGGACTGGACAATTCCGTACTTAAACTTCTTAGTCAATCAGAAGTACCCGGAAGGAGCAGACGAAGTCTTGCAAAGACAAATACAGCGTCGATGCAAAGGATACACAGTAATTGACGGCTGCTTATATAAACGCAGTATTTCTAGAATTTTTCAGCGGTGCATCTCACCAGAAGAAGGAAGAGAAATACTGGAAGAAATCCACGCCGGCGATTGCGGACATCAAGCTCAATCAAAAATCATAGTCAAAAAAGCATTCCGCGCGGGTTTTTTCTGGCTAACAGCCAAGACAGATGCCGAGCATATAGTTAATACATGTGCAGGATGTCAATATTACGCTAAGCAGACCAATTTGCCGGCCCAAGCACTTAAAACTATCCCCATTACGTGGCCGTTCGCGGTCTGGGGGCTAGATATGATGGGACCATTCAAAACCGCAAGAGGTGGACTTACTCATTTGCTAGTAGTAGTGGATAAGTACACCAAATGGGTGGAGGCCAAACCCATCAAAAAGCTGGATGGTGCAACTGCTAGAAATTTCATCATCGACTTGGTGATGAGATACGGTGTGCCACACAGCATAATAACCAACAACGGGACAAATTTCTCCATCGGAGAGTTGGCAAGATATTGCCGACAAACGGGAATTCGCCTAGATCTAGCATCTGTGGCACACCCGCAATCCAATTGACAGGTTGAGCGAATGAATAGCTCAATCCTGCAAGGAATACGCCCAAGACTCGAAACTCCTCTTCACAGAGCGGCCGGAGCATGGGTAGAAGAGTTGCCTTCTGTGATTTGGAGTATAAGAACGACGCCAAATAGGTCAACCGGGCAAACCCCGTTTTTCCTAGTTTACGGCGCGGAAGCTATTCTCCCAACAGATATGATCCATGATAGTCCAAGAGTGCAAGATTTTGACGAATTAGACGCCGAAGAGGCACGACAGAATGCCGTTGATCTCCTAGAAGAGGAACGAGAACTTGTGCTTCAAAGGTCCGCCATTTACCAGCAGGGTTTGAGACGTTACCATAGTCGGAAAATCAGGCATCGTTCTTTTAAAGAAGGTGACCTAGTGCTGAGGTTGGTGCAGCAAAGGAAGCACAAATTAGCCCCAGTATGGGAAGGGACATTTGTCATAAGTAAAGCCATGAAAAATGGATCATACTATCTTGTTGACATTCGAGATACGGAAGACGATCCCGAGAAACCGAATCGCAAAAGAAAGAGAAAGATAGATGATGAGCTAGGAGAGACAAAGAGACCTTGGAGCATCCAGCAGTTACGTCCCTTCTATACTTAGTTCAATATCTATGTAAACATCTTTTGAGATCATGAAATAAAGTCATTGGAATTCTGATATCCATATTTTTTACAAGTTCATTATAGTAAAAGCATGTTTCCACCTTTTCTATTTCCCAATGATCTTACAAAATACTCAATGTTAACCCGAATTGTGCCTGCGTGCTCGGCGTTAAAAAACTGAATGATTTCAGCCTGTTAATGGCTAAAGGAAACTCGGATTGTGCCTGCGTGCCCAAGTTTCAAGAAAGTTCCTTACAAATCTTTAAGCATTACCTGATCGAATATATGTTGGGTCACTGGATCTGGTTAGTACAAATGCCTTTAGTATGGTCCATGTTTTCGAGTTCTAACTGATTGGTTATACCCAGGTACTCGTCATGACGATCATAATGCTATCGAGTCATTTAAAACACTAAAGACAGTCAAAACACATATGCCAGAGAACTTAGTAGATAAGGGAGCAATTCAACCCGACAAACTTGCAAGGAATTTCATAATTCAAAGCTGCAAAAGGCGGAGTTCTTGTTTCGACAAATGAAATAGAAGCGTTACAGTATGAATTACAGTGTAAATAGCACTCCTATTATACAAATCCATCATCCAGGTTAAAGGTAGTCCTTCAAGCATCCGAGTCTTCCTCGCTGCTTTCATCTTCGGGGACTGCGGGAACCTCTTCTTCTGGATAAGTGATAGAAATGTTAACCATGGAAGCAATCTTGGTGGCGTGGCCTTTGACTTCATCAAAGATGGCGGTTCGCTGATCCTCTGTGTACCCTTGAGGGACACCAGAGGCCACGCGCCAAGATTTCTCATCAGGATAGTGCAGGCGCATAAGGCCTAGTGCCATGCGCGCACTACCTCGTGCAGCGGAGCGTAGGATGAATTCCTTTGATCCCGCACCTTCCATGATGGCACCCGGGAGTTTGTAAAC